>CM035424.1:105860354-106147854 GCA_020310875.1 Ceratopteris richardii | reverse complement strand
TCGAAGGCCCTAACCCCGGCCCTATCGCCTTGCAGAAACCCCAACCTATCGAAACATGAACCCTACCCCGAGCGCTCCCACACATGTCGCCCTTTCAACCACCCTAAACGTCGAATCCCTGAAACCCTAATTCCAAATAATTCCAAATCGAATCCCTGACCTGAAACCCTAACCCCAAATAATTCCAAATCGAAACCCCAAATAACTCCAAATCGAAGGCCCTAACCCCGGCCCTATCGCCTTGCAGAAACCCCAACCTATCGAAACATGAACCCTACCCCGAGCGCTCCCACACATGTCGCCCTTTCAACCACCCTAAACGTCGAATCCCTGAAACCCTAATTCCAAATAATTCCAAATCGAATCCCTGACCTGAAACCCTAACCCCAAATAATTCCAAATCGAAACCCCAAATAACTCCAAATCGAAGGCCCTAACCCCGGCCCTATCGCCTTGCAGAAACCCCAACCTATCGAAACATGAACCCTACCCCGAGCGCTCCCACACATGTCGCCCTTTCAACCACCCTAAACGTCGAATCCCTGAAACCCTAATTCCAAATAATTCCAAATCGAATCCCTGACCTGAAACCCTAACCCCAAATAATTCCAAATCGAAACCCCAAATAACTCCAAATCGAAGGCCCTAACCCCGGCCCTATCGCCTTGCAGAAACCCCAACCTATCGAAACATGAACCCTACCCCGAGCGCTCCCACACATGTCGCCCTTTCAACCACCCTAAACGTCGAATCCCTGAAACCCTAATTCCAAATAATTCCAAATCGAATCCCTGACCTGAAACCCTAACCCCAAATAATTCCAAATCGAAACCCCAAATAACTCCAAATCGAAGGCCCTAACCCCGGCCCTATCGCCTTGCAGAAACCCCAACCTATCGAAACATGAACCCTACCCCGAGCGCTCCCACACATGTCGCCCTTTCAACCACCCTAAACGTCGAATCCCTGAAACCCTAATTCCAAATAATTCCAAATCGAATCCCTGACCTGAAACCCTAACCCCAAATAATTCCAAATCGAAACCCCAAATAACTCCAAATCGAAGGCCCTAACCCCGGCCCTATCGCCTTGCAGAAACCCCAACCTATCGAAACATGAACCCTACCCCGAGCGCTCCCACACATGTCGCCCTTTCAACCACCCTAAACGTCGAATCCCTGAAACCCTAATTCCAAATAATTCCAAATCGAATCCCTGACCTGAAACCCTAACCCCAAATAATTCCAAATCGAAACCCCAAATAACTCCAAATCGAAGGCCCTAACCCCGGCCCTATCGCCTTGCAGAAACCCCAACCTATCGAAACATGAACCCTACCCCGAGCGCTCCCACACATGTCGCCCTTTCAACCACCCTAAACGTCGAATCCCTGAAACCCTAATTCCAAATAATTCCAAATCGAATCCCTGACCTGAAACCCTAACCCCAAATAATTCCAAATCGAAACCCCAAATAACTCCAAATCGAAGGCCCTAACCCCGGCCCTATCGCCTTGCAGAAACCCCAACCTATCGAAACATGAACCCTACCCCGAGCGCTCCCACACATGTCGCCCTTTCAACCACCCTAAACGTCGAATCCCTGAAACCCTAATTCCAAATAATTCCAAATCGAATCCCTGACCTGAAACCCTAACCCCAAATAATTCCAAATCGAAACCCCAAATAACTCCAAATCGAAGGCCCTAACCCCGGCCCTATCGCCTTGCAGAAACCCCAACCTATCGAAACATGAACCCTACCCCGAGCGCTCCCACACATGTCGCCCTTTCAACCACCCTAAACGTCGAATCCCTGAAACCCTAATTCCAAATAATTCCAAATCGAATCCCTGACCTGAAACCCTAACCCCAAATAATTCCAAATCGAAACCCCAAATAACTCCAAATCGAAGGCCCTAACCCCGGCCCTATCGCCTTGCAGAAACCCCAACCTATCGAAACATGAACCCTACCCCGAGCGCTCCCACACATGTCGCCCTTTCAACCACCCTAAACGTCGAATCCCTGAAACCCTAATTCCAAATAATTCCAAATCGAATCCCTGACCTGAAACCCTAACCCCAAATAATTCCAAATCGAAACCCCAAATAACTCCAAATCGAAGGCCCTAACCCCGGCCCTATCGCCTTGCAGAAACCCCAACCTATCGAAACATGAACCCTACCCCGAGCGCTCCCACACATGTCGCCCTTTCAACCACCCTAAACGTCGAATCCCTGAAACCCTAATTCCAAATAATTCCAAATCGAATCCCTGACCTGAAACCCTAACCCCAAATAATTCCAAATCGAAACCCCAAATAACTCCAAATCGAAGGCCCTAACCCCGGCCCTATCGCCTTGCAGAAACCCCAACCTATCGAAACATGAACCCTACCCCGAGCGCTCCCACACATGTCGCCCTTTCAACCACCCTAAACGTCGAATCCCTGAAACCCTAATTCCAAATAATTCCAAATCGAATCCCTGACCTGAAACCCTAACCCCAAATAATTCCAAATCGAAACCCCAAATAACTCCAAATCGAAGGCCCTAACCCCGGCCCTATCGCCTTGCAGAAACCCCAACCTATCGAAACATGAACCCTACCCCGAGCGCTCCCACACATGTCGCCCTTTCAACCACCCTAAACGTCGAATCCCTGAAACCCTAATTCCAAATAATTCCAAATCGAATCCCTGACCTGAAACCCTAACCCCAAATAATTCCAAATCGAAACCCCAAATAACTCCAAATCGAAGGCCCTAACCCCGGCCCTATCGCCTTGCAGAAACCCCAACCTATCGAAACATGAACCCTACCCCGAGCGCTCCCACACATGTCGCCCTTTCAACCACCCTAAACGTCGAATCCCTGAAACCCTAATTCCAAATAATTCCAAATCGAATCCCTGACCTGAAACCCTAACCCCAAATAATTCCAAATCGAAACCCCAAATAACTCCAAATCGAAGGCCCTAACCCCGGCCCTATCGCCTTGCAGAAACCCCAACCTATCGAAACATGAACCCTACCCCGAGCGCTCCCACACATGTCGCCCTTTCAACCACCCTAAACGTCGAATCCCTGAAACCCTAATTCCAAATAATTCCAAATCGAATCCCTGACCTGAAACCCTAACCCCAAATAATTCCAAATCGAAACCCCAAATAACTCCAAATCGAAGGCCCTAACCCCGGCCCTATCGCCTTGCAGAAACCCCAACCTATCGAAACATGAACCCTACCCCGAGCGCTCCCACACATGTCGCCCTTTCAACCACCCTAAACGTCGAATCCCTGAAACCCTAATTCCAAATAATTCCAAATCGAATCCCTGACCTGAAACCCTAACCCCAAATAATTCCAAATCGAAACCCCAAATAACTCCAAATCGAAGGCCCTAACCCCGGCCCTATCGCCTTGCAGAAACCCCAACCTATCGAAACATGAACCCTACCCCGAGCGCTCCCACACATGTCGCCCTTTCAACCACCCTAAACGTCGAATCCCTGAAACCCTAATTCCAAATAATTCCAAATCGAATCCCTGACCTGAAACCCTAACCCCAAATAATTCCAAATCGAAACCCCAAATAACTCCAAATCGAAGGCCCTAACCCCGGCCCTATCGCCTTGCAGAAACCCCAACCTATCGAAACATGAACCCTACCCCGAGCGCTCCCACACATGTCGCCCTTTCAACCACCCTAAACGTCGAATCCCTGAAACCCTAATTCCAAATAATTCCAAATCGAATCCCTGACCTGAAACCCTAACCCCAAATAATTCCAAATCGAAACCCCAAATAACTCCAAATCGAAGGCCCTAACCCCGGCCCTATCGCCTTGCAGAAACCCCAACCTATCGAAACATGAACCCTACCCCGAGCGCTCCCACACATGTCGCCCTTTCAACCACCCTAAACGTCGAATCCCTGAAACCCTAATTCCAAATAATTCCAAATCGAATCCCTGACCTGAAACCCTAACCCCAAATAATTCCAAATCGAAACCCCAAATAACTCCAAATCGAAGGCCCTAACCCCGGCCCTATCGCCTTGCAGAAACCCCAACCTATCGAAACATGAACCCTACCCCGAGCGCTCCCACACATGTCGCCCTTTCAACCACCCTAAACGTCGAATCCCTGAAACCCTAATTCCAAATAATTCCAAATCGAATCCCTGACCTGAAACCCTAACCCCAAATAATTCCAAATCGAAACCCCAAATAACTCCAAATCGAAGGCCCTAACCCCGGCCCTATCGCCTTGCAGAAACCCCAACCTATCGAAACATGAACCCTACCCCGAGCGCTCCCACACATGTCGCCCTTTCAACCACCCTAAACGTCGAATCCCTGAAACCCTAATTCCAAATAATTCCAAATCGAATCCCTGACCTGAAACCCTAACCCCAAATAATTCCAAATCGAAACCCCAAATAACTCCAAATCGAAGGCCCTAACCCCGGCCCTATCGCCTTGCAGAAACCCCAACCTATCGAAACATGAACCCTACCCCGAGCGCTCCCACACATGTCGCCCTTTCAACCACCCTAAACGTCGAATCCCTGAAACCCTAATTCCAAATAATTCCAAATCGAATCCCTGACCTGAAACCCTAACCCCAAATAATTCCAAATCGAAACCCCAAATAACTCCAAATCGAAGGCCCTAACCCCGGCCCTATCGCCTTGCAGAAACCCCAACCTATCGAAACATGAACCCTACCCCGAGCGCTCCCACACATGTCGCCCTTTCAACCACCCTAAACGTCGAATCCCTGAAACCCTAATTCCAAATAATTCCAAATCGAATCCCTGACCTGAAACCCTAACCCCAAATAATTCCAAATCGAAACCCCAAATAACTCCAAATCGAAGGCCCTAACCCCGGCCCTATCGCCTTGCAGAAACCCCAACCTATCGAAACATGAACCCTACCCCGAGCGCTCCCACACATGTCGCCCTTTCAACCACCCTAAACGTCGAATCCCTGAAACCCTAATTCCAAATAATTCCAAATCGAATCCCTGACCTGAAACCCTAACCCCAAATAATTCCAAATCGAAACCCCAAATAACTCCAAATCGAAGGCCCTAACCCCGGCCCTATCGCCTTGCAGAAACCCCAACCTATCGAAACATGAACCCTACCCCGAGCGCTCCCACACATGTCGCCCTTTCAACCACCCTAAACGTCGAATCCCTGAAACCCTAATTCCAAATAATTCCAAATCGAATCCCTGACCTGAAACCCTAACCCCAAATAATTCCAAATCGAAACCCCAAATAACTCCAAATCGAAGGCCCTAACCCCGGCCCTATCGCCTTGCAGAAACCCCAACCTATCGAAACATGAACCCTACCCCGAGCGCTCCCACACATGTCGCCCTTTCAACCACCCTAAACGTCGAATCCCTGAAACCCTAATTCCAAATAATTCCAAATCGAATCCCTGACCTGAAACCCTAACCCCAAATAATTCCAAATCGAAACCCCAAATAACTCCAAATCGAAGGCCCTAACCCCGGCCCTATCGCCTTGCAGAAACCCCAACCTATCGAAACATGAACCCTACCCCGAGCGCTCCCACACATGTCGCCCTTTCAACCACCCTAAACGTCGAATCCCTGAAACCCTAATTCCAAATAATTCCAAATCGAATCCCTGACCTGAAACCCTAACCCCAAATAATTCCAAATCGAAACCCCAAATAACTCCAAATCGAAGGCCCTAACCCCGGCCCTATCGCCTTGCAGAAACCCCAACCTATCGAAACATGAACCCTACCCCGAGCGCTCCCACACATGTCGCCCTTTCAACCACCCTAAACGTCGAATCCCTGAAACCCTAATTCCAAATAATTCCAAATCGAATCCCTGACCTGAAACCCTAACCCCAAATAATTCCAAATCGAAACCCCAAATAACTCCAAATCGAAGGCCCTAACCCCGGCCCTATCGCCTTGCAGAAACCCCAACCTATCGAAACATGAACCCTACCCCGAGCGCTCCCACACATGTCGCCCTTTCAACCACCCTAAACGTCGAATCCCTGAAACCCTAATTCCAAATAATTCCAAATCGAATCCCTGACCTGAAACCCTAACCCCAAATAATTCCAAATCGAAACCCCAAATAACTCCAAATCGAAGGCCCTAACCCCGGCCCTATCGCCTTGCAGAAACCCCAACCTATCGAAACATGAACCCTACCCCGAGCGCTCCCACACATGTCGCCCTTTCAACCACCCTAAACGTCGAATCCCTGAAACCCTAATTCCAAATAATTCCAAATCGAATCCCTGACCTGAAACCCTAACCCCAAATAATTCCAAATCGAAACCCCAAATAACTCCAAATCGAAGGCCCTAACCCCGGCCCTATCGCCTTGCAGAAACCCCAACCTATCGAAACATGAACCCTACCCCGAGCGCTCCCACACATGTCGCCCTTTCAACCACCCTAAACGTCGAATCCCTGAAACCCTAATTCCAAATAATTCCAAATCGAATCCCTGACCTGAAACCCTAACCCCAAATAATTCCAAATCGAAACCCCAAATAACTCCAAATCGAAGGCCCTAACCCCGGCCCTATCGCCTTGCAGAAACCCCAACCTATCGAAACATGAACCCTACCCCGAGCGCTCCCACACATGTCGCCCTTTCAACCACCCTAAACGTCGAATCCCTGAAACCCTAATTCCAAATAATTCCAAATCGAATCCCTGACCTGAAACCCTAACCCCAAATAATTCCAAATCGAAACCCCAAATAACTCCAAATCGAAGGCCCTAACCCCGGCCCTATCGCCTTGCAGAAACCCCAACCTATCGAAACATGAACCCTACCCCGAGCGCTCCCACACATGTCGCCCTTTCAACCACCCTAAACGTCGAATCCCTGAAACCCTAATTCCAAATAATTCCAAATCGAATCCCTGACCTGAAACCCTAACCCCAAATAATTCCAAATCGAAACCCCAAATAACTCCAAATCGAAGGCCCTAACCCCGGCCCTATCGCCTTGCAGAAACCCCAACCTATCGAAACATGAACCCTACCCCGAGCGCTCCCACACATGTCGCCCTTTCAACCACCCTAAACGTCGAATCCCTGAAACCCTAATTCCAAATAATTCCAAATCGAATCCCTGACCTGAAACCCTAACCCCAAATAATTCCAAATCGAAACCCCAAATAACTCCAAATCGAAGGCCCTAACCCCGGCCCTATCGCCTTGCAGAAACCCCAACCTATCGAAACATGAACCCTACCCCGAGCGCTCCCACACATGTCGCCCTTTCAACCACCCTAAACGTCGAATCCCTGAAACCCTAATTCCAAATAATTCCAAATCGAATCCCTGACCTGAAACCCTAACCCCAAATAATTCCAAATCGAAACCCCAAATAACTCCAAATCGAAGGCCCTAACCCCGGCCCTATCGCCTTGCAGAAACCCCAACCTATCGAAACATGAACCCTACCCCGAGCGCTCCCACACATGTCGCCCTTTCAACCACCCTAAACGTCGAATCCCTGAAACCCTAATTCCAAATAATTCCAAATCGAATCCCTGACCTGAAACCCTAACCCCAAATAATTCCAAATCGAAACCCCAAATAACTCCAAATCGAAGGCCCTAACCCCGGCCCTATCGCCTTGCAGAAACCCCAACCTATCGAAACATGAACCCTACCCCGAGCGCTCCCACACATGTCGCCCTTTCAACCACCCTAAACGTCGAATCCCTGAAACCCTAATTCCAAATAATTCCAAATCGAATCCCTGACCTGAAACCCTAACCCCAAATAATTCCAAATCGAAACCCCAAATAACTCCAAATCGAAGGCCCTAACCCCGGCCCTATCGCCTTGCAGAAACCCCAACCTATCGAAACATGAACCCTACCCCGAGCGCTCCCACACATGTCGCCCTTTCAACCACCCTAAACGTCGAATCCCTGAAACCCTAATTCCAAATAATTCCAAATCGAATCCCTGACCTGAAACCCTAACCCCAAATAATTCCAAATCGAAACCCCAAATAACTCCAAATCGAAGGCCCTAACCCCGGCCCTATCGCCTTGCAGAAACCCCAACCTATCGAAACATGAACCCTACCCCGAGCGCTCCCACACATGTCGCCCTTTCAACCACCCTAAACGTCGAATCCCTGAAACCCTAATTCCAAATAATTCCAAATCGAATCCCTGACCTGAAACCCTAACCCCAAATAATTCCAAATCGAAACCCCAAATAACTCCAAATCGAAGGCCCTAACCCCGGCCCTATCGCCTTGCAGAAACCCCAACCTATCGAAACATGAACCCTACCCCGAGCGCTCCCACACATGTCGCCCTTTCAACCACCCTAAACGTCGAATCCCTGAAACCCTAATTCCAAATAATTCCAAATCGAATCCCTGACCTGAAACCCTAACCCCAAATAATTCCAAATCGAAACCCCAAATAACTCCAAATCGAAGGCCCTAACCCCGGCCCTATCGCCTTGCAGAAACCCCAACCTATCGAAACATGAACCCTACCCCGAGCGCTCCCACACATGTCGCCCTTTCAACCACCCTAAACGTCGAATCCCTGAAACCCTAATTCCAAATAATTCCAAATCGAATCCCTGACCTGAAACCCTAACCCCAAATAATTCCAAATCGAAACCCCAAATAACTCCAAATCGAAGGCCCTAACCCCGGCCCTATCGCCTTGCAGAAACCCCAACCTATCGAAACATGAACCCTACCCCGAGCGCTCCCACACATGTCGCCCTTTCAACCACCCTAAACGTCGAATCCCTGAAACCCTAATTCCAAATAATTCCAAATCGAATCCCTGACCTGAAACCCTAACCCCAAATAATTCCAAATCGAAACCCCAAATAACTCCAAATCGAAGGCCCTAACCCCGGCCCTATCGCCTTGCAGAAACCCCAACCTATCGAAACATGAACCCTACCCCGAGCGCTCCCACACATGTCGCCCTTTCAACCACCCTAAACGTCGAATCCCTGAAACCCTAATTCCAAATAATTCCAAATCGAATCCCTGACCTGAAACCCTAACCCCAAATAATTCCAAATCGAAACCCCAAATAACTCCAAATCGAAGGCCCTAACCCCGGCCCTATCGCCTTGCAGAAACCCCAACCTATCGAAACATGAACCCTACCCCGAGCGCTCCCACACATGTCGCCCTTTCAACCACCCTAAACGTCGAATCCCTGAAACCCTAATTCCAAATAATTCCAAATCGAATCCCTGACCTGAAACCCTAACCCCAAATAATTCCAAATCGAAACCCCAAATAACTCCAAATCGAAGGCCCTAACCCCGGCCCTATCGCCTTGCAGAAACCCCAACCTATCGAAACATGAACCCTACCCCGAGCGCTCCCACACATGTCGCCCTTTCAACCACCCTAAACGTCGAATCCCTGAAACCCTAATTCCAAATAATTCCAAATCGAATCCCTGACCTGAAACCCTAACCCCAAATAATTCCAAATCGAAACCCCAAATAACTCCAAATCGAAGGCCCTAACCCCGGCCCTATCGCCTTGCAGAAACCCCAACCTATCGAAACATGAACCCTACCCCGAGCGCTCCCACACATGTCGCCCTTTCAACCACCCTAAACGTCGAATCCCTGAAACCCTAATTCCAAATAATTCCAAATCGAATCCCTGACCTGAAACCCTAACCCCAAATAATTCCAAATCGAAACCCCAAATAACTCCAAATCGAAGGCCCTAACCCCGGCCCTATCGCCTTGCAGAAACCCCAACCTATCGAAACATGAACCCTACCCCGAGCGCTCCCACACATGTCGCCCTTTCAACCACCCTAAACGTCGAATCCCTGAAACCCTAATTCCAAATAATTCCAAATCGAATCCCTGACCTGAAACCCTAACCCCAAATAATTCCAAATCGAAACCCCAAATAACTCCAAATCGAAGGCCCTAACCCCGGCCCTATCGCCTTGCAGAAACCCCAACCTATCGAAACATGAACCCTACCCCGAGCGCTCCCACACATGTCGCCCTTTCAACCACCCTAAACGTCGAATCCCTGAAACCCTAATTCCAAATAATTCCAAATCGAATCCCTGACCTGAAACCCTAACCCCAAATAATTCCAAATCGAAACCCCAAATAACTCCAAATCGAAGGCCCTAACCCCGGCCCTATCGCCTTGCAGAAACCCCAACCTATCGAAACATGAACCCTACCCCGAGCGCTCCCACACATGTCGCCCTTTCAACCACCCTAAACGTCGAATCCCTGAAACCCTAATTCCAAATAATTCCAAATCGAATCCCTGACCTGAAACCCTAACCCCAAATAATTCCAAATCGAAACCCCAAATAACTCCAAATCGAAGGCCCTAACCCCGGCCCTATCGCCTTGCAGAAACCCCAACCTATCGAAACATGAACCCTACCCCGAGCGCTCCCACACATGTCGCCCTTTCAACCACCCTAAACGTCGAATCCCTGAAACCCTAATTCCAAATAATTCCAAATCGAATCCCTGACCTGAAACCCTAACCCCAAATAATTCCAAATCGAAACCCCAAATAACTCCAAATCGAAGGCCCTAACCCCGGCCCTATCGCCTTGCAGAAACCCCAACCTATCGAAACATGAACCCTACCCCGAGCGCTCCCACACATGTCGCCCTTTCAACCACCCTAAACGTCGAATCCCTGAAACCCTAATTCCAAATAATTCCAAATCGAATCCCTGACCTGAAACCCTAACCCCAAATAATTCCAAATCGAAACCCCAAATAACTCCAAATCGAAGGCCCTAACCCCGGCCCTATCGCCTTGCAGAAACCCCAACCTATCGAAACATGAACCCTACCCCGAGCGCTCCCACACATGTCGCCCTTTCAACCACCCTAAACGTCGAATCCCTGAAACCCTAATTCCAAATAATTCCAAATCGAATCCCTGACCTGAAACCCTAACCCCAAATAATTCCAAATCGAAACCCCAAATAACTCCAAATCGAAGGCCCTAACCCCGGCCCTATCGCCTTGCAGAAACCCCAACCTATCGAAACATGAACCCTACCCCGAGCGCTCCCACACATGTCGCCCTTTCAACCACCCTAAACGTCGAATCCCTGAAACCCTAATTCCAAATAATTCCAAATCGAATCCCTGACCTGAAACCCTAACCCCAAATAATTCCAAATCGAAACCCCAAATAACTCCAAATCGAAGGCCCTAACCCCGGCCCTATCGCCTTGCAGAAACCCCAACCTATCGAAACATGAACCCTACCCCGAGCGCTCCCACACATGTCGCCCTTTCAACCACCCTAAACGTCGAATCCCTGAAACCCTAATTCCAAATAATTCCAAATCGAATCCCTGACCTGAAACCCTAACCCCAAATAATTCCAAATCGAAACCCCAAATAACTCCAAATCGAAGGCCCTAACCCCGGCCCTATCGCCTTGCAGAAACCCCAACCTATCGAAACATGAACCCTACCCCGAGCGCTCCCACACATGTCGCCCTTTCAACCACCCTAAACGTCGAATCCCTGAAACCCTAATTCCAAATAATTCCAAATCGAATCCCTGACCTGAAACCCTAACCCCAAATAATTCCAAATCGAAACCCCAAATAACTCCAAATCGAAGGCCCTAACCCCGGCCCTATCGCCTTGCAGAAACCCCAACCTATCGAAACATGAACCCTACCCCGAGCGCTCCCACACATGTCGCCCTTTCAACCACCCTAAACGTCGAATCCCTGAAACCCTAATTCCAAATAATTCCAAATCGAATCCCTGACCTGAAACCCTAACCCCAAATAATTCCAAATCGAAACCCCAAATAACTCCAAATCGAAGGCCCTAACCCCGGCCCTATCGCCTTGCAGAAACCCCAACCTATCGAAACATGAACCCTACCCCGAGCGCTCCCACACATGTCGCCCTTTCAACCACCCTAAACGTCGAATCCCTGAAACCCTAATTCCAAATAATTCCAAATCGAATCCCTGACCTGAAACCCTAACCCCAAATAATTCCAAATCGAAACCCCAAATAACTCCAAATCGAAGGCCCTAACCCCGGCCCTATCGCCTTGCAGAAACCCCAACCTATCGAAACATGAACCCTACCCCGAGCGCTCCCACACATGTCGCCCTTTCAACCACCCTAAACGTCGAATCCCTGAAACCCTAATTCCAAATAATTCCAAATCGAATCCCTGACCTGAAACCCTAACCCCAAATAATTCCAAATCGAAACCCCAAATAACTCCAAATCGAAGGCCCTAACCCCGGCCCTATCGCCTTGCAGAAACCCCAACCTATCGAAACATGAACCCTACCCCGAGCGCTCCCACACATGTCGCCCTTTCAACCACCCTAAACGTCGAATCCCTGAAACCCTAATTCCAAATAATTCCAAATCGAATCCCTGACCTGAAACCCTAACCCCAAATAATTCCAAATCGAAACCCCAAATAACTCCAAATCGAAGGCCCTAACCCCGGCCCTATCGCCTTGCAGAAACCCCAACCTATCGAAACATGAACCCTACCCCGAGCGCTCCCACACATGTCGCCCTTTCAACCACCCTAAACGTCGAATCCCTGAAACCCTAATTCCAAATAATTCCAAATCGAATCCCTGACCTGAAACCCTAACCCCAAATAATTCCAAATCGAAACCCCAAATAACTCCAAATCGAAGGCCCTAACCCCGGCCCTATCGCCTTGCAGAAACCCCAACCTATCGAAACATGAACCCTACCCCGAGCGCTCCCACACATGTCGCCCTTTCAACCACCCTAAACGTCGAATCCCTGAAACCCTAATTCCAAATAATTCCAAATCGAATCCCTGACCTGAAACCCTAACCCCAAATAATTCCAAATCGAAACCCCAAATAACTCCAAATCGAAGGCCCTAACCCCGGCCCTATCGCCTTGCAGAAACCCCAACCTATCGAAACATGAACCCTACCCCGAGCGCTCCCACACATGTCGCCCTTTCAACCACCCTAAACGTCGAATCCCTGAAACCCTAATTCCAAATAATTCCAAATCGAATCCCTGACCTGAAACCCTAACCCCAAATAATTCCAAATCGAAACCCCAAATAACTCCAAATCGAAGGCCCTAACCCCGGCCCTATCGCCTTGCAGAAACCCCAACCTATCGAAACATGAACCCTACCCCGAGCGCTCCCACACATGTCGCCCTTTCAACCACCCTAAACGTCGAATCCCTGAAACCCTAATTCCAAATAATTCCAAATCGAATCCCTGACCTGAAACCCTAACCCCAAATAATTCCAAATCGAAACCCCAAATAACTCCAAATCGAAGGCCCTAACCCCGGCCCTATCGCCTTGCAGAAACCCCAACCTATCGAAACATGAACCCTACCCCGAGCGCTCCCACACATGTCGCCCTTTCAACCACCCTAAACGTCGAATCCCTGAAACCCTAATTCCAAATAATTCCAAATCGAATCCCTGACCTGAAACCCTAACCCCAAATAATTCCAAATCGAAACCCCAAATAACTCCAAATCGAAGGCCCTAACCCCGGCCCTATCGCCTTGCAGAAACCCCAACCTATCGAAACATGAACCCTACCCCGAGCGCTCCCACACATGTCGCCCTTTCAACCACCCTAAACGTCGAATCCCTGAAACCCTAATTCCAAATAATTCCAAATCGAATCCCTGACCTGAAACCCTAACCCCAAATAATTCCAAATCGAAACCCCAAATAACTCCAAATCGAAGGCCCTAACCCCGGACTAATAATTGTTGCCCACAGTTATTAGCCACTCCCACCCTTACTCCATCGCGCATCGGGCGCGCTCCCGTCTTCATCGCAAGTCTTTAGGCTCAGCACACTGAGCATTTTTTTCATCTTCGAATGCAATGAGCGCTACGGCTAAGAAGGACGATTTGACAAAAATGGAGGACAAACTGACCATAGCTATCAAGGAAAACAAGAAGATGGTGGACTCCACTATCACGGCCATCATCAGCCACCTCTCAAAGCTCGAGAAGGAAGTAGAAACATATCATAAGGAGAGGGAAGCATGGCGAAAAGAGAAAGAAGAATGGGCTAAGGAGAGGGCAAACATGAAAGAGGAATTGGAGCTCCTCAAAGCTTCAATGGTCTCTCTTACACCCGAAGAAGGAGAGATTAATATGAACAAGACAGAAGCTCTCAAAGAAGAACTCACCAAATCCTTGACCGAGAGCATGGAAAACAAATTAGAAGCTACCAAAGAAGGGTGGATCGACATAGTGAAGAAGAACATCAAAAAAGAAGCCAAAGAGAAAGCACAAAAGGAAGAAGCCCTCATCGTGCACACCACTATTGAGGAAGAAAAGATGAGACATGCCCGCCGTCTCAATGTACGCATCACGGGCCTTGAAGAAAAAGAAGGCTCTACCCCCGAGTCCGATGGGAAGACACTATGCAAGATACTCGGCTACAAAGAGGAGTCCCCCCCATTCATCAAGTCTTGGAGAACGGGACGAGACCCCACGAAGAAGAGAGCTCTCATTCTACACTTCCCTTCCGAAGATATAAGATCTACTTTCCTACGCAAGAGGGTGATTTTGAGAGCACTTGATGGCCCCCCCATCTACCTTGACGATGATCTCACACCCATGCAGGTAGCACACCGTCGTGCATGCATGCCGAGAGTACATCAAGCTCGCAAAGAAGGAAAGAAGGCTTCATACAGAGATGGTCGTGTCATCATTGATGGCAAGGCCATCCCATAGGGATTCGCGGCCTGTGAGACACTCGAGGAGATACACCTTGCAGTTTGGAACTGCAATGGAGATCTATGGACACACCCAGAGAGATTGGAAGAGGTGCGCAAAGGCAAAGACATCATTATGCTCACAGAGACACATGAGAGCCCGGACCGGGGCCTACCTCGAGTCCACGGTTTTCAGTGGGAGTCCACATACAGAGAGTGTACACGTCAGCACACCACCCGAGGATCAGGAGGAGTAGCCATACTCTTTAGAGATGGACTTCAGAGCAGGATACAGATAGTCGCACGTGATTCACAGGCCAGATATCTTTGGATTCGACTGCAGCTCTCGCAGGAGCGGATCATCTTCATAGCATTATGCTACTTTGCTCCTTCTAGCTCGCATTTCGCTATCATAGATCGAGAGGAGGACTCACCATACACTTGCTTGTCAAAAGAGATTACAGAGTACTCTGCATTAGGGGAAGTCTTCCTTATGGGAGACTTCAATGCAAGGACAGGCAATGATCAGTGTGAGATATTTGACCCAGAAGACCCAGAGATACTACATACCATAGAGGATGAGTCTACAGCTCGAGCTTCAGCTGACCCTACACACACTCACTATGGCACTCACCTACTCAGACTAGGCTCTCGACATAATCTCGTTATCTATAACGGGATGACTCAGTGGCCTACCTCAGGAGGATTGACATGCATACCACACTCAGCCACAGATGGCGGGGGAAGTACAGTAGATTACGTCATGGGGTCCAGAGAGGCCATCCACCTACTTATCTCATTCACCATCCCACCCATACCCATTGGGGCCGATCACACATACCTCGCACTCTCCCTGAAGGGAGACACCCCTTTACGCATACCCGCAGCACGCATCCCACACACCACCATCCACTTCACACACGAGCTAGCTCACATATATGCGGCTCGAGTCGAGAAGGGTCTTCTCTTACTTCATCCTGATACTCCACTATCCCTACTCACCTCTCAGATAGCATCAGTTCTTCAGACATCAGCCATCAGCTCCTTCCCACACACCATCCATTCTCGTCACACACCTCCTCCCGGGACTATGCCACAACATCGTTGGTATGATGAGGATTGCAGAGATCTTTACCGCCGACTACGAGCTCAGCGAGCATTGGGAGAGATCAGAGAGAGAGAGGCCAAGGGACAGATGAAGACTCTCACACGTCGAAAGAGGCGAGCCTTTGAGGAGGCACAGGAGCTTGAGCTATACCATCTCTTTATGAGTATGGACAGTGCTGCAGCATGGCACAGCCTACGAGAGCCACGCCCGACCACACCTATTGGAGACCCACACACATGGCATGATTATGCTCAGAGGTTATATGAGGTACCTAGGCAGCCTCCCATTCCCCAGCCACTTGAGCCTCGCCCTACTAGTTCTTCTCTCTTCACAGCAAAGATGGTTGAGAGGGCCATACGACGACTGCGACATGGACGTTCGACAGACCACGCGGGATTGCAGAGCGAGCATCTCATATATGCAGCCTCCACTATAGCCCCGTTGATTGCACGTCTTCAACCGGGCTATAGGAGAGGGCTTCCCAGAGGAGTGGACTAGGCACACCATTGTGCCTATCCACAAATCTGGCGACACCCTGGATCCAGGGAACTACAGGACCATCATGATTGGCCACACCATGGCCAAACTATACGGTGCCATACTTGAGGCAGAGCTCAGCTCATATGCAGAGACTGAGGGGCTACGAGCACGAGGCCAGGCAGGTTTTCGACGAGCTTTCTCTACTATTGATCACATCTTCATTCTGCGCTGCCTCATTGATGGGGCAAGGATGCGGAAGAAGAGGCTATATTGCTGCTTTGTGGACTTCCGCAAAGCTTTTGATACAGTGCCGCGGGAGAGGCTCTTCCAACGCCTCCAGAGCTTGGGAGTACCATCAGGGATGATTTGGGCCATCTATGCACTCTATGAGCAGGTGACTGGGAGGGTACGGTGTCCAGGAGGTATGTCTGAGGCCATTGCTAGCACCATCGGTGTTAAGCAAGGCTGCCCACTCTCTCCCACTCTATTTGGTCTCTACATTGACGAGATTGAGGACTACATTCTCCGAGCTGGAGGAGAGGGTGCAGACCTCGCAGGTACACATGTCCACATTTTATTATATGCCGATGACATTGTCTTGATTTCAGAGTCACCCGAGGGATTACAGCGCCACCTTGAGGCCCTGGATGAGTTTTGTACACAGAGGGGCTTGACAGTAAACCTTGGCAAGACCAAGGTCATGATCTTCCACACCTCCCCCATGGTGAGGAATGGAGCAAGATTCAGAGCTTGTGGTGGACAGATTGAGGTGGTCACTTCCTATGTCTATCTCGGAGTCACATTCACGAGCTTGCCTGGCCCCTTCAGCATGAGACAGGCAGCCACCGATAGACTCACACGCGGATATGCAGCTTTAGCCATGTTAGAGCGGAGATGTCACCAAGCACACTTCCAGGAGCCCCGCACGAAGGGCTGGCTATTTGACACACTGGTCAGACCAGCTATGATGTATGCTGCGACGGTTTGGGCCCCAGGTCTCACAGTCACCCAGTGGAGTGCGATCGAGAGGCCACAGGTACGTATGATCTCGCGATTATTTCGTGGGAAACAGTCGGTGCCACATGACATCATCAGGGCAGAGCTAGCTGCACCACCCATGGCAGTAGAGGCACTATTCCAGACTATCTGCTTTATTCAGAGGATTAGGGACCTCCCTACAGATAGACTCACACACAGAGCTCTTGAGGCATCTATACAGATATCAGAGTCAGGATATGAGAGAGCTTGGTACACTCAGGTTAGAGTCTGGTTTGATAGTCATGGACTTGATATGGACAGATTGCCGCCTTTTCAGTATGACCCAGACTCACCTCACATCCACCTCTCTCGTCGTGAGAGGAATGTTGTGCTCAGACAGGATCTCTGGCAGCTCTACATTAGTCAGACATGGCACACACCACACATGGGATCGAGACTATCGCACTATCGAGACCAGTTCATAGACATACTAGCTGACGGTTTCATCCAGCGACCACGCTACATGGATACTCACATGCCTCATAGCTCGAGGGTAGCGATTGGCCAGCTGAGAGTCTCATCACACCGACTCGAGATTGAGACGGGCAGAGCCGCAGACATTCCTAGAGAGGAGCGGATATGCAGAGTATGCAGAGTAGAGATGGAGGATGAGGAGCACTTTGTATGCAGATGTAGCGCATATGATGGCATCAGAGGCAGATACGAGACTCTGTTTGCAGGGCAGCCCACCCTCCGAGAGATCATGGACTCTAGAGACCAGCGACAGCTCGGGCGATTCTTACTAGAGATACAGAGTCACAGAGATTCCCTACTCCAGCCTACTGTAGCACTCCATACAGGAGGGAGACAGAGTCAGCTCACTGACTTCTTTATTCCACGACGTGCTGCAGCCCTCCCCCCCTCAGCCCACACACCGAGCGGGGTGACTCTTCAGCAGGCTCAGATATCTCGAGCTAGGAGACGACCCCGTGCTATAGGATATCGGGCCCCGGGACTTCACCGACACCAGATTGCGGAGATCCAGGCTTGTGACCATCGCGCCATGGAGGAGAGACGATCCCAGATGATGGCCGATCCCGTTGCAGCCATCAGGGTGGCCCTGACTCCACCTCCACCTATGTATCACATATTACACCCACCCACTAGCACAGGATGGAGCTAGTAGTCGTCTTAGATGCATTCTCATGGTTGTTGTACTACCCTTTTGCATATAGACTATCATAGATATCGCACTCCATACACCCCCCACCATTTTCATGGGTATCCCCACATGCATACTACGGAGATCTATATCAGCTTAACCAGTTTCTTTTCAGTACTTTTATCTTTTCTGATTGACAGAAGATACACCCATGTACATCGATTTGTCTCATAGGCCGAGTTCGGCCCCCTAATAGACGTAAAAACACTTTCTTTCTTTCTTTCTTTCTTTTCTCTCTCTCTCTCTCTCTCTCTCTCTCTCTCTCTCTCTCTCTCTCTCTCTCTCTCTCTCTCTCTCTCTCTCTCTCTCTCTCTCTCTCTCTCTCTCTCTCTCTCTCTCTCTCTCTCCCCCCCTCCCTCCCCCCCCCCCCCCTCCCCCCCCCCCCCCCCCCCCCCCCCCCCCCGCCACCCCCCCCTCCCCCCCCCCACCCTCCCCCACCCTCCCCCCCCCCTCCCCCCCTCCCCCCCTCCCTCCCTCCCTCTCTCTCTCTCTCTCTCTCTCTCTCTCTCTCTCTCTCTCTCTCTCTCTCTCTCTCTCTCTCTCTCTCTCTCTCTCTCTCTCTCTCTCTCTCTCTCTCTCTCTCTCTCTCTCTCTCTCTCTCTCTCTCTCTCTCTCTCTCTCTCCCCCCCTCCCTCCCCCCCCCCCCGCCACCCCCCTCTCTCTCTCTCTCTCTCTCTCTCTCTCTCTCTCTCTCTCTCTCTCTCTCTCTCTCTCTCTCTCTCTCTCTCTCTCTCTCTCTCTCTCTCCTCCCCCCCCTCCCCCCCCCCCAAATAAATATGTAAATTTATGTGTGTGTATGCGTGTATTTGCTTATTTGTTCATTTATTTATGTAGGCATACACACACATACATACATGCCTGCATGCATCCACGCACACAGAGATCAGGCAACTCAATAAGAAGGCGGGCAGAATAAATACCTTCCATAGCAAGAGCAAACATGCTTATTGAGCCACTTTAAAATACAAGCTCAGAACTTCCGCATCAATAATCAACGTAATGAGATATTTCTGCATTTTAAATTCGGAACTATTCCATTCAAAAGATTATGTTAGACACCCAGTCCCCACGGAGAAACTTCAGTTGCTTCCAATGAACCCCATATGCAGGCTCAATATCAGGGATGTAGACAGACTGGAACATGTATTTTCATCTGATTAATGTTGCATTATGTTACAAGCTTCGGATGGATCTGTACAAAATTTGATACTACTGCTTTGGCAGAAGTACTTTAGGTTTCCAAAGAGTGCTATTCCAAACCTCAAATGATTGAAAAAATGGTAATTCATCCTTCCATACATCTCTGACTCTTAGCTCAAACCAAGAGCAGATACCCAAATGTCGATGGGGGATGATTGTAGCTCACAAGTAAAGCTCTCTACAACCACACCACCGTTGGCAAGGGGGATGGTGAAAAAGGGAGGGGGAAAGAAACAGAAGAAAAAGACACTCATACATACATAGTTCTACGAGGTCATCAGGGTACCAAGGACTGCACACTTCTACCACTTTGACCTTGAAAAACCATCCTCGTGTTAGTTATGCGAAGGCAGACACACGGCACCGCGAGTCATGCCCTGTACACTCAAAACTGCGTGCTGCTCCACAATCAAAGCCCTCCACACGAACTATGGGAGCTGGTTTAGCAGGCACATTACTGGGAACGCTGACTTGTCTGTCAACAGTAGGGTAATGCGATCGCAAAAACTGTGTATCACGGACCAATGGATTTGTGGCACGTGAAGGAGGAGAACCTGAGAAGATGGGTGGAGAGCATCCAAAGGCTGCGAATGGAGAACTCTGAACCAAAAACTTCCACTTCAGAGAACAAGAAAAGATCATGAACTGCAATAAGTGTATTCGCTTACCTTTCTGAGGAAAATATCCAAGATTTCACAGCCTGCATCACTGCCATCTCTTTCGACAGGCGACATGCTAAAAATTAAGAGACTGATAAGAGAAGTTACCGCATGAAAATGATAAACACCAGATATTGAATAAAACGTATTCATCAAAGCGGTCTTCTTAGGGATGCATCAAGAGAAGAGAGACTGCAGTGCTTGGAGCTTCATTACCATGACGGGGCAGCAAGGCGGCTAGACACTGCCTAAGATATTATATAAAGAGACATAGTAGCACAAGCATACGCAGTCTTTCATGCGATTTCATCCACACGTCTGGGGAGAAACGATAAGGCTTTTCATTACCTTCGCACATGACGCATCGGCTTGATGGCATCCACGGATCTGAGGTTCGAAACTGCAACCCTCTGAGGTTTCGGACAGATGATCTTCTCATCGGCACTCTCAGTGGATCTCAGATTCGCACATTTGGGCATCTCTGAGCGCGTTTCCGCTAATCTCAACCTTGCAAGGTACGACATCCTAGAAGGATGAAAGATCTGAATACAGGCTTATGCCTTTGATTGAAGACGACCCAGGAAGCCTGCACTCCTCAGACTCTATGAACACTGCATGACGATGTACACCACTTGGGGATGCTGGCACCGTAAGAGAGAGAGAAGGGGAGAGCTATGAGGAAACGCGCATACACATATACACATGCTCACGAGGATAAGAAAGCAGACATAAAAAATGTCCAAATGAACGACGCTGCTCAGACATGAACTGTATACGCATTATTCTCACTCCGATGAAGATACCTGCATATCATGCACGCCCTGCTCCAAGGAACGAGACTCGGGAGATAGCAGGAAGAAGAAAAGGTTCGCAGAGGACCAATCCAGCTTTCCTTCGCCGCTGCGTGATAATAATGGAAGCTTGTGAGGACAGCATCAAGACACAAGGGAAAGGGTAGCTCAAAAGGGACGCTAGGAGTGAGCTGCACAGTGTAGGAAAGAAAGAAAAGTACACTTTTTTCTGAGCACAAGTCACCAGGGCCCTCCATTGTCCAGCTAAAGAGGGGATACGGAAGGACGATCACAAGCAGAGCTGAAGGATATGGAGATATTATCATCTGCAAAGAGTGAGTGTGTGGAGATGGAGATCGCAAAAGCGACCCCCGGTCCCCGGATATCCAAAATCAAACTTTTTAACAACAACTAGTGAATGCCTCAGTTCTTAGGGCTTGAGCACATGGCGATGGACATGGACGTTCCATGAGGTGACTTGATATACCGTTGGAGGGTCTTCATATACCAAAGATACTCTTGGGTGTAGATTTACTACAATATTTTTTTTTCTTTGGAAGTTTAGTCTTCGATGTACTTTTTCATTTAGGCTTGAAATTTTAAGGACAATTCACACATACACTTACGACCCCTCTCTCAAAACCTCTCTCACAGCATGCATAGATCATCTGGGGCTTAGGGAATACAATGATAGCAAGATTTCTCTCCATCTAGGGGGCTTGTGTTTTTTGAATACCATACATATTACAATTAGGAAAGCCCCCAATATAATGAAGGGTAATTATTCATTATAATTCAGCTAGGAAGTCTAATTTTGGAGGAATCTCCAAAAGCATTTTGGTTCTATTACACCTCTTATTAAGTTTGACTCTGATTTTTCCCTTGTGTAGAGACATTCATGCGCCTTTGGTAGATGAAGGAAGCACACTAATATAAGGATATTACCTATCTATTGTCTGATGAAACAACCTCACCTTGTAATGTCTAAAATCTCGTCTAGGTTTCTCCTCTATAACCGTTGGAAAGATCAAAAGACTCCATTAGCTTGTTCAAAGATGAATCCACCATTATCCCAAAGCTCATGACAAGTATTTGTAAGAGCTTGAAACATCTCTGAGTTTTGATACTTGGGCCAAGTTTCTTCTTAGAAGCAAGCCAATTAATCCAAGGAGATTGCTATGACAAGAAAGACTACTTCAAATGTAATGTTTTTAGATACCGAGATATATTTTTTTATGGTCATCCAAGCATTCTATAGCCCAATAATTAGTGTACTACCGAAAGAGTTAGTATATTACATATGATTCCTCTAACTTCTGTTTCCAATAAACAATGCTAAATTATATAAATATCAAGTGTACAAGAGAATTAAAGAGAGATAAAAAGGGGGCGTAGTAGTCATTCTTTCCTTCATCATGAATCCATTTACTTTTAAGCTTATTTTTTTGAAAAACAAATACCTTACTTTGTCTAAATGAGGGACTACTCTTAGGATTTTTAATTCTTCTACCTATATAATCTGGAGACTTCTCAATGGATCATTCCTATGGAGAATCGCCAAAGTTTATCTGCATCTTTCCTTATAAGTCTTCCAAAGGGTCATGCTTCATATCACATTCCTGAGGGTAGTAGATAAGCCAATCACCTCCCTGAGAAATATTTGCTTCCAATGGATTGGACGATCAAGTTTGAGGTTTCTATGAACACCATTCCACACTTTGGCACTCTTAGGACATAAGAAAAAGAGATGACTGATGTCTTGTTCCTTGAAGCATCATTTATAGCACACGTGGGCATTGTAGATTTTATTGGATTTGACATTGGTCCATATTCCCTAATGGAGAACGCACCACATGAGGATTGCTTTCTTTCTTTATGTTAGAAGGTTTCAAAGCTCATTGAACTTTAAATGTCAACTAATCCATGACCAAGAGGTACACCACTTTTGATTCAGCTTGTAGTAAGAAATAATTTTGTGTAAGAACTGTCCCTATTGCATAGACACTCGCATCCACATCTACATGGAAATCTTTGGACCAATATGAAGTAATCAAGATAGATGCTTCCACATGCCTTGATCTAAGGACCTAGTAAGCCTTTTCCTCTTCTTCTTCTTCTTCCCACTTAAATGAAACATCTTTACCTGTAAGCCTTGCAAGTGGTTGAGTTATCTGCATTCATCTTGATAAACATTTTATGATATCCACTATGTGCCAAAAAGCTTTGTATCTCCTTTGGTGTCTTATGCCTAGGTAGCTTCAACTAGAGATAATTTTTTTTTGGTTCAGAGCCATACCTTTGGCAGACACTACATGTCCAAGAAGAGTACCTTCTATCACTAGAAAGTGACACATGTTTGGATTCAATTTTAACTTAGTTTCCCTCCATCTTTTGAAGACATGTTGCAATTGTGCTAGATGGTCTTCTAAGAAGTTCACAGGAGTACAAGTACCTAAGAAGGGGAAAAATCGTCCATCAAGATTCGAAGAGCTTCTAAAAGTAGGGGTCCAAAGATAAGGTTCACTGTTCTATTGAAAGTGGAAGGAGCATTTTCTGAGTCCAAATGGCACTTTTACAAAAACATAAGTGCCCCAAGGTGTAAAGAAAGTTGTCTTGTCAATCCTTTGGGTGAATGGATATCTAATTATACCCACTTAACCTATACATGAACTTTTATAATGTATGTCCAACCACTTCTTCAATAACCTATTTGGTGAATGTGATAGGGAGCCCATCTCGAATTGTTACCTTGTTGAGTACTTAAAAATCCACACATATCCAAATTTTATTGGTGTTCTTTTTCGGCACAATGACCATTGGAGAAAGCCTTTTCGAGTGCTCCACAAGGATGATAATGCCAATATCCTTGATTTTTTTGGATCTCTTGGTAAACAGCTTCAACACACTTTGAATTCAACCTATAGCTTTTACCCCTTGCTGGTTTGGCTCCTTCTATTAGTGGAATTCTATGTTCCCCAAAACTTGTAGAGACTCCTTCCAAGTCCTAATAATGCCAGGAAAATACGTCAACATAATCTTCTAGATCATTCTTCCACATGGTTCTTGTGTCATATGGGAGAACACTTTGGATATCAATTAGTTCTTTGTTTTTTTGCATCCACCCTACAGGAATCTCATGAATCGAAATTGGATCTTCCATCATATCTTATTTGATGCTAATTCTAACTTTCTTATTCACTCCATGACTATCTGGTCCTTCTTCCAAATGAATTTTCTTTAGCTCCTTCCCGTCATACTTAACCCATATTGTATCCTTACCCCAATCATCTAGAACATTGTCATTCCTCAACCATGGCCTTCCAATCAACAAGAGGAATCCACCAACCTATTGTGGGAGTCTAGGTACCACAAATTCTAGAGTAAAAATGTTACCTTGTACCAAAATTTGTAATCGAGGCACCACTCTTAGAGGCTTTATTATGCTCTAGTTTACCAATGTTATTGTAAAGTTGGTTGTTTTTATGGGTTGAAGCCCAAGCTTTTCCATAGTATGCTCTGGCATTAGATTTATATATAACCACCATCCAATATGACTCCCTATAGTGTGTGACCTATTGTACTTATAGTGAGCCTTGGGCTCTTATAATTGTTAAGGGGAGCTTCCCCTACCCCCTTTCCTTCACACAAGGTGTTAGTCCTTGCAACCAAAATGGAAGCAAACACTTCATCTATAATTTGCAAAACCTTTGACCAAAATTTTGCATCCATTTCTAGGAGATCAAAAGTAAGCTCGTTCTTTATTGACTTTAATAGCCTTGAAGCTTTTGATTCCCTTGGTGTCTAAGAGATGTGAAGGTCCTCCAACTCTTTTCAGGCCATGTTGTATGCTTTTCCAATAACTTTTTATGTTTGTAGGATTCCCTGTTGATTGAATATCTTCACTCTCTATGGGAATATATGTGCCTCTCCTAATTGTCTCTTATACTTAGTCACTCCTTGTGTCATGGAATCTTGACTAAGTTTTTCATGAGAGAGTTTGCCCCTGCTTGTCTACATTACCATGGATTTGATCTCTTCTAAATGAACTAATCTAATAGCTGGTGATAGCATAGTGGTCTCATCTGCACTATTTTCTTTGTCCATAGAGACGATCAGGATGTGTGGTCCACATGTGATGGATTTTTTTCTTTCAACAACACATAGTGTAATGATCTCTAGCCTCTAAGAAATTTATGCAAGGAGGGGAACCTTATGGCAGAGGACATTTTCTTTGGTAATGACCACATTCTCTACACCTAAAACAAAAAACCGGCCACCTTGGAACATTTCCAAAATTTCCTCAAGGATGTGTGTTTTGAGCATTACCTTGAGTTGGAGTTGCAACCATTAAATTTGGTGGTTCAAAGGCCCTATTCGGGCTCCTCCTTGTCCCCAATATGCTTGTCCTATAATCTCTCTTGATTGGCACTCCTAGACTTCATGGCCAAGCTTCATGCAAAATTGGAAACTTATATTTAAGACAGGACACTCGCTTACCACATGCCCTTGCTTGCTACATGTTGTACACCAAATTTCACTTTTGAATCCACTTCCTGAACGAATCTCTTATAGCTAGTGATGGAGTCGTGTCATCTCTTCTTCTTGGGCATGCTCTTTTTTTTGAAGTCTTGAGGTTTCAATTTTGCTTCGTAATTGTGCCAATACACACTCTTCTTCCTTCTGGGATTTATTCATTCTTAGGTTCTCATGTTCCTTACTTAATTGGGCTACTAGGTCCTCAGGTTTTATGGATTATGGAAGGCTAGAAGAGCCAACTCCATATTGTTGCCTATTTTGCTCGAACCTTATTGTTGTGGTAACAAATTCATCAATTATTGTTGTAGGAAGCACTGAGTCCTTTAACTTGCATTGGGTACATACTAGTAGTGGCTTAGTAAGCCACTTTTTGACAAAAAAAGTCATGTGGAGGATCCTTTGATTTGGCCATAAGTGCTTTGTTCTTGGTGAAAAAATTGGGAAATGTCTCCCCACCACTCAATCTTAGACTCTCTAATTCTTCAATAATGTTTTTTATGGTATTTTCCTATTTGGAATTTATTTTTAAAAGCATATTTCATTAGATCCCAAGTCACAAAATGGTTGTGGGGAAACTGGGTAAACCACCACTTATCTGCCAACCCTTCTAATGTTGTAAGGAAGAGTATAAAAAAGGCATCTTCCATCCCCATCAATCCCCTTGTTTCACATAAAGCTAAAAACCTCTAACATGCTCATTGCAATCTTCATATGCTAAGCCTATAAAGGAGGGGAACTTAATATTCAATTGGGAGACTAAAGTTTCTTAGTCTAGTTGGGTTGTCATGTTCCCTAGTAATGATGATGAGGAAGAGGGACTAGCTGACCTATGAGCGATTTCCTTCTTATGGTTTTGAAAGAGATTCCATTGCCTAAGGTTTGGAACTGGGTTGCAATCATGAGCTACACATCCTCTTCATGGAGCATATGATAATCTCTAAGGAAAAAAAATGATTTACCTCTAAATTGTTTTGTCGACATCTTGTGCACTTTCTTCTTCTTTGCTTTGAGAAATGTGATTGGATTCTTCCCCTATGCTCAATCTATCCGAGTATGAGTGCCAAATTTGTTAGAAAAAATCTTTAGCTAAAGGGGCTTGGTGTTTGTAGGAGAAAAGTGGAGAAGAATAAATATATGTTGCATTCAAAACTTCTCTATACTTATTTTGCTTTCATGAATAAGACAAAATTACTCACTATAGGTTACACTTTAAGATACAAAGTACAACCAAGTACTTGTGTTGGTTGTTAATCTTCGTGTCACTTCATCAGCTTAGCTAATTGGCTTGCTCTTGTGCAGCCTTGCACTCAAGCCTCCAATGAAGTTGAAGTCCTCATCACCTCCACTATCAACTTGCAACTCCTCTTTGGTAGCACTCCAACCACACCTTGGTTTTCCTTCTTCCTTGAATGCAGCTTGCCTACATCATGCAATAGAGCATACAATACTCTCTTCAGTTGGATTTCAAGTTCTTGAAAAATAGTTGGAGAATCTCTATACACTCTCTCTCACTTGCAATACTATAGCCTCTATGCATACACTTTCTTAGTGTATGCATTTTATCGTACACTCTTTACTTGGCTTGTTGACTCCTTGAGCGTATGCCCACTTCACTTTTTTTCAATTCACATGTGTCTCCAAGATCTTGGCCTTGGATGTGTAGCCCAGTTTCCCAATCATTGGTGCACATACTTCCCAACTTCTTGTATTCCTTATGATGATTTTTCCTTCCTATTGTCTACAAGAATCTTCTCACGTACGCCTCTCTTATTTTAAAATGTAGTGACCTTAAGAAAGTACATTAATATAATGAAAATTAAATTTTAATGGGATTTCAAGCATATGATTTTTTCTCATTATGTAACTTTTCACTTTTGGCCTTGATTTCCTCCAAATGTACACATAAGGGAGGGTTAACTTGGTCGTTTCAAACTCTTCAAAAACCTTCAGTGTGTGTATTTTGAATGCAACCAATGGACAAATGTGAGCATACACATGTGCACTACTTCTTGCACCCATTGTTCGACAACCCATCAGCCACATGTGCACCTCTTTTTCGACCAAGAACCAGGACAAGTTCAACAACACTCAAGGCCAAGATTAAGCTAGTCAAAGACTACTTGATTGGCTTCGATGGAACTGAGATGCCAAGCATCAGAGAAGTCACACTTCCCATGAATCTAGGAAAGACCAAGATAAATGTCAAATTTTTAATATATGAGCATGATGACTTGATACAACTCAACAAGTTTGGAAATTTGAAAATCCATTCAGATTAAATTCACCAACAATACATTGTTGCTAAAATGTGAAGCAAAATATGTACTTATACCTCTTTTCACTTCTTCTTTAGCTAATGGCTTGATTGCTAAACAAACTTGTAAAATCTTTTAGTCTTCATCTACTTTAAATGCGACACCAAAATAGCCACATGTCATACAAATTACACTCACACATAAAGCCATACCATAAATGCGACATAAACAACTAACACAAAGAAGGCCCAATACTCAATTGGTTAAACAATGTTGGTCATCCACGTCTCTTGTGGTGGCCCCTGCAATCATGCATATGGGCTCCCAAGTAACTTATCAACCCATCTTAAGGTTCTTCTCATATTAACAAGAGGAATAGAACCTAACCTAAAAGCCACTTCAAGCATTTGTACTACAACACCATGTGCCAAGACCTATCATGAAATAGATTTAGATTCCCAAGACCATTTGAGCCACTCACAAGCAATCTACTCAGATATGGATCCCCAAATCTCTGTTTAAGGTTCAACCCACAATTGCAAACAAGCACCCCAAAAGCTTCGAGTCATAACCACAAACGTGCTCTAAATAAGCACTCCAAAAGCTTGAACTTAAAAACAATGTGTACTATGTGGGTTTCAAAGAGGCGTCATATTCCTCTTCCAAATTCCGTATTCACTTCTACACCAGTCATATATAAAAACACTTATCATATGCAACCATGCACAAAAACTACAAAGATTACTTTATTGATCTTGATGATCATTATGCATCTCATGCTCTTATCATGCATGTAGATGTTTTTAGAAAAGCACAATATCAACTTGTCTATATGCACATAGTCTTCTTTTTTTTTTCGTTCGACATAACATTGGACATATAGAGCTCGAGATGGAATTGACATAGGAATTCACTGCAAATAGTTGATGTACCAAGGATATGACATAAAGCTCATGTGCATAAACCATGTTCTATTTGCAGAACCATCTCTTTGTTGGAGCAAGTCTATGACAAGCCTAAGTATTGACTTGAGTCCCACAAAGTCATAAAAGAAGCTTCAAAATGAAGACTATGTAAAGTTCACTTGTGAACTACCTCTTGTAACTTTTGAAGAGTTTACTTAATGTAAAAGTGAAAGAATCTTAAGTGGTTGAGTCCACTTGATCAAGAATGGAAAGAAGAGCCACGAATTCATGATTTGTGGTAGGTAGAGAATCAAATCAATCATTGATTGATTGGAGAGTGATTGAGGGAAGTTAGCCTCCCAAACTCAACTCTAAATAGATGGCAGTTTTAGTCATGGTTAGAGAGACCTATGTGAAGACCTCCAAGAGCTGAGCTTTATGCCATATCAAGGTGTGATTACAAGGCACACATATGTATCAATAAGCAATTGTATTGTACAAGCAATATACTTTCATTTTAATGATTATTTGAGTTCATATTTCCATGTTCTTGTGAAGTGTACTACTCACTGCCATTACTCCCAGTTTTCTCAGTCAGATTGCAGAGATTGTTTCTTTGATATTGGTGCATCATTTTCAATGATTTAACTTGGTAAAGTTATCTCTATAAGTCTAATATATTCTCAAAAAGTTTCATTTCATTTGGATGTTGTAATCTTCAGTTATGTTCAATTGAAGTCAACAGTGTCTGTTCATCTTCACTTCTCTGTCAGGTACCCGACTTTTTTACTCATCTTGTCAGAGCCATTTCTCAGTGGTTACTTATCCAAATTCAGTGATTTTAAGCTTGTTGGATTCAGTTTAGTGTCTAGTATAACCATACAAATTTTCATAATCATTGAATTCCTAAATTTTGAGATATGTTCATTTTTCTGCTCACTAGTCTCAAACTATAGCAGCCCGTGAAAATCGGGATGATGTCATCACTTGTTAAAACTCATTCTCAGTGTGTGGTTTATTATTTTTGATGCGATTACTCTTGAAAGTTAGCTCTTTAAGCTACCTAGACTTCCCCAAGAGGAATTAAGTTAATTGTTGCTGTGCTCAGAGAATTATGCAAAACACTGGACAGGTGTATGAACCAAATTAGCAAGTTTTTCACCTCTGAGCTAACTCCAACTTATGTGTTTTGATCTATCTTTTTTAGAGTGATCTTCCAAGGTACATAGGGTGTCTAATACATCCATTGGCAAGCTAAAAGGGCCCACCATATACTCCTGGAGTTCAATTGGCTGGTGTAGATCAAGGATTTTGCAACACCTCTTCATCTTCAAGCACATACCTATCCATCTCTTCACAGTGGTATCAGAGCAAGGTTGGACAACATGGCAGATGGATTTGCTTCATCAATTGACAAATTGGACAGAGGTAACTACTCAGCTTGGTCATTAAGAATGGAAGCTTATCTCCAAGGTAGAAGTTTATATGGTTATGTGGCTGGAGATGAAGTTATGCCAAGTTTCAGGAACAAAAGTCAACCAACACAAGAAGAGCGAGAAAGATTGAGCACATGGTGCTCCAAGGATGCACTTGCAAGGTCTTATCTCCTCAACTCTATCTCAGATTTTTTGTTGCCTCACATTAGAAGTTGTAAGACATCTCAGGAAGTGTGGGATGCACTTGAAGCTTTCTTTTCTTCAAGTACCAAAGCTAGGAAGCATCAACTATGGCTGGATTTCACAACTCTCAAGAAGGCTCCCAAACAAAATGTGACTGATTTTGTCACAAATCTCAAGGACATAGCAGATCAGTTGGGAAGCATTGGAGAGGTAATAGATGAAGAGCAAATTGTAAGGCAGGTCATCAATGGCTTGAAGGCAGATGACAAGTGGGAAGCATTCACCACAGCTATGGATTTGTACATGGACATGCATGTACCTGATTTCAATACACTCATTGGACAACTACTTACCCAAGAGGCAAAGCTTATCAAAAATGGAGAAAGCTCTAAAGGTAATCAATCTTCAGCTTTATAAACTGATAAAAGCAAGTCCAAAGATAACAAAGGAAAGGCAAAGAAAGTGGATGATGAAGCAGGTACATATCAAGCTAACTATGCAGGTAGAGGAAGACATGGCAGAGGTAGAGGAAGAGGAGGTAGACAAGGCAGGGGGAGATCCCAAGACTCCAACTCATGTTCTATTTGTGGACTAACTAATCATACAACTGAAAATTGCTTTAGGAATTCTAGGAATCAAAGAGGAAGAGGATACAATAGAGGAAGTTATGGCTACTCAAGAGGAAGGTTCAACAATTATCATGGTAGCTACAACAACTACAATCATTCAAACTATCAAAGAGGCTACAAAGGAAGGAGAGACTTCAATAACTACACAGAAGACTCAAACAAAGAGGATTCATTATTGATCATGAACATGGCTATGCCACAAGGTAAATCTGATGAGCATGTTTTCTACATAGATTCAGGTTGTTCAAATCACGTGGTAGGAAATGTGGCACTCCTATCAGATTTAGAAGATCCAAGGAATAAGCATGAAGTACAAACAAGAGATGATACAAAACATCCTGTGGAGAAAATAGGCAATGTCAAAGCACCTGATGGAAACATCAACCTACTCAGTAAGGTACTCTATGTCCCTACCATTACAAAGAATTTGATAAGTGTTGGGCAGATAGTAGAGAAAGGGTTGCAAGTCAGGTTCACAAAGGCAGGAGCATTTGTTGAAGATCCAAGTGAAGGATTCAGAAAAATTGCAAAAGGTGAAAAGACAGGTAGATTGTTCACATTTGAATTATAGGACACTAGAAACATTGCTCTCTTTAATTATGGTAGTCAGACACTCACAGAATTGGAAGTATGGCACAAAAGGTTAGCACATATTGGTGAAAGGTCATTAAAGCAAATCTGCAGGGACCAAAGTGTACTTGGACTCCCTAATTTGTCAAAACAAAATATGATTTATAAGTGTAGTGCATGTCGATTTGGAAAGTCTCACAGGTTACCATTCATGAAGAAAGGTTATATGCATGGAGATCTCTTGAAGTTGGTTCATACAGATGTATGGGGACCTAGTAAGGAAGCTTCAATATCTGGATCAAGGTATTATGTCTCCTTTATTGATGATTGCAGCAGATGGACTATCCTATTCTTTATGAAACACAAAGATGAAGTTTTTTCATGTTTCAAAAGATATTTGGCTCTTGTGGAGAATCAAACAGGTAAATCACTAAAAAGGCTAAGGTCAGATGGAGGGGGAGAATACTTCTCCCATGAGTTTGATTCTTTTCTTCAAGAAAGAGGAATCAAAAGAGAGGTAACTACAAGGTACACTCCTGAGCAAAATGGAGTGGTAGAAAGGAGGAATAGGACAATTGTTGAAGCTGCAAGGTCTATGTTAAATGAAAAGCATTTACCTAATTACTTATGGGCTGAGGCTGTATCTACAGCCACTTACTTGATTAACAGGTTGCCTTCAAAATCCCTTGATGGGATGACTCCATATGAGGCTTGGAATGGAAGAAGACCAAGCTTAGATCATTGTAAAATTTTTGGATGTATTGCTTTTGCTCATGTTCCTTCATAGGTTAGAGGCAAGATGGATCCAAAGGCAGAAAGGTGTGTATTTATTGGATATGACAACAATCAAAAGGGCTACAGGTTATACAACCCTACCAACAAAGGATTCTTGGTAAGCAGAGATGTAGTTTTTGATGAGAACAATTCATGGTATGAAGATTCATGCAGGAAGGTCAATTTACCATATGATCTTGAAGAAGATTTTCCAAAGCTTGGTAGAGAACAACCAAAGATTGAAGAACAAGACACCTCAGAGGATGATGAAGAATCTCAGATGGAAAAGATCAAAGCATGGAAGTCTAAAGGTAAAGCAAAATTGCAGGAACTTGGACATGAGGCAGAATCATCACATCATGGCCTAAGAAGATCTATGAGGGAAAATAAAAAACCAGAAAGGTATGGGTTTGACACCTCATTAGTAACTAAACATTCGATCTACATAGCACAGGACATAAACCAAGAGGAGGCATCATCCTTTGAAGAGGCCAAAGCAAAATCAGAATGGAAGCATGCAATGAAGGAAGAGATTGAAGCACTTGAGGAAAACAACACTTGGGATTTGGTGCCCAAGACTTCATCCATGAAGGTAATAGGCTCAAGATGGGTCTATAAACTCAAGAAGAATTCTGATGGTTCCATTAACAGGTATAAGGCAAGGCTTGTAGCAAAAGGCTTTGCACAAACTCAGGGAATTGATTATGAGGAGACCTTCTCTCCTATGGCAAAGATGCCTACTATTAGGGTTTTGCTTAGTATTCCCTCTTCCAAGAATTGGAAGATACTTCAACTAGATGTAAAGAATGCATTTTTGAATGGTTGGATAACAGAAGAGGTATATATGGCACAACCACCTGGTTTTGAGAATCAAGTTTATCATGATTATGTGTGTAAACTTAACAAAGCATTGTATGGTCTCAAACAAGCTCCAAGAGCTTGTAATTTGTGACTTGTTTCATTCTTGCAAGACAAAGGCTTTCAACCAAGCAAGGCAGATCCTTCACTCTTTATTAAAAAGAGTAATTCAGAGATCATCTACTTATGTGTATATGTAGATGATATTATATTGAGAGGGAATGATGGAGATGGTATGAAGAAGATCAAAGATTAGATGAGAGAAGAGTTCAAGATAAGTGATTTGGGTTCACTTACCTACTTCCTAGGTTTTGGAAGTTGTCTACAAAGATCATGGTTTGTTTCTCACTCAAAGAAAGTACATTAAGGACATGTTGGCAAAATTCAAGATGCAAGATTGTAAGATTGCAGGTACTCCAATGGAGGTCAATCACAAATTGAGCTCACATGAAGGTGAACTCATAGAGGACATCACATCATATCAAAGTCTAGTGGGTAGTCTCAACTATGCCACATTGACAAGAGTAGATATATGTTACAGTGTGAGTGTGCTAAGTCAATTTATGCACACACCAAGGAAACCACATATGGATGCTGCCAAAAGGATTCTCAAGTATCTCAAAGGAACCATAAATGAAGGACTTTATTATCCTTATGTATCTGATTTAGGTTTGAAGCTATTTTCTGATGCAGATTGGGCTGGCTCCAAGGAAGATAGAAGGAGCACTTCAGGTTATCTTACCTTTGCAGGTTCAAAGCTTATTTCATGGTCATCCAAGAAGCAACCCACAGTTGCTCTCTCTTCTACTGAAGCTGAATACAGAGGTCTTGCCATAGCTACTCAGGAAGCTATGTGGATGAAGACATTATTCAAAGATCTTGGATTGGAGTTTGGAACTCCAACTATTTTTGGTGACAATATGAGTTCTATTCACTTAGCTGCTAATCCTATTTTTCATGCAAGGACTAAACATATTGAAGTTCATTATCACTATGTACGAGAGAAGGTTCTAAGCAAAGAGATTCAAATATCATATGTGTCCACTCATCAACAATGTGCAGATATTCTAACCAAAGCATTGGATGGTACAAAGCTTTACAAATTCAAGGCTATGATTGGTTTGCAGGTAATCTTGGAAGATTGAAGACCACAAGCATACTTGGCTTGAGGGGGAGCTGTTGGAGCAAGTCTATGACAAGCCTAAGTATTGGCTTGAGTCCCACAAAGTCATAAAAGAAGCTTCAAAATGAAGACTATGTAAAGTTCACTTGTGAACTACCTCTTGTAACTTTTGAAGAGTTTACTTAATGTAAAAGTGAAAGAATCTTAAGTGGTTGAGTCCACTTGATCAAGAATGGAAAGAGGAGCCACGAATTCGTGATTTGTGGTAGGTAGAGAATCAAATCAATCATTGATTGATTGGAGAGTGATTGAGGGAAGTTAGCCTCCCAAACTCAACTATAAATAGATGGCAGTTTTAGTCGTGGTTAGAGAGACCTATGTGAAGACCTCCAAGAGCTGAGCTTTATGCCATATCAAGGTGTGATTACAAGGCACACATATGTATCAGTAACTCATTGTATTGTACAAGCAATATACTTTCATTTTCATGATTATTTGAGTTCATATTTCCATGTTCTTGTGAAGTGTACTACTCACTGCCATTACTCCCAGTTTTCTCAGTCAGATTGTAGAGATTGTTTCTTTGAGATTGGTGCATCATTTTCAGTGATTTAACTTGGTAAAGTTAGCTCTATAAGTCTACTATATTCTCAAAAAGTTTCATTTCATTTGGATGTTGTAATCTTCAGTTATGTTCAATTGAAGTCAACAATGTCTGTTCATCTTCACTTCTCTGTCAGGTACCCGACTTTTTCACTCATCTTGTCAGAGCCATTTCTCAGTGGTTACCTATTTAAATTCCGTGATTTAAATCTTGTTGGATTCAGCTTACTGTATAGTATAACCATACAAATTTTCATAATCATTGAGTTCCTACATTTTGAGTTATGTTCATTTTTCTGCTCCTTGGTCTCAAACTGTAGCAGCCCGTGAAAATCAGGATGATGTCATCACTTGTTAAAACTCATTCTCAGTGTGTGGTTTATTATTTTTGATGAGATTACTCTTGAAAGTTAGCTCTTTAAGCTACCTAGACTTCCCCAAGAGGAATTAAGTTAATTGCTGCTGTGCTCAGAGAATTATGCAAAACACTGGACAGGTGTATGAACCAAATTAGCAAGTTTTTCACCTCTGAGCTAACTCCAACTTATCTGTTTTGATCTATCTTTTTGAGAGTGATCTTCCAACGTACATAGGGTGTCTAATACATCCATTGGAAAGCTAAAAGGGCCCACCATATACTCATGGAGTTCAATTGGCTGGTGTAGATCAAGGATTTTGCAACACCTCTTCATCTTCAAGCACATACCTATCCATCTCTTCACAGTCTTTCACACCATAGCTGAGATAAACTACACTTCTACACTTCAAGTATGCATCTAATATAGAGACACATTACACGGCCTTGCATAAGATACCATTGTGAGATCCCAAGAACGTGAGAGAACGTGAGGCTATACATTACTTGTATACTTCGTTTTCCTATTTACATTTTCTTTCAAGTAACCATGACTCTGAAGAACACACACCTATTAGTGTTCTACTAGACATGTCAATAAGTGAAGTTGATGATTGTTTTTCTTAGACTATACACAATATTTGCATAGTTAATTGCATTGCATCTAAGCCATGAAAGCGTAGGTAATTGCATTGCTTTTCATTAAGTAATTACTTTAGAAGGTTATGGCCTATTGAAGGTCCATCCTTTGAATAGTTAAGCAATCATCTTCAACACATAATTTTCCCTACTCTCACTTAAGCACATAGTAGTTGTGTTGATCAATACCAAATCTTTCAAGAATTGAGCTCCACAACAAACAAGGGATGGGCTACAATTCACATGAATTATTTTTCATCTTTACCATTGTATGCCTCTTCTCAAATAGTAAAAAAAAGAATAAGAGAAAAAGTCTTAGATTAGGAAACCTCCTCGATGGTTAACCCTTGGACACATCGATGGTTAACCCTTGGACACATTGTCCAAGACCCACATCTTTCACATCTTTCTCAATATATGCATTTAAAATTACATTAATAGGGCCACCCTACAAGGCCATGCATCACACACTCTTTACCTAGTGACCTATAACCCATCCACTATGCTATGTATCTCCTGTGTACCTAAGTCCTGAAGCCTTAGGGACTTGTGTCGATGAGACTGTACCTCAATCTCCCCACAAGTGCATATAGTGGTGGACTAATACATGTTTAATTATCAATCATAGAGATTAGACATACCAGAAATGTGCACATGTGATGATGAGTGAAGTGCCTATGCTATCATGCATGTGTTTTGCCTCAGCTACCTCTCCAACTCACTACTTCTCTAAAAATGCACGCCGCGATACCAGTTACAGTAGTAAGCACAAATTCAAACTTTTCTCTCATCTCAGAACTCCAAACATGGTTAATACCGGATTCCTTTTGAAACTCTCAATGAGATGCATCTAATAGCAATATCTTCGGTCGAATCTAACAAATGTACTTCAAGTTATGAGCAAAATAGTGAATGGCAGGAAACACCAACACGTTCTCCACAACTCCTCAAGGCTCACACATGCACCACATTAGTTCAAAAGTCATGGGAAGGGGTAGACAACAATTCAACAAACACATTTCAAGCATGAAACACACACAAAAGCTCTTGGAGAAGAAGATAATCAACAAGAAAGAGGCAAATTCGAAATTCAGCTTCAATTCTCACAATGGCAAAAAGTCCTTTACAAAAGTCACCAAGTGACTTATATACATGTGCCCTAAAATTGGTCCTTTCACACAAGAGACTGCCACTTTTATTGAAAAACACTAATTTTGTACTTCTAGAGGACTCCTCTAGTGCATCTACATGGCTTCATAAGGTTTTAATAGAAATTTGAAGAAGAAAATTTATGCCCATAATTCGAAAATTTTTTTGGGGATCCCTTTTTTGTGCTTCTTTATTCTACAACACTCTCCCCATCTTTGACTCTGTCATCCCTTGAGAGGCTTTGCTTCTTGTTCGAGGCTTGTTTAGCTTCCGTTCTTCCCTTGGTATTCCTTACATTCATATATTTGGGTTACGGTGATAATTTGGGCTACCATGCACGCATCTAGTGACTAAGAATGTGATTATCTTAGTCACCCGTTTTGACTTCTCAGCCTCTGCCTCTTTCTAACTTTTGGCCTTCAAATAAATCTTTGTTCTCACATGTCTAGCACTGTTGTATTGTTTTAAGCCTGTTTATTTTTTCTCACTGCACGCACCTAGTGGCTAAGAATGTCATTATCTTAGTCACCCTCTTCAACTTTTCAGTCTCTACCCTTTCTAACTTTTGGTCTTTGAATAAATCTTTTTTTTCACTCTTTGAGACCTCCTCCTTTCGCATTGTGGCCTGATGCGTGCCCCTGCAGGGCTTGGGGAGAGGGTGGGTTTTATTCATTGGATAATTTTTCTTTTTGATTTTCTTCTCCTTCTTCTCTTACTTGATTCTCCCTCCACATGTCCCTCCTCCTAAACTCTATCATCCCTGACAAGCTTTGGTTGATGACGTGAGTATGTTTGAATGACTTTTTGCTCTCTTTGATTCAACAAATTAGCTTCACATATCATTAGTTCTTTCCATTGGGCTGATTTTACTCCATCATGTGGTGCCTGTTTATGATATGCAAAAAAACTTAATTCATGGGCCACCAATCGGGGATTAAAATTGGAATTGATTTTGACAAAACTTTCTGAGTCCATTTCAAAAAATCTTGTGAAAAATGCTTCTTTAAATGTCTGCATGTCCTGACTTGGTAAGAACATCAAGCGCAAGTATATAGTTATGATAGTAAGTCAGCTCGGTGTGATAGAGAGATAAAAAATGAGGGTATCTATGCCTTGATTAATGCCGATAAAGTTCAAGAATATATATTGAGCATGTTTGAAGACTTTCAAAAAAGGATTGCATTCATTAATTCTTTATTCCTATTTCTCAGGTTGTTTGCCTTGTCCATGTAGACTTTTATTTGAGCTTCTTAAAGTTTGCTTCTATTTGATAAGCGTACCTTCTCGGCTTCATTAGCTGCATATTTGTTTTGAAGTTCTTGAAGCTGATATTGCATCTTCTGATTTTCTTTGGTCAATAGTGTACATCTTTCCATAGCTTCTTTGGTCTCCTGTTCTTTATTTGTAAGGGCCTGTTGAGCATGTAAAACTCTAGCCAATAGCTCTTCACTCGACACCTTAAATTGATTTCTTTCCACTAATGCTTTGTCATAATCGCTATCTGCTGCCATGAGCTGTTGTTGCATATCCATGGCTGTCTGGATCTTTTTTTTTTACCTCTGGCTTGAGTTGTGCTACATCCACATTGAGCCATGTTTCTGGTATGCTTGGTTCTTTGCCTGTTTGTACATCTTTTCCCTTTTCCATATGTACCATCTTGTTATGTGGTTGTCTAATATGTAGCTGGATTTGAGGTTCTTCTTCTTTATGTTTAGTAGACTTAGTAGCAATTCCTTGAAATGTCACATCCAAAGGTGAAGGCTCTACTACTACTCTGATAGGGGTAAATGGTTCTTGTTCCCCGATTTCTTTTGGTGTTTTTTCCTCTTCCTTAGGCTCTCCATTGTAGACTGATCATTCAAGAGGGTCTCAATGACTTGAAGCTTTGTAGTGTCATTCATTATTAATGTATGTTCATCTGCCCTGATTGGACCTTCCTTTGGTCACTCTTCGAATGTATTCTCCTGTCGTTGATCTGATGTTTTGCTTTCCTCTTGAGTGTGATCTCGTAGAGGCCTTGCCCTCAGAGTGAATCAAGCCTTGCCTCCATCAACATGTGGGTGGTCACCTAGGATGAATGGTCTTGAAATGGGTGGTCACCCAAGTGTGATGAGGTGAGGAAAGTGGTAGTCGCCTAAATATGGTTTGTGATGATAAAAACTAGTAGTCACCCATGTGATAAGGAGGGACCAAAGAGGTGGCCACCTTGTGTGGAGCCAAGCATGGTAGACACCCTAAAGTAGGGAGAACAATATTTGGTAATCACCCAATTCTTTAGGAGAGGTGGTAGAAATAGTGGTTGCCCAATTCTTTGGGGGAGGTGGTAGAGATGGTGGTCGCCCAATTATTGGGGAGAGGTGATGGAAATGGTGGCCATCCAATTCTTGGGGAGAGGTGGTAGAAATGGTGGTCACCCAATTAAGGATTTGCCAAGAAGTTAGTTGCATTGAGCCCTCGTGGTAGTCACCCAAGTGGTGAGAAAAGAGGTGGTCATGTCATATGTGACTCAATGGGGCCCATAGCGCCTAAAAATTGGTAGAAGAGATTGATCAAGACCCCACTCCAAAGGTTCAAATCAATGCCATAAAAAGATTCCCAATGAAGAGATCATGCCATGTCACTTTTGAGGGCCTAACCCTATGCCCCAATGTGAGGCCTCGCCTATGTCACCATTGAGGGCCTCAATAGTGTTGATGCTATGAAGCAAGAGTTGACCAAAAATCCTTCTTCAATTGGACATACAACCCTCAAGTTTGATCATCCTCCACTATGCAAAGTATTTCATTGAGCACTTCAATTACCTAATAGAGTGACCCTTTGTCCATCATAATTCACTTGTTGATCTTGTAACCTATTGAGCTACATACCTCCACATCAAGTCTTTGCACTCTCCTAGTGTAGTTAGTACTTTATTTGCTTTTTCAAACAAAATGAGCCACAACAATGAAATGAATTGAACTATGGTATGTACAATTAGGGAATTTATTTTTGTTTGATCTAAATAAAATTAGACTTCACCCTAGAAATGCTACCTAGGGGCTTATCATCTTCATCCAAGTATTCCAATTGCTGCATAGCACCATAAAACATCTCTTCCTTGGCCCTTGAGTATCTCTTTAGAGCTATAATGCATGTTTTCCTGGTTCTCTTTAGAGCCATAGTGTCCATCTTCTTGGTTCGATATGATGTGGTTGCTTCTAGCTTTGTATTTTCTTTCCTATTTAGAGTATTAGCAGTACCTTGCAAGTGAGGCTTTGTCCTCTAATAACATTCTACAGTTTGGGAGTGTTTCTTTATGAGTTTCTTCCATGTCCTCATCCATGTAATTCAAAATTAAAAGCTGCATGTCATGCATGAATGCTTCTTCTTTACAAAAATTTTCATCAGTAGGCATAGAAGTGGTACTTATCTCATGTTCTGTGATTGACTTCTAGATCCATTCTGACAAAATTTTTGGGAATAGAACATCCTTGGGTATCATTGAATCATAAGGTGTCACCTAAGGTGCCTTGACACATTCTGCATACTTCAACAAAACATCCAATAAACTATTAACTTTGCTATGTTCACTTGGAGAAAGCAGTGTAGTGATGGCTCTTGGAAAAATTTGACCACTATGCTCAAGTGGACCAATTGGTGGTTTCTGCCTCCCTGGAGATGCCTCCAAGAAATGAGCTTGACCACCTTGCTCCCGAGAAGGAATCAATTCTTTAGAGAAAATTAGCCCATTTGGCCAAGGGAAGGCTCCTTGTCTACTTGCCCACTACCTGCAAGATGTCTACCTTGTGGTGGCCAATCATTAAAATCACCAAATAGACACCCTATTTCTTAAGATGTGCCATATTTTAGTCTCCTATGTTCATCGTGCATGAAAATGGGTCACCCAAAAACTTCACTTTGACCACCAAAAATTAGGCACCCAAATCGGCTACCTTACCTACTGTGACTTCTCGTTCACTTGGGCTACTTTGTGTATGAAAAAGAAATGGCATCAAATAAATCTAATGAGAAAGTTACATGACCTTCACATGAAGGACACAGATAGTCTTGTTGTTCATCTAAATGAGTTTGATGATATATTCTCCCATTTACATGCTCAAAAAATGGATATGGATAATGAAATGAAAGCAATCTTGTTGTTATGCAACTTGCCATAATCATGGGATACATTTTGCATAGCTATTGGCAATAGTGCACCTGATGGTAAACTAGTCTATGATGACATATGTGGAGCAATATTGAGTGAGGAGATTTGTAGAAAATCTATGGTTGGCACTTAGAGTGGAGATGCATATAATGTTTTTATTTCTTACCAAGGAAAGAATCAACAATGTGGCAAGATCAAGAACAAGGAAAAGAATGGTCAATGCAATAAAAGTAGAAGTAAATCAAGGGAAAGGGATATCAAGTGCCATTATTCTCACAAGAAAGGACATATGAAGAAAGACTCCTAATTATTAAAGAATGCTAAAGGTAAAGGGAAAAATGTTGATGGGCATGTTTAACAATTACCTATATCATATTCTTTGACTATGAAGATTGAAGAAATTAATGCTATTTCTCATGATGCTGATGTCTTGACACTTGAAGTATTGTGCCCATTGAAGCTCTTATTGGTGATATTCTTTTCCACATGTGGTTGCTAGATTTTGGTGCTTCTTTCCATGTCATACCACATAGAGAATTGTTCTCTAAATATGCAGTCAAGTCTCTTGTTACCATGAGACTTGTTGTCTCTTACTAGTGTGGCATTGTGGGGATTGGAGATGTGGTTGTGTAGTTCATTGATGGTTCAAAATTTACTATGCATAATGTATGCCATGTACCTCAGTTATCATGTAGTTTGATGTTAGTTGGTCAACTTGATGACCTTGGTTATAAGGTGGTTTTCTATGCTCAGTCCTTTCACATATCAAAGGGCAAAATTGTTATTGTAAAAGGAAGCAAAGTTGGATCACGTATCATAGAAAGAACACTTGTTAGCTATTATTGAACAACCTATGGCCTGTATTTGGCATGGCTATTTGGGCCACATGTCTTGTATTGGAATGTAAAATCTTTCTCATTCTAGCTACTTACATGTGTTATCTTTCTCCGATTTTTCATCTCGTGAGATATCGCTTATGGGATCCTAAAACACTTAGTGATCAAAAGTAGTGATGTCATTTTCAATGAATATAAGATGCACAAACAACCCATTAAAAAGGTTGAAGTGAGAGAGTGGTGTTTGAGGATACTAGTGTTCTAGTTAGACTACATAAAAATGCTACACATAGGGATATTCAAGAGAATGTCAAATCAGATTAGTCTACAAACATTCTTGTTCAACAACCATTGAAATGATCTACATGTGTCTCACATCCACCTGATATATATGTCCAAGGTTTGGATTTTTTTATCCTAAAAGATGCTGGTGAGCCTTCTTGCTTCAAAGAAGCTATGCAGACAAAGGATCATGTCAAGTGGGAGTGTGCCATAAAGAGTGAGTTGGATTCTATTCATAAAAATGGTAGTCAAGATTTAGTACCTTTGCCAAAGGGCAAAAAAGATTTACCATGTAAATGGGTATATAAGTTGAAATTCACATCAGATAGTGCTTCTCCAAAGTATAAATCATGACTTATTGCAAAGAGTTTTAAGCAACAACATGATGTTGATTTCAAGGAAATCTTCTCTCTAGTGGTTAAGATGACTACCCTACAACTATTTCTTGGATTTGTTGCAATGAAGGACTTAGAGCTAGTTCAAATGGATGTGAAAACTCTTTTCTTGCATGGAGAACTTATAAGGTGAGATCTATATGGAACAATGAGAGGGTTCTGTAGTTCCAGGCAAGGAAAGTCTAGTTTGTAAGCTAAAGAAGAGCTTATGTGGAATTAAATAGTCCCCTAGACAATAGTACCAAGATATTGATGCTTTTATGAAGTCTCAAGGCTATTCTTGAAGCAATGAGGATCATTGTCTCTACACAAAGAGATGCTGATGGTAGCTTAATATGCTAGATACTTTATGTTTACGATATATTGATTGCGGGGAAGTCATCTTATGACTGTCAATTTTGAAAAACAAGTTGAGTTAGACATTTGATATGAAGTATTTGGGGGATCCCGAACATATCCTTGGCATGCACATTACTTGTGATAGGAGTAAAAGATGCATATACTTGTCTCAAAGGAGTACGTATATAAAGTACTTCATAGGTTCAATATGCAAGGTGGAAAGGCATTGAATACACCTTTACCCACATATGTCAAATTGAGCAAGTATCATTGCCCTAAATCAGATGAGGAAAAGGAATTCATGACCAAAACTCCTTATCACTTTATTGTTGGTAGTCTCATGTATGCTATGGTAGCTACAAGACTAGAGATTGCATTTGCAACAGGAGTTGTGAGGAGATATATGTCTAATCCTAGCAAGAAGCAATGGGAAGTAGCTAAGATGATTTTGAGATATCTAAGTGGAACTATGGACAAGTGTCTATGCTTAGGTACAGGGAAAACATCCATTATTGGTTACACAGATTCTGACTATGCTAGTTGTGTAGATAATCATAAGTCTACATCATCATATATTTTTCATTGTGTTGGAGGTGCTATCTCTTGGAGATCTCATCTTTGAGAATGTATAGTTGTTTTCATTACAGAAGAAAAGTATGCTGCAACAAGTGAGGCATGTAAGGAAGCATTGTGGCTTTCTCATCTTGTTTATGATATGGGTTTACATCAACATGTACCTCATTTGCTCAGTGAAAGTCAAAGTGTCATTGCATTGGCTAATATATGGTCTATCATGCAAAGACCAAGCACATTGAGGTGTAGTATCACTTCATTAGAGACTACTTAAGCACTGAGCACATTATTCTTGAGAAGGTTCATACTTGAGATAATGCTGCAGATGCTTTGACTAAAGCTCGACCGTAGTATAGCTTTTGACACTATTGTCACTTGATGGGGGTTACTTGATTCATGATCTCAGACAATTACTTGTATACTATGTAACATTCCCATTAGGTGGGAGGTATAGTCTATATACTTACACTTAGGTATTCTTTATCATTCTTTATTCTTCTCCCATAGTCAGTTTGGCCATATTGGCCTTTAGTGGGAGGTCATTACTATTAGTGTCCATGTGAAAGGCCAAATGGCTACTAGACAATTTTGTATATGTTCTTTAATAAAACATAGAGTGGCCTGGTCAGTCACAAACTCTAGGTTCCACCACATTTATACGACCTAAGAAATCTATGTTTGAGCTATGTAAATTGTGTGTCTTTTGTGTATTCTACACCGTCTGTGTGGAGTATTGTGTGCAGAGCCAGAGTTTGGGTTTCTATAACAAGGGTATTGTTGTGGAGCTCTCAACAAGGAGAGTCTACCATCATGCATTACCAAAGAAATACTTTAGAACCTAGGTATTATAGAGGGTTGCTGACGGCATAATTAATCGATCTCTTCTTACAATTGATCATATGAGTTCAATAGATTGGCATGTTCTTCAAGTATTATGTGAATGTTCTCTGATGGGACTGCTTGGAATCTAGAGGGACTTATTTGCATGCCCGGGGCACTCTCTATAGGTGCTTCTAAATTATCTTGGATTTGTTGTTGTAGTCAATTGTTCTCCTATATGGTAGCTTCTATATGTCTTCTAGGAAAGCCATGTTGCATTGGAGTTTGGCATTCCACTCCAGCTGTGTTTGTAAGTGGGTTTCAAGTTTGTTTACTGCTCCCTTATTGACATTCTAAAGCTAAGATTCAAGATTAAAATGGAGCTATTGTATGATGTGGTATAGATCTTGTAAGTTCTTATTACTCTCTTCTAATTCCATTACTCTTTCTTATGGGCATATGGATTTAGCATTAAGCATTGCATGACATGCCCCCACGTTCTGATACTCCTGTCTTCATTGATTTGCACATTGAATCATAGTGTTAAAAGTGTTATCTACATGCATAGACGTTGTTTGTACAAGTGGAAATGCAGGGGGATGGGGAATTGGTATGGGAATGGTGGATGCAATGCTCAGGGGTGTTATGGGTGTAGATGATGTTGGTGGAGGGGGAATGGGAGATGGTGGAAGTTTGGGAGGTAGGGGAGGTACAATGGGTGGAGATATGTCTATAGGATCATATATGGATGTGTGTGATGGTTCTACCTTAAATATAGGTATGGTAGGTGTGGTGCTAGTGGTGATGGTGAAAATTAAAAAAGATACAAACAAATAAGGACCTTGGGAAATGTTAGTTTGCCATAAAGTAGATTGAGAGGGTGGTTGGAACATGGTGTCAAAGAAGGATGCCCAAGGTGATATTTGTTGATGACATGATTGCTCCTACATCATCTATATTTGTATCTGCATGAGTGCATCTCCATTTTGTATCCAGAAGGCACTCCATTTCTAGTTTATATCCATTTTATATTGTATCTCTTTTGTATTTGGGTACCTTGCCATTTGCTTTTACAATTGTATTCATTCTCCTTTAAGGGGAATTATCCCACATGAGATGTACTTTGGAAAGCCACTCCCAAATCTATATAAGGAGGCCCTCTCCCCCCATTTGTACTTGGCTAGAAGCTTGAGGATCCTACTCCATGCTCTTGGCAAGCTCATTTCTAATCCATGTGGTTTTACCCATTTCTTGGTCTATTCACTTTGAGTCTCTCACACTCTTTCTTTTGTGAGTACACTCTTCTTTTCATTTTGCTTCCGCATCTATACTCTCTACAATATTGTGCTTGACAGTGGTTGGGATTGGAACATGGAAGAAATTATGGACGAATAGGTTGTTGGGGGAAAAGTGATTTCGGTGGGTTGTAATGCTAGGATGCATAGTAATGTGGTGGTTGGGGCTGGATCACCCATGACAAGGTGTCAGAATCAATGAACAAGGGTGGGTTCATCTCTAGATTAGGAGGTAGTGTACAATGGATTGGTAATTTGGAGAATAATTCAGAATGGGATACATGGGCATGAAAGCTAAAATAGGGTGTTGAAGTTTTGTTACTTCAATTGCACTTACAATTTCTTTGGTGTGAGGAGGTGAACGAGGTGAGGTTTGGAATATTGGTTCCTCCGATTGGGTTACTACTTTGGTTGTGGTGGTGGTTTGGGTTTCTTGAGTTCTGGGTCGGGATAGAGGGTAAGGAGGTGAGATTGGCGATGTTTGTGCAAAGGTTTCAACTTTGAGCTTAATGGTGGTTGTGGATGTAACCTCTTGAGTCATAGTAGCCTCTTTCCAAGTCTTGGCTGAGTGTTGATGCATCTTTCATCATATTGGGGGTGAGGTCTCTACAACATAGTGTTTATGGCTTCAACGGATCCACCAGTCTTAGATAATAATAGGAGGGACTCAGCGAACTGTGGATTGACACCTTCTTCTTCCAAGATCTGGTTCATCAGCAACTAGCTGTTGTGTAGCAAGAGTCTACCTCCAGCTTGTACATGCTTTATTGTGTCATGTAAGGTATGGATCTACACTGTATATGCAAGGGCTCCTTCCTCTTCTTCATCTTCCTCTTCTTCGTCTTCTCCTCCTCCTCCTCCTCCTCCTCCTCCTCCTTCTTCTTCTTCTTCTTCTTCTCATTCTTGTTGTTGTTCTTGGTGTTGCTCTTCTTCCTGTTGATGTTGGTGGTCGTCATTTACTCCTTCCTCTTTTGAATCGAGGTCTACCTCCCTAAGAAGCTATTCAAAATCTACATTTCCCAAGTCATCGAGGCCAATAGGCCCTGGAAACTCTAAATCTGTGGGTGTTGTGGATGCTCCATCTATGCTTCTCCTTGTAGTGGGATTGTAAAGGGGCATAGAATATGTTCCCCTACTGGTGAGATGTATGGGGTCAAGGTGCTTGTTTGGTGCATATGAATGCAGACAAAAGGGTTCAAGGAATTAGGGTTACATAAATATTAGTGCATTTATATTTTGTAATCTATAAACAATAATAATATGCAAAAACAAAAAAATTATGATAGAAGAATCCAGATTGATTATTGTACAAAGCACTCAAATAGGACAGTGGACACACTTTGCTACAATGTGATTTCTCTTTCTCTACTCACTATTGATAACTTCCACATAATGGGTATATAGAATAAAGATGGTTAGTGGTTGTTTTCCAAGGAAGTCTAAGAGCTTATGAAAAATATATATAAATTACAATTTGGATATCCATAACGACAGTAGTCTAACACTTGCATGCACGGTGGACTAGACCCACTTCAATGATAACAAAAAATTGTTACATATCATCATCTTGATGAGAAGGGGGATGCATATTTTTCATTCAATATCATACAAAAATTCCTCAAAAAAATATTTCAAGTGATTAATTAATGGAATCTTTAAATTCATTCTAGAAATCTTCAGTGAAACATTTTAAGGTACCCTTGTAGGCTTTAAATGTAGCTTCTGCAACCTTAGCTTTTGCAAATTTCAAGGAAATAAACTCCAAGGATGATTGGTTAGCCACTGTTGCTTTAGCCAACTACATCGTCATTCCAGAAATTATTTATTCTTTTTTTTACTATAACTACATCTCTTGACTCTACTATGTTCTATAACTCTCTCTTTAGCTTCTTAAGCTCTATAATTTGGTTTTTTTTTTGACACGTAAGATCTTTGATTTATCATAAATAACTTGCTTGGCATCCTATAGTTAAAGCTCAAGTTCTTTTATACTATACAATTTAATAGTTTTATCTCCAAGTTATCTACTAAAGACACAATCCGTGAAGTTAAAATGTCTTTTTCTACCATTAATTGTGTTGCTTGATTTTTCAATGAATCTGTTGGTACATTTGACAAGCCTAAGTGCTTAGCTAAATACTCATGACTACACCTTCATAATTACCTTAGATAAATGTAAAAGCAAGAGAGTAAGGACTCTCGAGGATTTAGGAGAATCCAAGCCCTTACTTTTTTGGTGAAGGAATCATTTCAATCACCCTTAAAGTGTATAAATTCAAAATTTGAATTTAAAAAAAGTGTATAAAAAGAGGTGGTTTTAGTTGCAGGGAAGAGAGCCATTACTGAGAGCCTTTGAGCTACACCATTGAGCATAACTTGAGCTCAACATAAGTATGAGTATTCCACTACACTTCCCTTGTATCATATAGTCATTAGCATACATAATTTGATACAATTTTTCTAGATCATTTCAGTCCACTGTTCACTGTTGCATTTCCATTATTTCAGTGACCTTGCATAAACGATTCTCTGTGTGTACTTGATCATTTTCTCCATTTTAACTTGGTATAGTTAGAGGGAAGCATCTACTATATGCCTATAAAGTTTTGCTATTTTTCGTGTAGCCAATCTTGAGATATAAACTGATGAAGTTGACTATGTTTGCAAATCATCTTGTTCCTTCTTCACATTTCTAGTACATGCAAGTTATATGTTTTGGTAAAATTTTTTAGGAATTAAATTCCAAAGTTTGTAATGGGTATAAATGCATTATTGTGAAGCCAAAAGGGTCTACTAAGTATCCTTGGAGTCAACTTGATAGGTGTAGAGTAGATTTTGTGAAATTCTAGCTCATCTTTGGTATGATACAAACCATCTCCTCACAGTGGTATCAGAGCAACAACAACTCAACATGGGAGATGGATTTCCTTCATCCATAGAAAAATTGGATTGAGGTAATTACTCAGGTTGGTCACTTAGAATGGAAGCATATCTTCAAGGGAGAAACCTCTATGGTTACATTTTTGGAAATGAGATGATGTCAATCCTTAGAAGTAAAGGACAACCTACTCAAGGAGAACAAGAGAGGTTTACCACATGGTGCTCAAAGGATGCTCTAGCTAGGTCATACATTCTTAACTCAATCTCTGATTTTTTACTTGCACACATTAGGAGCTGTAAGACTTCAGAAGAGACTTGGAATGCTCTTGAAGCATGTTGATATATTTAGGTAGTGATTTGTGTGAACACTCTAGGACTGCTGGGGCACTTTTTTCCCTCTTTAGGAGGTTTTTTCCCTCGGCTTGTATATACATCTATTTCCCTAATGGGCTACTTATCTTTGTACATTCTCTAGTAATACATTCAGTATTGTGTGTTGAGCTCCAAGCTTCTTCTTCTTCCTTGTGTTGTTCGCGTGCTTCCGCAAATGTCTAACTCCAACAAGTGGTATCAGAGCATGTCATCACTTCATCTAGGGCGTCATCGACACTCCTTCAGTTGTAGTCTCAGAATTGCACAAATTTTGGTGAGCATACTCAGCGTGTTTCCGAGATCAAAACAACTTCGCTTTGTGGTGCTGAAATCGTGATCTGAGCTCATTTCAGCCTCGGAATGCACTATCATAGCACTTGTGTAGGCCATTTCATCTTTTTGTGCCAAAGGTATATACCAGTTTCTGTTCGCCAGTATAATCATCTTGAAGTCAGCTATAGGTCTAGCGGAATTTGTCTGGGAAGTTCTGTTCAACTTTTTGAGATACAGTCAATTTTTTGCATCAAGGTATTTTAGTCACCGACCATGGCTGAAAGCAGTGATGTATTGCGTATTTGGTTGTTGAGGATAAGTTGGATGGTACCAACTACCCGTTATGGGCTTATATGATGCGACATGTGTTGGTTGCAAAAGGAATGTGGAACATTGTGTAGGGTGTCGAAAAACGTCCTATCACACCTACAACTATTACAACTGCAGGTATTGAAGCTGATGCAGAAGGTGTCGAAGATGATGATATTCTGCATATTCTTGTTCGTGCTGTAGTTTTTGCTGCACATACTGCAGAGCAGATTTGCTCGGATGGCAGAGATATCCAAGCACATGCATTGATAGCTTTGTCTGTCAAACATGCCATTATTCCTCACATTCACTCTTGTAGAATAGCTAAGGATGCTTGGGATACTCTTACCACATTTTACCGAGCTAGGAATGAGGCTCGTCTTGCTTACCTCCGAAAACAGTTGGAGAGTGAGCACATGAATGAAGGTGATTCTATGGACAATTTCCTAAAGAAGATCAAAGACTTGAAGGAACAATTGATTTCTGATGATGAGGTTATACCAGATAGCTCACTTGTGTAGACCGTTTTGAATGGTCTTCCTAATTCATATCAGAGTTTTGCTTCTACTCTTGGATTGATGATGAAAGGAAATCCAAATGCCTTATCATTTGAGGAGTTAGTTTCTGTTCTGTTGCAGGAAGATCAGTCCAAGCAGAACAGGTCCATTATGCGAGTTGCAAATGAAGCTTTCCTGGCTAGTCAGAAGGGCAAAGGAAAATGGAGCTCTTCAACTAGTAAGCAAAAATCTGCTAATTCTGCACATTCGAAGAAGGAAGATAAAGATGAGAAGAAATAAAAACAACAGAAATTGTTTTGTAAGTACTGTAAAGGGAATGATCATATCATAAAGAATTATCCAAAACTGGCTACTAAAGAGGCAAAGAAGAAAGAGGTTGGAATGGTTGTTACAGAGACCTCTACACCAAAAACAGAGTCTGCTAATCTTGTACAGGAAGAAGAATGGGTGTTTACTACTGTTTGTAGTTTTGACCCATCTTCTCATGAGCAGTGCATGTCTGCAGTAGACTCAGATCTTTGGTATTTTGACAGTGGGGCGACCAAACATATTACCTCGTAGCACATTTTCTTCTCTTCACTCGAGCTTGTCCCTACAAGGAATACTGTTACATGCACCAACAAATCCTCTTATCCTGTTATGGGAGTTGGTAAGATCATTTTGACTACTGTTGATGGTAGTTCTTTCACTTTGTTAGATGCTTTATTTGTGCCAAGGATCAAGACGAACCTGTTATGAATTTCTGCATTAGCCAAGATTGGCTTGGTTGTGAAATTTGTTGATGACAGGTGTACAGTTCATGATCTATCAAATGGCGATGTGATTATTGCTTTTGGCATTTTATGTCGTGGGCTGTATAAGCTCATAGACTATGAAAGATCTGTAAATGATTTGGCATGTGCAATACATGATTCTCAGGCTATGTCAGATGTAGATCTTTGGCATGCACGCTTTGGTCATCTGAATTTTGCTAGTTTCCTACGCTTGCAAAAATGTGAAATGGCATCCTCTTTGCCCAAACTTGAGGCACCCAAAAAACATGTTTGTGAAGGCTGTATTTTGGGCAAAATGCAGCGTTCTTCCTTTCCAAAAGATGGTTCAGTTTGAGCTACTCAAAAGTTGCAGCTTGTACATAGTGATGTCTGTGGTCCTATGCAGACACCTTCTTTTGGAAATTATCATTACTTCGTGACTTTCATCAATGATTTTTCCAGGCATGCATGGGTATATCCATTGAAGGAAATGTCCGAAGTGTTCATGTGCTTCAAACAATTTTTGGTTTTGGCTGAAAATCTGTCAGCATGTAAAATGGGCACGCTCCATTCAGATCGAGGGGGGGAATATATGTCTTCTGATTTTAATGCATTTCTGGCTGAACGTGGGATAAAACACCAGTGTACAATGCCGTATACACCTCAACAGAATGGAGTTGCTGAGCAAAAGAACAGGACTCTTATGGAGATGGCGAGGTGTATGGTCAAGAGTCAGGCTTTACCACATAGTTTCTGGCTTGAGGCTATCATGTGTGCAACATATGTACTTAACAGGTGTCCCACTAAAGCGTTGTAGTCTATCACTCCATATGAGGCTTGGGATGATCGCAAGCCATTTGTTGCTCATCTGCGTGTTTTTGGTTGTTTGGCATATGCATTAGTGTCTGAACATCATTGTAGAAAATTGGATGATAAAGCAGTAAAATGTATTTTTGTTGGGTATAGTTCTAAAAGTAAAGGCTATCGTCTGTATCATCCATAGACTAAAGCATTCTGGTTAGCCGTGATGCTGTTTTTTTGGAAGATGTTATTCAGCCATTGCTTTCATGTACTAAGGAGACATTTGTTAGCTCCAAAGACATGTATGATACTTTGCTGCCTCTTTTTATAGGTGGACAGTCTAGTGCTGGTCCAAATGAGGCAACTTCTCAGCCTTTGTAGGTTTCACGTGATGATGCAAATCATTCCATTTCTGATGTAGATTTACATGATGCACTTATTGATGAGAGAGCTGATATTGAGTAGGTAAGACTATGCCAAAATGGCTGGTGCAGACCTTGCGTGACAACAAATTACATGCACCTCTATCATATCGTACTCGATCAAGCTCTCATAGTGCCTCTTTTGCATCAGATTGCTATGCTATGGCTGCATCTAGTCTTTGTGATGAGACTAAGCCTGTTTCGTTTGATGAAGCACAAAATTCAGAAAATTGGATGGCTACTATGCAATCTGAATATGATGCAATAATGAAGAATGGTACTTGGTCTTTATGTGACTTTCTCCTAGCAAAAAGGCCATTGGCACTAAGTGGGTATACAAGCTGAAGCGTAAACCTGATGGTACAGTTGACAGGTATAAGGCTAGGCTTGTTGCAAAGGTTTATGCACAGGAAAGAGGCATTGATTTTGATGAGACCTTTGCACCTACATGTCGTATGACTACTGTTCGGAGCATCGGTGCAATTGCAGCCCATCATGGTTGGAATGTACATCATTTGAACATTAAAACTGCATTTCTGAATGATGACTTACATGAACAAGTGTATGTTTTTCAGCCTTGTGGCTTTGTGCAGAAAAGGCATGAAAATCAAGTGTGCAGGTTAAAGAAGGCATTATATGGTTTCAAGCAAGCACCATATGCTTGGTATGAAAAGATACATGCCTATCTGATACATGTCCTATTGAGAAGCATATTGCTGATTTTAAGGCTGATTTGCATGCCTCATTTGAGATGTCTGATTTGGGGCATTTGCATCACTATTTGGGCATTCAATTTATGCAAGTTGATGGTGGAATGGCTTTGGGTCAAAGGAAATATATTGACACATTATTATAGTGTTTTGGCCTTGAAGACTGTAAGGCTATTGCCACTCCTATGGAGACAGGTTTACGATTGAGTCTTCATGATGCTAGAGATGCATTTGATGTTGTTCTCTATCAACAGGCTGTTGGATGCTTGATTTACTTATGCATTACTCGGCCAGATATTCAGTTTGCTGTCTCACAGATGAGCAGGTTTATTGGCAGGCGGTTAAGCGTCAGCTACTTGAGTGATATTCGGCTACTTGGGTTGTTTTATCCCAAGGGGGGATCACTATCGCCAGATTTGCATGCTTTTTCTGACTCTGATGACTGATTTGGGTGTTGCTCAGTCTTCTGCCACCACCATCTTCACTAATAGTCAGAGCGCATTGGCAATTGCGAGGAACCCTGTGTTCCATGCTCACACTAAGCACATTGAGGTGCATTATCATTATGTTAGGGAGAGGTTCTCTGCTGGGGAGATCAGCTTGGCATATGTGCCCATGCAGGAGAACATTGCAGACCTTTTCACGAAGGCTCTGCCTAGGGAGAAGTTTGACGCTTTCCACAAAGCTTTGGGCTTACTTCCATTTGTGGAGTTATTTCCACATAGCTTGGCACTTCCTTATACATGAGTGCCAGCCACTTGTTCACCGCATCACTCCCAGAGGGGGATTTGTTGATATATTTAGGTAGTGATGTGTGTGAACACTCTAGGACCACCGGGGTACTTTTTTCCCTCTTTAGGAGGTTTTTTCCCCCGGTTTGTATATATGTCTATTGCCCTAATGGGCTACTTATCTTTGTACATTCTCTAGTAATACATTGAGTATTGTGTGTTGAGCTCCAAGCTTCTTCTTCTTCCTTGTGCTGTTCGCGTGCTTTCGCAAATGTCTAACTCCAACAAAGCATTCTTCTCATCAAGTACTAAAGAAAATAAGAATAAACTCTCAATGGATTTCACCACACTGAAGAAGATGCCCAAGCAAAGTGTGACTGATTTTGTCACCAAGATGAAGGACCTAGTAGATCAAGTTGGGAGCATTAGAGAAGTCATTGATGAAGAGTAGATAGTGAGGCAAGTGATCAATGAAATAATGGTAGATGACAAGATCATTGGATCAAGATGGATCTACAAGGAAAAGAAGAATTTTGATGGATCAATTAACAGGTACAAAGCAAGGCTTGTGGCTAAAGGGTTTGCTCAAACCCAAGGTATAGATTATGAAGAGACATTCTCACTTATGGCAAAGATGCCTACTATTAGAGTACTCATGAGCGAAGCATCCTCTTAGAATCGGAATATCTATCCAATGGATGTTAAAAATGATTTTCTTAATGGTTGGCTTTCAGAGGAGGTATACATGGATCAACCTATTGGTTTTGAAGATCAATCATATCCAGAATATGTATGCAGGTTGAAGAAAGCCTTGTATGGCTTGAAGCAAGCTCTTAGAGCTTGGAATCATAGATTGGTCACTTACTTGCAGGATAAAGGATTTATGCTGAGCAAGGCAGATCCTTCCCTCTTCATAAAGAGGAATCATTAAGAGGTCATATATCTCTATGTATATGTGGATGATATAATCATTATAGGTAAAAATGCAGATGGAATCAAGAGGATCAAGGCTCAGATGAAAGAAGAGTTCAAGATAAGTGATCTTGGTCCACTTACTTACTTCGTAGGTTTGGTATATACATAGAAAGGTATGTTCCTAACTCAAAGAAAATACATTAGAGTTATGCTCTCCAAATTCAAAATGGAAAATACAAATGTTTCAGGTACACCAATGGAGGTAAGTCATAAACTAAATGCTCATGATGGTGAGCTAATTGAAGATGTGACTAGTTACCAAAGTCTTGTTGGAAGCTTGAGCTACACTACTCTAACTAGAGTGGATATATGCTATGGGGTTAGTGTGCTCAATCAATTCATGCACATTCCAAGGAAGCCTCACATGGAAGCAGCTAAAAGAATCTTGAAGTATTTAAAGGGAACAATTAATGAAGGGTTATATTACCCTTATACATCTGATTTAGATGTCAAGCTATTTTCTTATGTAGATTGGGCAGGTTCCAAATATGATAGGAGAAGCATATCAGGATATCTCACTTTCCTAGGCACCAAATTGATTTCTTGGTCATCAACAAAGCAACCTACAATCGCTCTCTCATCAATTGAAGCTGAATACTAAGTGCTTAGCTAAATACTTAGGAATACACCTTCTTCTTCTTCAACTCACATGACGAACTATATGTGAACACATGCTTGTCCTTTTGACCTAATTACCTTAGATAAAATTAAAAGCAAGAGATTAAGGAATCTTGAGGGTTTAGGAGAATCCGATCCCTAACTTGTTTGGTGAAGGAATCATTTCAATCATCCCTAAAGTGCAGGAACACTTTTTGGTGAGGGAAATTCAAAATTTGAATCTAAGATAAGAGTATAAAAAGAGGTGGTTTTAATTGTGGGGAAGAGATCCATTATTGAGAGCCTTTGAGCTACACCATTGAGCATACCTTGAGCTCAACATATGTATGAGTAGTCCACTACACTTCCCTTGTATCATATTTTCATTGACATACATAATTTGATACAATTCTTCTAGATCATTTTAGTCTATTGTTCACTATTGGATTTCCATTATTTTAGTGACTTTGTAGAAACAATTTCTCTGTGTGTGCTTGCTAATGTGCTCTAGTTTGACTTGATATAGTTAGAGTGAAGTGTCTACTATGTGCCTATAAAGTTTCATTATTTTTGGTCTAGCCAATCTTGAGATATGAACCGATAAAGTCAACTATGTCTACACATCATCTTGCTCCTAAAATGTCGGGATGACCCCATTTTAAACTCATTGCTCAGTGTGTAGTGCTTCTAAATTCATGAAATAAATTGTTTTAGTTAGCTATACACTAGAATTATATGTGTGCAAAAACTCTTTGATCAATTCATACCAAGTTGTGAGCTCTAAGCAAAACATTAAGCACATGCATTCCCAAAATAGAAGGTTTCTTCACATTTATAATACATGCAACTTATCTGTTATGGTACAAATTTTTGGGAATGATGTTCCAAAGTACCTACTAGGTATAAATGGATTATCGTGAAGCCAAAGGAGTCTACTAAGCATCCTTGGAGTCAACTTGGCAGGTGTAGAGCAAGTTTTGTGCAACTCTAGCTCATCTCTAGTCTCATACAAACCATCTCCTCACAAAATCTTTATTTGTTCTTACTTCCCATAGCTCCTCTTCAACTGCCTAAAGTTGTTCTCTCAACATTTTCTGCTCTTCTATAGCTTCTTCAATATGGGCTTCCGTATTGTCAATTTTGCTATGTATGATTTGAGCCCGTTCCTCAGAAATATTAGCTCTTCCATTTAAGCTATCTTGCAACTTTGTATTTTGATATTTAAGATCAATTATTTCAGCTTTTAGTCTTTCTACTTCCATAGCTTCAAGTTTAGTTATTCCTTCTACTTTCTCCATTTGGATTGAGTAGAGAGCTAGTAACTGAGCTACATCCCCTATGGTTTACAAGGTTATAGGGTATTCTATTAACAACCACCATGATAATATGCGGAGGGGACCATTTCATTATGGAATGCACAATGCCATATCATCCACCACCTCAAGAAGTATGAGAAGGATATTGTAGTGATTGTGGAAAAGGACATCTATTCAAGCATTGTCCACAGAGCCTCTCTAAAGTACCTTCCACTACTTAATATAGAGTCCTTAGGTAGTGACAAGGAATACACAGTGCCCTTGAAAGCCATCATGCAAGACAGAGCCAAAGGAAATCTAGAGAATCAAAGACATAATAATCTTGGGAGTAAGGAGGATGCTGAATCCTTACCCCAAGTAGAGAATACTCAAAAGAACTATAAAAAAACTCAAGGAAAAAGAAGGATAAAAATGGAAATCTAGAAGAGAGAACAATGAAGAGATCAAAAGAAATTTTGCACTTGCAAACCATCCCCATTTAGGACCGTCCTATGGGACACATCACTAAAGTTAGTTCTCATTCCCATTGGCTCAACAAGATGGAAGGACCCCTAGGTGAGACTGCCTATATTTGGGAAGATGAGTATCAATTTAATAATGTATGCGGAAAGTATCATATTTCACATGAGAGTTTGAGAAGTTGTAGAATACCGCATAACTCCAACTAATCTGGTGAAAGGTAGGGTTGGAATAATATTTTAGTGCACAACTACCCAAACTTGACTTCATGCATTGTTATTACCTGATCAACACCTTGCAACCTAGCAATGTAAAAAATGTGCCAAGTATCTTTTTCATCCCCTCCTTGATGCATGGCAATGAATTAAAGAAGTTGAGGCTTTCCCTGAACTTCGTTAGAGAGGCCCTTGACATGTAGGGCATGCATGTTCCTACATATAAAGAGATGCTAGTGTCAGAAAACATGAATAACAAGAACCTCACCAAGCTCAAGGACATGGTTTCTTCATCATTATGTTTCATGAAGTATAGTATTGTCCATCTACTACAATCATCAATGAATGAAACATAATACATGAATCAAGAGATTGATGGCTCCTTGCTTTGCCCCCATACATTGGTATGGACTAACTCCAATAGGTCTCCATGAATATATCCCTTTTTTGTGAACTGTTGTTTGTAAGACTTGCAAAATTGACAAGCAGTGCATCTGTAAATCATGTGTTGCTTGGAAATATTTGGTAATCCAAGCACACTTTGATCTCTACTAATTTGGTTCACAACTCTTTCACCTATATGAGCTAACCTTTTGTGTCAAAATCTCCAATTTTGATAATGTTTGACTACCATAATTGAACAATGCAATGTTCCTAATGCATGGAGCTCAAATGTAAATAGTCTACCTAATTTTTCTCCTCTTGCTATCCTCTTGAATCCTTGATGTGGATCCTCAACAAATGTTCCATTGAGAATCTCTCCCTAACATAATGATAAGGCACCTCAATGTGCTTAGTGCGAGCATCGAACACAGGGTTCCTCACAATTGCTAATCTGCTTTGACTATCAGTGAAGATGGTGGTGGCAAAAGACTGACCAACACCCAAATCAACCATAAGGCATCTGAGCCACACACACTCAATAGTCACTATGAAAGCTACCCTATACTTAGCCTCACAATTGGAAGTGGCCACAATATGTTGCGTCTTGCTCAACCAAGATATACATGAGCTACCAAGCATGAAGCAAAAGCCACTAGTAGATACATGAGTGTCATAACAACAAACCCAGTCAGAGTTAGAAAAAGCATGTAAATCTAGCGATAGTGATCCTACCTTGGGATAAAACAATCCAAGTAGCCTGGTACCACTCAAGTAGCAAAATATACACTTAACCACCTACCAATGCTTGAAACCTGGGAAAAGCATAAACCTACTCATTTATGAGACAACAAATTGAATATATGGCGGAGTAATGCATAAGTAAATCAAGCATCCAACAACTTGATGATAGAGAACAACATCAAGTGCATCTCTAGCATAATGAAGACTCAATTGTAAACCTATCTCCATAGGAGTGGTAATAGGTTTACTGTCTTCAAGGCCAAAATGCTACAATAATGTGCCAATATATTTTGTTTGATACAAAGCCATTCCACAATCAACTTGCATAAACTGAATGAACAAATAATGATGCAAATGCCACAAGTCAGACATCTCAAATAAGGCATGCAAATCAGCATTAAAATCATCAATATGCTTGTCATTAGGACCAGTGAGGAGCATGTCATCAAGATGCACAACAATGATCAGAAACACATCATTAGCATGCTTAACATATAAGGTGTTTTAGTTGGACTATTCTCGAAGCCATGTGCAATCAAATAGGCATGTATCTTTTCATACCAAGCATGTGGTGCTTGCTTTAAACCATATAATGCCTTCTTCAACTTGCACACTTAGTTTTCGTGCCCTTTTTGCACAAAGCCACGGGGCTGAAAAACATACACTTCTTCATGCAAGTCACCATTCAGAAATGCACTTTTAATGTCCAACTAATGCACATTTCAACCATGATGAGCTGCAAGTGCACAGATGCTACGAACAGTACTCATTCGGCATGTAGGAGTAAAGGTTTCATCAAAATCAATGCCTCTTTCATGTGCATAACCCTTTGCAACAAGCCTAGACTTATACTTGTCAACTTTTCCATCAGGATTACACTTCAGCTTGTGTACCCACTTAGTGACAATGGCCTTCTTGTCAGAAGGCAAGTCACATAAAGGCCAGGTACCATTTTTCATGATAGCATCGTATTCTTATTGCATAGCATCCATCCAATTTTCAGAATTTTGTGCTTCATCAAATGAAACATGCTCATTCTCATCATAGAGAGTAGAGGCAGCCATAGCATAGCAATCTAATGCGAAAGAGGCACTATGAGAGCCTAAATGATTACAATATGGTAGAGGTGCATCTAATTTTCTCTCACACAAAGTCTGCACCAAGCATTTTGGCATAGTTTTTGCCTCCTCAATATCAGCTCTCTCATCAACAAGTGCATCATGTAAATCTGCATAAAAAGTGGAATGATATGCATCATCACATGAGACTTCCAGAGGTTGAGAAGTTGCCTTATTAGGACCAGCTTTAGATTTTCCACCCATAAAAAGAGGCAACAAAGTATCATACATGTCTTTGGAGCTAACAGATGTCTCCTTCATACATGAAAGCAAAGGCTAAATAGCATCTTCCACAAAAACAACATCACAACTAACCAAAATGTGTTTAGTTTGTGGATGATACGGATGATAGCCCTTGATTTTAGAACTGTACCCAACAAAAATACATTTTAGTGCTTTATCATCCAATTTCTTGTGATGTTGTTCAGGCATTAATGCATATTCCACACAACCAAAAACACGCAGGTGAGTAACAGATGGCTTACAACCATGCCAAGCCTCATATGGAGTGATAGATTGCAGTGCCTTAGTGGGACATCTGTTAGGTACATATGCTGCACACATAATGGCCTCAAGCCAAAAATTATGTGGTAAGGCCTGACTCTTGACCATACACCTCACCATCTCCATGAGTGACCTGTTCTTCCGTTCATCAACTCCATTTTGTTGAGGTGTATACGGCACTGTACACTAATTTTTTATCCCACATTCAGCCAAAAATGCATTAAAGTCAAAAGACATATATTCCCACCTCGATCAGAATGGAGGGTGCCCATTTTACATGGCGACAGATTTTCAACCAAAACCAAAAATTGTTTGAAGCGCATAAACACTTTGGACTTTGCTTCATTGTCATTGGAGTTATATTCGGTGAGGTATGGTCTCTATAGTAGAGAGGTTTTCTCTATAACACTTGCTGAAAATGTCTCTTGCACTTGTATAGCCTAAGAGTCATACCTAATTGTTCAAATGTTCATTTGGCATGTCCTATGGCTCATTTGAAATTTCTTAGTGTCTTGTATATGTATCCAAAAGAGTTTTGGAAAAAGGTTTATGATTCACGAGTTATTGGTATTTCAAGCTAGAGAGATTCTCTATTGTCAGATAATTATCCTTCTATTGAGAAGCTTGATAGGAAAAATTAACCAGCATGGTGGATGACTATGGAAGCTCAATTACAAGGTAAAGATCTTTATGATTATATTACAAGTGATGAAGTAAAGCCAGAACCTGCAGGTGAAGCAAAGCCCACTAAAGAAGAGTTAGAAGCAATCAAACAATGGAATAGGAAAGATGCACTTGTGATTTCTATTATTCTCAACTCAACTACATATTATTTTTTTTCTTCCACATAGAAGAGGTTATGAATCAAATGCTAAACTTTGGAGTGCTTTGGAAGACTATTTTGGTTCTTCAACAAGATCTATGAAAGCTCAACTTTGGGTAGAGTTTACAACTATGAAGAAGAAACCAAGAAAATCTACTTTAGATTTATGTTGCTAAATTGAAGGATATAGAAAACCAACTTGGAAGCATAGGAGTTGAAATAGAAGATGTACAGATTATAAGACAAATTCTTATAGGACTTAAAAAGGAGATAACATATGGAAATATTTTGTGTTGAATGTAGAGTTCAACCTTAACCATCATGTGCTTGACATAAATCAATTGTTGCAACATTTTGAGGCTAGTTTAAAGGAGTTTAAAAATGATAAAGGAAATCAATCTTCAACTCTTTACTCATCAAAAGCTAAAGGCAAGGTAGATAAAGGTAAAAAAAAAAGGTGGACAAAGAAGACACTTCAAATTCACATACCAATTTTGTAGTTAGAGGTGGAAAATTCAATACATGCAATCAAAGAGGTAGAGGTAGAGGAAGACAAGAAAGATAGATCGTTTCACCTACCTACTTGTTTTACATGTGGATTAGATACTAGATGAGGAGTTACATTCAATGGAGGACAAAGAGCAAGAGGATATGGTAGAAATTATGGAGGAAGATGACAACACTAACTATGGAGAAGATCAACAAGAAGATCCAGATTCACTTTTATTGATGAAATTGAGTACAAGTGATCCTAGTAGTGATATAAATGTCTTTTATGTTGACTTTGGATGCTCCAATCATATTTGACATAACATATCTTTACTTTCATATTTGGATTTACCAAAATAAAAACGTATTGTTCAGATAGGAGATGGTAGCAAGCATATTGTTGAGCAAGTTGGAAATATAAAATCACATAGAGGTGATAATAATATTCTATCTAAGGTAATTTATGTACCACCCATTTCAAAAAATGTCATAAGTGTTTGAAAGATTGTCGAAAGAGGTCTTCAAGTGAGATTCAACAAGTATGGAGCTTATGTGGAGGATCCTACTCAAGGTTTTAGAAGACTTGCTAAAGGAGAAAGGAAAGGAAGATTATATACTTTTGAAGTTCTAGGTGCCAATGATGCAACTCTTTTTGCTTATGGTTCTCAAACACTTTCAGAACTTGATGCATGACGGAAGAGATTAAGAGACATTAATGAAAGGATCTTGAAAGATATGTCAAGGCATGAGTCTTTGTTGGAAGTCTCAGATATTTCAAAATAGCATATGATTTTCAAATGTGAAGCATGTTAGTTAGGAAATTCACATAAACAACCTTTTGTGAAACAAGGATACATTGATGAAGATCTTTTGGAGTTTGTACATATTAAACTTTGGGGACATCCCAAGCAGCCATCTTTTAGGATCAAGGTATTTAGTACCTTTAATTGATGATTGCTCAAGATGGATTGTTTTATACTTTCTCAAACATAAAAGTCAAATTTTTCAAGTGTTCAAGAAGTATCATGTTTCTGTTGAGAAGCAAACAAGTAAAATGTTGAAGAGGCTAAGATCAGATTGAGGGGGAGAGTATTTCTCTTAAGAGTTTGAAGAACATCTATAAGAACAAGGTATCAAAAGAGAGACATCTTGTAGGTATACAACAGAGAAGAAGGTGGAATAGGGCCCTTGTTGAGTGTCCTAGGAGTATGTTCAATGAGAAAGGAGTTCCACTTTATCATTGTTGAAAAGCAGCTAGTACAACTACATAAAAACAAACAAGCTACCATCAAGTGCATGGTAAGAGACCAAATTTAGATCACTACAGAATCTTGAGAGGTCTTGCTTATGTTTACCTACCATAAGAAATGAGGGGCAAATTAGAACAAAAAGTAGAGGTGTGTATTTAGTGGATATGATCAGAATAAAGAGGTTATATGTTTTAAAATCCTTCAGGAAAATTATTCACAATGTCAAGAGATGTTACATTTGATGAAAAACACTCATGGTATCAAGATAAACATAAAGTTACTCTCTCATATGATTATGACTCTGATTTTTCTCTTTTGCCTAAAATTAATGTGCATATACAAGAACAAGATAGTGATATTGAAGAAGAGCATGGGTCACCAATAAGCATGCATATTGGTCCTCAATCAAAATGTAAACAAAAAGCTCGTGTATACCAGTCTATAGTTGAGTCTTCACCTCGGGCATTAAGTAGATCTCATAGAGAAAGAAAGAATCCATAGAGATATGGATATGATACATCACTTTATACTACTACAACTAAGCATTAAGCATACTTAGCAAAAGAAGAAGATGAATATGTAGAACCTCAATCTTATGATAAAGCAAAAGGAATAACACAATGGGAACACACCATGCTTGAAGAGTTTGAAGCCTTGGAGGAGAATCATATCTGGGAGCTCATACCAAGGACTACTACACAAAAGGTGATAGGAAACAAATGGGTGTACAAGATCAAAAGACATGTAGATGGATCAATTTCAAGATATAAAGTGAGACTGGTTGTAAAAAGTTATGGTCAAAATTATGGAATTGACTATAATGAAACATTTAGTCCAATAGCAAAGATGATAACCATAAGAACTTTACTTGTTGCTACCTCAAAGAATTGGCCATTGTACAAATTAGACATATTGAATGGCTATAATAGTGATGAAGTATATATGGGGAAATCTACAACTTTCAAGCATCCAAAATATTTAGATTATGTGTGTACGCTGAGTAGAGCTTTATATGGTCTTAAATAGGCACCAAGAGCTTCGAACTATAGTTTGGTTCGATACCTTATTGATAAAGTCTTTGAAGTAAGTAAAGTTGATCCATCTTTGCTAATTGAGAATAGACATGAAGGCTCAATTTATATTTGCATATATGTGGATGATATATTCATTGTTATAGGTGATTACTTTGAAGATATAAAAAGATTCAAAAGACTTGTAAGAGAAAGAATTCAAATTTTTTTATCTTGCTAGGTTAGCTTCTTATTTCCTTGACATGCAAATCCTTTATCCAAAACGTGTTATTTATCTTACTCAAAGGAAATACATAAAGGATCTCTCAAAGAAATTTCAAATAAAAAATTGCAAAGATGCAAACACTTCTATGGAGCAGAATCGTAAATTTTCAAGTCATAAATATTATCGTTAGTGTCCATGTGAAAGGCAAATGACCGTCAGAAACTTTAGTATATGTTCTTTAATAAAACATATAGTGGTTTGGTTAGCCATAGATTGTAAGATCGATCGCATTTGTATGACCTAAGAAATATGTGTTCATAGTCTCTATACTATGTGTTTTCTACGTATTTTGTAGCCTCTCTACAGAGTACTAAGTGTGGTGTTTGGAACTTGATTTTCTAGTTTGAGGGGTATGATCTTGGAGCTCTCAAGAAGGAGAGTCCAGCATCATGCGTCACCAATGGAATACCACACTTGTATCAGAGCATTTTTAAGCAAAATTTTGTTCTTTTTGTGCGAGAGAAGCGAGCACCCACCCACCCACCCAAGGTTTATGACTAAGGTGGTGAACAAGGCATAGACCTTGGCATACCTTGACATCCGATTCATACTTGGCACCCTTGGTTGCACAGGAGGGAGGAGTTTAACGATCAAGTAAGATAGAGGTTCTCCATACTTCTTGAGAGGTCATCCACCCCAATATTGTTCACCCTGGAGTTCACTTAACTGGCAATCTCTTGCCACTAAGCTACACTCTTATGGTGTTTGAAGAAGGGAAAAGACTAAGGTTAACATAACCTTGAGCATGTTTTGGGCCCTCAAAGCTTCATTCTTTGCTTTTGAAGCCTGTTTTGAAGCATTTTTGGGGTGATTATTGGGGCCATTTTGGAGTACTTTCTTGGATAATTCTCTTTACATAGGTTCAAGAACATCAAGAAGAGTGCTCTTTGTACTTCTTTGACAACAATTATTCACCTTTTGGGGCTATGTTTTCAGCCACACTAGTAAATCTACACATTTCTTGAAAGGTTTTAGTTATGGAGGAAGCAGCCACCACAAGTCTATGCAGATTTTTTGAGCCTAAAGTATAGAATTGATAGACATTGCAAGTTTTGTTGGCTAGTACTTGGCCTATGAATTCAGCTTTTTAGTGCCATTTTACTGCATATATTGAGCACATACACACCATGTATGCTTTTGTGGATACTTCTTATGTACTTCCATGTGGTCATTGATATAGTGGCTATGTTTTTTGCGTAAATCCTTTTACATTTGATAAAGAGGGTTGTGGTGAGGTTTTCTTAACTTGGAGACACCAAGATGTTGGGGTCTCTTCGATGATGTGGGTGAAAAAATTACCCAACCTCGCCATAGGAGATGTATGCTACTTGTTCATAGGTTTTGGAAAAGCTTAGTTAACTTCTTTTGGATCATTGATTATATGTAGTAGAGTTAATGATTTAGTATGCAAGTTTCCATGTCAGTACTTGCAATTTTATGAGATTTTGACACTGGTCATATGCTCATTTTGCAAAGAAAACTCTAACAAAATTTTTCTAGATTTTTTTGGTTTTACCAACTATACAATGGTCAATTTACTCCTTGATACACATATTGATGTGAGCACGTTCACTCTCAGATACTCCTTTTGGTTCATCATTGATGTTCATTAATCCATTTTTCTAGGGAGACTATTGATTTTTTCCCAAAATTCGACACTTTATCATTTACTTGAGCCTTAGTAGTGTCTAGACTATTCTAGCTCCATTTTCATTATAGTGAGTTCTCTATCATCATGGCATCAAAAATCTCAGGTGCATCTAGTGGATCTGGGATGCAAGTGCTCCCAAGAGGATCTATAACTTGCAAGGCCAAGACCATTTTGAGATCTGGAAATTTGATGGCACAAACTCTGCTCTATGGAATAATTAGATTAAAGATGTGCTGATTCAAAGGAGACGGTGGAAACCAGTAAATGGAATCTCAAAGAAGCATGTTGATATGGATGATGATGAGTGGGATGAGTTGGATGAAATGGCCAAGTCTACCATTTTATTACACCTAGCAAATAATGTTTAACTTATGCTATTAGACTGTGAAAGTGCAGAGGAGCTTTGGAAGAAGTTATGCAATACATATGAAAAAGAAACGGCATCAAATAAAGTGTATCTGATGAGAAAGTTATATGAACTTTGCATGAAGGATACATATAGTGTTGCTGCTCATCTAAATGAGTTTGATGTTATATTCTTTTAGCTATAGGCCAAGAAAATGGATATGGATAATGAAATGAAAGTAGTCTTGTTGCTATGCACCTTGCCATCATCATCACATTTTGCAAAGTAATTAGCAATAGTGCACTTGGTGGTAAAATAGTCTATGATGACATATGTGTAGCATGATTGAGTGAGGAGATTCTTAGAAAACCTATGGTTGGCACTCAAAGTGGAGATGCATATACTATTCATGATTCTTACTAAGGAAAGAATCAACAACGTGGCAAGAGCAAGAACAAGGAAAAGAATGGTCAATGGAATAAGAGTAGAAGTAAATCAAGGAAGAAGGAAATCAAATGCCATTAGTGTCACAAGAAAGGACACATGAAGAAAGACTGCTATGCATTAAAGAATGTTAAAAGTAAAGAACGAAATGTTGTTGGGCATGTTAAATAGCTACTTACACCATCTTATTTTATTGTGAAGATTGAAGAAATTAATGCTAATTCTAATGATATTGATGTGTTGACACTTGAGAATATTGTGCCCACTAAGGCTCTTATGGATGATTCTCCTTTCCACATGTGGCTGATAGATTTTGGTGCTTCTTTCCATGTGACATCACATAGAGAATGGTTCTCTAATTATGCATCAAAGTCTCTTGGTACCGTGAGACTTGGTGACTCTTACCAATGTGTCAGTGTTGGGATTGGAGATGTGGTTGTGCAATTCATTGATGGTTCAAAATTTACTATGCATAATGTATGCCATGTACATCCATTATCACATAGTTTGATGCCAGTTGGTCAACTTGATGACCTTGGTTACAAGGTTGTTTTCTATGCTCAGTCCTTTTGCATATCCAAGGACAATATGGTTATTGCAAAGGGAAGCAAAGTTGGCTCACCTTATCCTTTATTTGTATCACAGAAAGAACACTTGTTCGTTGTTATTGAACAGCCTATGGCTTGTATTTGACATGCCATTTGGGCCATATATCACATTGTGGAATGGAAAAGCTTTCTCATTATGGATACTTACCTATGTCATCTTTCTCTATTTTTTCATTTTGTGAGCATTGTCAATATGAAAAGCAAAATAGGAATGTGCAAAACACGCACATTGACTCTTCAATTCAACCTTTAGATCTCGTTCATATAGATGTGTGTGGTCCTATTCCCACAAGGTCATTAGGTGCTCCTCTTTACTTTATCACTTTCATAGATGATGCTACTAGAAACATATGGGAATATCCTATCAAATCGAAGGATGAGGTATTTCTTATTTTCAAAAATGGCTTGCTTCAATGGAGACTGAAAAAGGAACTAAGCTTAAGGCTTGATGTTTAGATAATGGGGATGAGTAAACCTCACATGAATTCAACCTTTTCTATCAATCTAAAGGAATTCATTGAGAGTTTGCAACTCCTTATACCCAATACACAATGGTGTAGCTGAAAGGATGAATAAAACCATTCAGGATAGAGTAGCTTCTATGCTGCATCATGCAAACCCTTCACAAGGCTTTTGAGCAGAGGGAATATTGACTGCACTTGACATCATGCAAACCTTTCATCTAGTATTGTCAAATGTTTGAAAGTGGCACAAGAGTTATGGATAGGGAAGCCACCATATTATGATCGTCTTTGAGGCTTTGGGTGTGAAGCATATTTTCATATACCCAAGAATCTTAGACAAAAGTTGGACCTCAAAGTGATGCCGTTTTCTTGGATATGGTTGAGAAGGACAATTTGGATATTACTTATGGGATACTGAAACATGGTCAGTGATCAAGGTAGTGATCAAAACACGGTCAGTGAGAAGAGTGCTGTTTGAGGATACCAGTTCTCTAGAAAGCATGCATAAAAACCCTACACATAGGGATGTTCAAGAGAATATCTGATTAGATCAATCTACAAATGTTCCTGTTTAGCAACCATTGAGATGTTATACATGTGTCTCACATCCACCTGATAGATATGTTCTAGGTTTGGATTCTGTTATGCTAACAAATGTTGATGAGCCTTCTTGCTACAAAGAGGCTATGTAGACAAAGGATCATGCCAAGTGGGAGCATGCCATGAAGAGTGAGTTGGATTCTTTCCACAAGAATGGTACTTGGGACCTAGTATCTTTGCCAAAGGGCAAGAAAGCTTTACTATGTAAATGGTTATATAAGCTGAAATTCACATCAAATAATGCTTCTCCAAGTATAAAGCATGACTTATAGCAAAGGGTTTTAAGCAAAATCATGGCGTTGATTTCGAGGAAATCTTCTCTCTAGTGGTCAAGATGACTACCCTATGAATTTTTCTTGGATTCGTTGCAATGAGGACTTAGAGATAGTCCAAATGGATGTGAAAACTGCTTTGTTGCATGGAGATCTTACATGTGAGATTTATATGGAACAACCAGGGGGTTATGTAGTTCTATAAGGAAAGTCTAGTGTGTAAGCTAAATAAGAGCTTATATGGACTTAAATGGTCCCCTAGAAAATGGTACCAATTATTTGGTGCTTTTATGAACTCTCAGGGCTATTCTCAAAGCAATGAGGATCATTGTCTCTACACAAAGAGATGCTCAGATGGCAGCTTGATATTTATGTCAATGATATGTGGATTGCTGGGAAGTTCTCTTATGACTTGTCAATTCTCAAAAAGAAGTTGAGTCAGACATTTGACATGAAGGATTTGAGGGATGCCAAACATATTCTTGGCATGCACATTACTCATGATATGAGTAAAAGATGCATATACTTGTCTTAAAGTGAGTACATATCCAAACTAATTCACAAGTTCAATATGTAAGGTGGAAAGGAATCGATTAAACCTTTACCCACATATGTAAAATTGAGCAAGGATGATTGCCCTCAATCAGATGAGGAAAAGGACTTCATAAGCAAAATTCCTTATCAGTTTGCTATTGGTAGTCTCATGTATGCTATGGTAGCTATGAGACCAGACATTTCATTTGTAGTGGGAGTTGTGAGCATATATATGTCTAATCTTAGCAAGAAACATTGGGAAGTGGTCAAGATGACTTTGACATATTTGAGTGGCACTAAGTACAAGTGTCTATGCTTAAGTAGATGGAAAACATCCATTATTGGTTACATAGATTTTGATTATGCTAGTTGTGTAGACAATCATAAGTTTACATCAAGGTACATTTTTCATTTTGCTGGAGGTGCTATCTCTTGGAGATCTCTTCTTCAAGAATGTACAATTGTTTCCACCATAGAAGCAAAGTATGTTGCAGCAAGTGAGGCATTTAAGGAAGCATTGTGGATTTCTCATCTTGCTTATGATATGGGTCTTCCTCAACATGTACCTCATTTGCCCAGTTTTATTTAGAGTGCCATTGCTTGGCTAAGAATCCAATCTATCATGCAAAGACCAAACTCATTGAGGTGAGGTATCACTTCATTAGAGATTTCTTAGCCACTAAGTGCATTATTCTTGAGAAGGTTCATACTCGAGATAATGTTTTAGATGATTTGACTAAAGCTCTACCACACGATAGCGTTCAACATTGTTGTCACTTGATGGGGGTTACTTGATTCATGATCTTACATAGTCACTTGTATACTATATAACATGCCCATCATTACACTCAGGTATTCTTTACCATTCCTTATTTTTCTCCCATAGTCTCTTTGGCCATATTGGCCTTTAATGGGAGATTGTTACCGTTAGTGTCCATGTGAAAGGCAAAATGGCCATCAGACACTTTTGTATATATTGTTTAATAAAACATATAGTGGCATGATTAGCCACGGACTGTAAGTTCGACCACATTTGTATGAACTAAGAAATATGTGTTTGTAGTCTCTATACTGTGTGTTTCCTATGTATTCTATAGCCTTTGTGTGGAGTACTGAGTGTGGTGTCTAGAACTTCATTTTCTATTTCGAGGGGTATCATCGTGGACCTCTCAAGAAGGAGAGTCCACCATCGTGGCTCGCCAAAGGAATACTTCAATGAAGGTGATTTTTTTAATGTGAAGATATATCAAAGTCTTATTGGAAGTCTATTTTATGCTACTTTAATGAGACTAGACTTGAGTTATGTGATTGGATTTCTCTCACGATATATATAGGAACCTAGAGTAGCACATTGGCATGCTTCTATGGAGTTGAATCACAAATTTTCTCATCATGAAGGTGAATTATTTGATGATATGAAGATATATCAAAGTCCTATTGGGAGTATATTTTATGTTACTTTAATGAGACCAAACTTGGGATTTCTCTCACAATATATGCAGATAGCTAGAGTACTTAAATATTTTAAAGAGAAAATAAATGAAGGACTTTATTAATCTTATTCCTCTTATTTGATCTTAAGAGCATTCTCAAATGCTGATTGGGCTAGTAACAAGGATGACATGAGATCAACATCATGTTACATGTGGTTTGGAGGAGGAAAGCTACTTTCTTGGACTAGTAAAAGACAAAATACATTGGATAGATGCTAAATATAAAGGCTTATTAGAAGCAACGAAAGAGGTTTTATGGATGAAAATCTTTTTAAATCTTGAATATTTATCAAGGAGTACCAATAATCTTTGGAGATAACATGAGCTCTATACATCTTTCAACCAACCCGATTTATCATGCAAGAGCTAAGCACATTGAAGTTCATCATCACTTAATCAAGGAGAAAGTCTTGGATAAGGATATTGAAATTTCTTTTATTCCAACTAATCATCAAATTTCAGATTTAATGACTAAATCAATTGATGGAACTAATTAGGCAAATTAAAAAATATGGATGGAGTTAAACCACTACCTCAAGACTCATAGCAAGTTAAGTTTGAGAGGGAGATGTTGAAGCAAGAAAACACAATTTGTATGTGAATTAGTGATCTTAAATTTTTTTTTTTGGATGTTCTAATACGTGGATTACCACTTAAGAAATTTTTATATTTCGTTGCTTATATGTATCATGCACATAAAGTAGGAAAAACTGTTAAAAAGTGAATGACAATTTGATTTTAGGATGCATGTAAAGGCACGATTAGAGATTCACGAATTTCAATTTTCTAGAATGATTTTTGAGCAATCAAAGCATATAAATTTGTGCTAAAGGTGTGAGAAAGCTAGTATAACATTTGTACATGAGTTTTGTACTCAATACAAGTCATTTCAAAAGAGTTTTGTACCTTTTATCTATCTTGCAACAATGTCTATGAAAGTCAACCAACTTGTTTTGGTTCATTATCTTTGTGTATTTATCCAAATTCAATTTTGTAACCTCAAGAATTTTTTTGGAATTTGTAGAAGATATCTATCAAGTTTTATTTAGACTTTTTTGTGCTATATTCAAAATAGTGCATATTACTATAAATTGTTGACATGTTCATATTTGTGTATAGCCTCATCTTCGAACCTATGTTTCTCTTTGCTTAATGAACCAAATCTTGTGTTCTTATATCCATTAGAAATCCCTTTCTCTTTAATATATGCAAATTTCATTCTCATTGGAGTTATATTTGGTTTTCTCCACAACACCTATTGGAAATGTCTTTTGTACCTATATATTCTAGGAGTCATATCTGATTGCATAAATGTCCATTTGACATTTTCTATGTCTCATTTGAAAGCTATTTGTCTCTAGATGTCCATCCAATTTTGTTTTGGAAAAAGTAATATGATTGAGGAGCTATACCTATTTAAGGTTATAGAGATTCTTTGTTTGTCTAACAGAATTTTAGCAAATAACCGATGAGGTTCATCTAAATTCTTTCTACACTTGGAGTTGATTCAAAATCCTTCATGCAAAAATCAATTTTTCTTACCCTTTTAGAACTTTTTCTCTTGATGGTATCTCTTGGATTATATAGTCAAAAAATTAGGCTTAAATTTAACTCAAATAGAACACTATGCAATTTTTTATTTCTCTTATTAGAGAAATGAAAAAATGCAATTTGATTTTAGTTGAGATTTTTGGTGCTTTTCATCTTTGGCCTTCTTATCTAGGCCTAGTTTACTTGCGAGTTATCAAAAAGCTTCCAAGCATTGATAGGTGTGTAACTAATGAATGGTCTATCCGAAAGCTTCCAAGCATTGATAGGTGTGTAACTAATGAATGGTCTATCCAAATCGATGACAAGGGTGATTAAAAATTGCATAGTTACTTTTTCTTGATCTTTTAAAGCTAGTTTTTTAGGGGTTCTTTTACTTGTAGAATTCACTTCTGATTCAACTTTGATAAAATCATGCTTTTGTAATTTTTGACATCTCTCCTAAGTTCATTCCTTAGAGAAGTTGATTTTTGAAACTTTATGATGTGCTAGTTTTCTTGATGCCCCCTTTCTTAGGGATGAAGGTCATATATGCTAAAAATGCACCCTAAACACAAGAAAATCCCATCTTGCAAACTTGAGTGTCTTTATTTATGTGCACTCCATGACTCACAAAGACCTTAAAAATCATCATTTATGCTCTTTCATCCTTTTATTGCTACTTTCCCACCTTCTCTTAGTCCTTCCTACTCCTCAAAGAGAAAATCACTCTCGGTGACACATTTGGCCCACTCAAAACTTGAGATTTTGCACTTGATTTTTCAACATTTCCTTTGTCATTTGAGTCAACATTAATTTCTTCTTTTGCATAAGATTTCAATTTCATCAAACACAATATCTTTTCTTACCTTCACCTTGCATGTGATTGGATTGTACCATTTATACCCCTTTTCCTCAAAGGATTGCCCAATGAAGATACATTTTTTGGCTTCTGGGTCAAGCTTCATCCATAAATCATCTAGAACATGTACATACACAATGAAATTGAATACCTTCATGTGTGATAAGTTTGGCTTTTTACCTATAAGATTAGGTGTTACTTGATGTACAAAAATAGTTGAAGTTATATTCATGATATATATATAGCAATGTGCATAGCTTATGGCCAATAACAATGAGGCATTTTTTTTAGCCATCAAGGTTCTTGGTACTTTTGCAATACATTTATTTTTCTACCATTCTGTTATTGAGTCAACCCACATGAAAAATGCCTTCAAGTTCCATGATCCTTTGGAAAATTGTTCCATTATTTGATATATATTCACTTCCTCCAACAGATCTTAATGTCTCAATATACTTCCTTGACTATTTTTCCATCATGACCTTGAAATTTTGAAAGCAGGTAAACACCTCATTCTTCTCCTTCATGAAGTATACCCATACTTTTGGTGTGTGGTCTGTTGGAATGAAAAGAACTACTCCGAATCTACTAGCTACCACACTTCTACCAACCTATGGTGGAAGAAACAAAAAATAAGAAAACATAATGAATTAAGTAAATCATAAAAGAGCTTAAATGAGAGCTCTATGAGCATGGAGACTCCATGAGGAGATAGTGAATACTCTTGACAATGGGATAGAGTGAATGAGATCTTTGAGAGTGAAGTGAGGCCCTCCATATATGCAATGGAGAGGAAATATCCTTAAATGTGGGATAAATGAACTTACATGAGAGCGATTCAAGTTTGGACAAAAGGTTGGAGCATGGAACTCTCAAAACCCCCTCCATGTGATGAACATTATTTTCATGGACATATGGCATCCATGGTGTTAGGATATATGGCATCCATGGGATGTAGGGATGTATGGGATTGGAAATTTGGGATCCAAGTGGTTTTGGTATGGGGGTCTAGGGACATATGGGATTCCTATGCATGTAGAAGGTTCTACATCATGGGATAGGTGGTGCTTTGGATCCAATTGTCTTTTAGGTTTGTGGATTTAACCTTCTAGGATCCATTGATGACATCCTCTCAATGTATCTTACGTTGATAGAGTCCCCCTTTTGTTCTTTGGGATTGTTGATGAATAATTAGGTCCTATCATGCTTACACATAGTGGTTTCTAATCCCTTACAATATGTTTGAAATGGTTTTGTCTAGTCTCTTTACAAAGGGTTTGTTTAAACTTTATCAATACAAGGCATAAAGCATCTAGTTTGTGTCCTTCAATACAAAGGTGGATACATATGAAAGGTAAAGTTTATGTGAAAGATTCATGTAAAGTAAATTATGAGATATTGTTAGTATCATGATTCATAAGCATGATGTACGTAGAGAAGCTCAAATTATCGTGATGAGCTAGGTTGTGAAGTCATTTTTCTCTTTCTCTCTACATTAGAGTGCATAGAATAGCATTGTAAGAATTCAGAACTATCCAAAATCCTCTTCAGATGGATATAATACCAAAATAGTCATTGCTTAGAGCTACTCTTTTTGCCATTTGAATTCAAAAGCACTATTTGCAGCCAAAATAGAATCAATGGGACCCAAACTTTCCTTGCACTCTACAAAGATGGCAATTGCACCAAAATGGCATGATTTTTTTTTCGTTTCCTATGTGGAACTTTAGGACCGTGAAAAAATTGCTTGTGCAATGATGAAGTAAAGAGATTGGTGCTAATGCAATGCATCCATATCTTTGACTTTTTATTTCAAGTGAAACAAGATACAATTTGACATTTTTTGTCACCATTTATTTATCTTTTTTGAGGTGGTACAAAAGAGCCATTGCAATTTCTATCACTTGCTTCAGAAGTGGCTTCCTCATCCAGTTGTGATCAGGTTCCTTCTGACTTAGAGCATTGCAATCCATTTGCATAGATATCTCATGACTTAAGTACATATAATCTTTAACTCCTAAGAAACATGAGGAAATCAATGGTTGATGAAGGTGATGTGTTCTCCATTGTTGTGCAAAGGAATTACTCTATACTAGCTCTATGCATACTCTATATATATATATATATATATATATATATATATATATATATATATATATATATATATATATATATATATATATATATATATATATATATATATATATATATATATATATATATATAAGAGATAGATGTGCACTCTTCTTTTATACAAAATGGCATAGCTCTATCTCTCTGCAACACTAGAGTCCTTTGCCTTTGCATGTTTGGTTGTTCATATCCATACCATCAATTACCATAAGATTCCATTCTCTATTGATGCTTAGATATCTACACTTTCTTTTGCTTCTTGTTGATTTTTAGCACACGCCCAACTTGGACTTGTATCTACATTGAGGTAAACCATCTTGAATAGTCCCCTTATTTAGAGCACAAAAATCAACACACACTCTTATTTTTCCGCTATTTTTCTTAGGTACATTAACCATGGCCAAAAGCCACCTTGAGTGTTCTATAGGAACAATAATACTTGCCTCCCCTAATTTAGTTATTTCCACCTTGACTGCCTCTGCATATTTGGTGGGATTGAGTCAGGATGGTCTACTCCTTACAAGTGCAACCCCCTCTACTAAGGGTATTTGATGTAATCCAAGATCTTATAGAATGCCTAAGAGATCTTTGTAGGACCAAGAAAAGGCACTCCTATAGGTACAAAGAAGAGAGGTTAGCTTCTATAGTAAAAATGGATAGTGCCACAACCATGTGGCTAGGTGGACTACTTGCATGTTTTCTTCATCTCCAAGGTTCACTCCTCGAGCAAGTACTTCTATCTAAGATTCACTTGAAAAATCATCAACAATATCTGTCACAGTAGCATTGAACTTGTGCTCCATGATATATTCCTTAGTCCATCCATCTAGAATATCCGGAAATGGAAGGTCATCTCTAATCCCAAGTTCAAAACTAACCTCCAGAGATGCATCTGCAAGCTCTACATCTTTTGGCCCTACATCCATAAAATTATCGAATTTGGCATGATTACTTATTTTCTCCTTTCATAGCGATGCACTGGTCCCTTTTGACAAAATTTGGTCCCTTTGGTTAAGTACCTATCTTCATGCCTGCAAAAGAAAATCCATATTAAGAGCAAAAATTCATACATCATAAATCAATCAAAATTCATTCATTCTCTTCATCATACATCAATAAATTTCATTATTCCTTTGTTTAAACAATTTAATCCTTTTGCCTGCAATTAAATTTTTGAGAGGTGTTCCATCCAATTCTCGTAAAGCATAAGTTCCATTATCATAAATTTTTAACACCACATAAGGTCCAAACCAACGTTGTTTTAACTTCCTACGTGCATCGTATTGGGAATCAAATGTACTATCATAAATCAAAACCCAATTGTCAATTTGAATTGGCTTTGGCCTTAAACTATGTGACTTATCAAAGTATTTCTTATTCTTAATCCTTGATTCTTTTAACTTAGCAATTGCTTCCTCTATCTTTTCATTTCCTTGCTCAAGCTGCCAAATTCTTAGAGCCAAAAGATCTTTTGTAGATAGATTGGCATGCCATGGAAGAATAGTCCAGGTAAGTATTTGAGTATGAACAAGAAAAATAGGTTTTTGGCAGTATATTAACTTTGTTGGCATATACCCCGTTGTTCTAGTACAAGTCATTCTTTCAACCCATAATGCAAATGGTAAAAATTTTGGACAATTTTTAAGATCACCATTAGAGGCTTTGGAAATTACTTTGATAATTGGAGAATGCCCTCTTTCTCTTTTTCCATTAGCCTTAGGGTTATAAGCGGTTGTAAGAGCTAAATGAATCCCATGCCTAGAAAAGAAGTCTCTAGCTTCCTAAGCATCTAATTCACCCCTATCAGGCACTATTTTCTCAACATAAACAAATCTCGATATTACATCTTCAAGTAAAAATTTACAAACATTGAATGTTGTTTTAGATCGTAGGGCTCGACCTTGTACATGGTTTGTAAGGTCTTCACATGCAAGTACTTATACCTCATTTTATCTATACCTTTGGGCATGGTTACTAGGTTAACTACCCACTTATAATGTATACATGGTGGATAAGTGGGATGTAAAGGATCCTTATGCTTAACTAATGAATGCACTTGACATATATCACAATAATTCACATAGTCCCTCACATTCACATATATACCTGGCCACCAATAACTTTCTCTAATCTTCTCATAAGTAGCCACAAAACCCTTATGTCCAGCCCAAAAGTATCGTGCATATTTTTCATGACTTGCATTTGAAGTTTTTTAGTTCCTAGTACTCTTTGTGGAAATTTAATCTTTCCCCTTGCATGTCTCCAAATTAGTCCATCTTTTAGGAAAAAAATGAAAGATCTTTTTCTAATATTCTTAAACCTATTTGAAGACCATGAAGGTGATCTAATACTAAGATATCTTCCAATGTCTTGCCACTCTCCTTCATATTCATCAATGTTAAATTGTTCATACACATACGCTTGAGATTCATAATTAATTGCATTAGTATCTAGTTTTGCTTTTTCATCTTCATCATACCTAGCTCTAGAAAGCAGATGAGCAGCAGAATTAGATTTTCTTGCAATATGTATTAACACTAGACTTATAAATTTAATGTAAGAAATCCATCTTAGCATAGCAATATTAGGCAATGAACAGTTTGTTATCATTCCTATGAGTGGTAAGCAGTCCATCTCTACAATTACATTGGCTCCAATAAAATATTCTTTATCAGTTTTTAATGCAGTGACTAAACCCGAGAGTTCTCTTTTAATTTGAGGATAATTTCATTGAGTTTCATGTAATATTTTGGCTCCAGATCTAATTGCATATCTTTTTCCCTCTTCGTCATCTTGACCAATAACCCATCCTATGCGTATGGGACTCATATCGACAATCAAGATAATGGGCTTTTATTCAGAATAATCCACACATTTTAAAATAGGAGCATTAAGAAGAATTTTCTTTAATTTCCTCATAGCTTTTGAATGCTTTTCTGTCCATAGAAACTTCTAATTCTTCTACATGTCTCATAAATCTTGTTTATGGCATCAACCTTAGGTGGATATGGTCTTTGACCATAATGCCCACATAAATGATCAACTATGAGAACCTCATTAACACCAAAAATAGACTTCTCAATTGAAAATGTAAGACCGAACTCTTCAAATCTTTTAGAAATCCGTTCACAATCAGAGAAATGGTCTACAAAAAATTTTCTATGGCCAAAACAATCTAGAGTTTCATCTTTTGCATTCTCTTTACAACCTTTTATAGGTATATCATCGATAAATGACATAGTTACATTAGGAATGAAGAAATGTAAAACCATATTTATGGCATTCATCATGTGTGCTACTTAGTTAGTAGTTCCTTGTGGCAAAGTACACATGCGGAGTAAGCCTACAAGCATTTTCATAGTTGTGATATCCCTACTCTCAATAGGAAGTTGAAATTGATCATAGCCAGAATATAAATCTCCCATTGAATAGATAGCATGACCAGCAAATGCTTCAGCAAATTCTCCTACAATAGGACCAATTCCTACATTCCTAATCGTAACTTTATTCACAGGTTGTAAATCTTGTATAAATCTTAATTTTTCATTTTTCTTAGGTACTGTGAATCACCTATTTGAATAAGGTGCAGAAGACGGCTCAAGAATCCTCATGTGAATCTTCAAATTAAGTAGCCTCATCAACTCGGGTAAGTGAGCTTTTGGGGCCGGTATAGGACGGTAGATTCCATGGGATATGAGGAATAATAAAGATAATCATTGGAGGTACAAGTTGTGGATCGATATATTCTATCTCATGAGGATGTAATGAAAAAGCTTTTCCATGATTTTTAATAACTTTTTGGAATAACTCACATTCATCAGGTAAAAAAAATTGATCATCATTTCCTATTTTGATTAATTTTAAATTTTCATCTGTAAATGTATTGTCATGGACAAAGGAAACCATCCTGAACGTTAGATTCCATGTGAATCCTATATCTCATTATTGGTTCAGAATTAAGAGAAACCAATGCTTCCATTGTGTCAGAAACGTGCCAAAATCCTAAGATCGACTGTCTATTTGAGGAATTCTGACATTCGGAGGTCTTGTTCGGTTTGATGACATCATCGATGACATCATTGATGACATCATTGATGACATCATAAAGTTGTAACCACCTTTGGTAACCGCCCTTCAAAAGCTATATAAGGAGGGGTTGGCCACATTCATTCTCAGTCTCGCCAATACTAGTCTTGGGAGCTCAAGGAGTCGTGACCGCCAAGTAAGTACTCTCCAAGTTCCAATTCCAGTTCTTGTCTTGTTTCTTGTTCTAGTCTTGTCTAGTCTAGTTCTTGGACATCTGGTCTTGTCCTCTTGTAATCTCGTAGTACGAGATCTTGTCAAGTTCCTTCTTGTATTCAGTTCATCTCCCAAAAGGGAGTTCTTGTAATCTAGACATCTTGTCTCATACTTACGATCTCGGCTTGTGGGATCTCCTATATCATTTCTAGTCCAATTTCCCATACCTATTGGTCCCGGGTTGTGGGACGTCTTGTATCAGCTACGTCTTCTTGTATTATTTTCCCTACGTGGGTGTTCTTGTAATCATAAGTGTATTTCCGAAATCTTGTCAAGTGAAGTCAGAGAGCACAATCTAGTGCTTCCCTGACATTTTGGCAAGACGAGCTTCCTGTTGATATATTTAGGTAGTGATGTGTGTGAACACACTAGGACCGCCGGGGCACTTTTTCCCTCTTGAGGAGGTTTTTTTCCCCCGGCTTGTATATACGCCTATTGCCCTAATGGGCTACTTATCTTTGTACATTCTCTAGTAATACATTCAGTATTGTGTGTTTGTGCTCCAAGCTTCTTCTTCTTCCTTGTGCTGTTCGCGTGCTTCCGCAGACGTCTATCTCCAACAATTGGTATCAGAGCAGGTTGTCGCTTCTTCTAGGGCGCCGTCGACACTCCTCTGTTTCCAGTCTCAGATTCGCACGAAATTTTGTGAGCATACTCAGGGTGTTTCCAAGATCAAAACAGCTTTGTTCTGTGGTGCCGAAATCGTGATCTGAGCTCATTTCGGCCTCCGAACGCACTATCACAGTGCTTGTGCAGGCTATTTCGTCCTTTTGTGCCAAAGGTATATACCAGTTTCTTTTCGCCAGTTTAAGCGTCTCAAAGTCTACTACAGGTCTAGCAGAACTCGTCTGGGCAGTTCCGTTCAACTTTTTGAGATACAGTCAATTTTCTGCATCAAGGTATTTTAGTCACCGGCCATGGCTGAAAGCAGTGATGTATTCCGTATGTTGGCTGTTGAGGATAAGTTGGATGGTACCAACTACCCATCATGGGCTTATATGATGCGACATGTACTGGTTGCAAAAGGATTGTGGAACATTGTGCAGAGTGTTGAAAGACGTCCTGTTACACCTGTAACGACAGGTACTGCAAATACGGGTGCTGGAGCTGATGAAGATGGTGTCGAAGATGATATTCCGCAGATTCCTATTCGTGCTGCTGTTTCTGTTGCACCTACTGCAGAGCAGATTTGCTGGGATGGCAGAGATGCCCAGGCACATGCATTGATAGCTTTGTCTTTCAAACGTGCCATTATTCCTCACATTCGCTCTTGCAGAACAACAAAGGATGCTTGGGATACACTTACCACTTTGTACTAGGCTAGGAATGAGGCTCATGTTGCTTACCTCCGAAAACAGTTGGAGAGTGAGCACATGAATGAACGTGATTCTATGGAGAGTTTCCTAACAAAGATCAAAGATTTGAAGGAACAGTTGATTTCTGCTGATGAGGTTATACCAGATAGCTCACTTGTGCAGACCGTTCTGAATGTCTTCCTGATTCATATCAGAGTTTTGCTTCTACTCTTCGCTTGATGATGAAAGGCAATCCAAATGCCTTGTCATTTGAGGAGTTAGTCTCTGTTCTGTTGCAGGAAGATCACTCCAGGCAGAACAGGTCCATTATGCATGTTGCAGATCAAGCTTTCCTGGCTAGTCACAAGGGCAAAGGAAAATGGAGCTCTTCTACTAGTAATCAGAAATCTGCAAATGCTGCACAATCGAAGAACCAGGATAAAGATGAGAAGAAATCAGAAAAGCAGAAATTGTTTTGTAAGTACTGTAAAGGAAATGATCATATCATAAAGAACTGTCCAAAATTGGCTGCTAAAGAGGCAAAGAAGAAAGAGGCTGGAATGGTTGTTGCAGAGGCCTCTACACCAAAAACAGAGTCTGCAAATCTTGTGCAGGAAGAAGAATGGGCGTTTACTACTGTCTGCAGTTTTGACCCATCTTCTCATGATCAGTGCATGTCTGCAGTAGACTCAGATGTTTGGTACTTTGACAGTGAGGTGACCAAACATATTACCTCGCAGCACAGTTTCTTCTCTTCACTCGAGCCTGCCCCTACAGGGAATACTGTCACATGCGCCAATAACTCCTCTTATCCTATTATGGGAGTTCGTAAGATCATTCTGACTATTGCTGATGGTAGTCTTTCACTTTGTCAGATGCTTTATTTGTGCCACGGATCAAAAAGAACCTGTTATCAGTTTCTGCATTAGCCAAGATTAGCTTGGTTGTGAAATTCGTTGATGACAGGTGTATAGTCCATGATCTCTCAAATGGCAATGTGATTATTGCTTCTAGCATTTTATGTCGTGGGCTGTATAAGCTCATAGACTATGAAAGATCTGTGAATGATTCGGCATGTGCAGTTCATGATTCTCAGGCTATGTCAGATGCAAAGCTTTGGCATGCACGCTTTGGTCATTTGAATTTTGCTAGTTTGCTACGCCTGCAAAAATCTAAAATGGTGTCCTCTTTGCCCAAACTTGAGGCTCCTGGAAAACATGTTTGTGAAGGCTGTATTTTGGGCAAAATGCAGCGTTCTTCCTTTCCAAAAGATGGTTCAGTTCGGGCTACGCACAAATTGCAGCTTGTACATAGTGATGTCTGTGGTCCTATGTAGGCACCCTCTTTTGGAAATTACCTTTACTTCGTGACTTTCATTGATGATTTTTCCAGGCATGCATGGGTATATCCACTCAAAGCAAAGTCCGAAGTGTTCATGTGCTTCAAACAGTTTTTGGTTTTGGCTGAAAGTATGTCAGCATGTAAAATGGGCACCCTCCGTTCTGATCGAGGGGGGGAATATATGTCTTCAGATTTTAATGCATTTTTGGTTGAACGTGGGATAAAACACCAGTGTACAGTGCTGTATACACCTCAAATAATGGAGTTGCTGAACGAAAGAACAGGTCACTCATGGAGATGGCGAGGTGCATGGTCAAAAGTCAGGCTTTACGACATAGTTTCTGGCTTGAGGCTGTCATGTGTGCAGCATATGTACTGAACAGGTGTCCCACTAAAGCGTTGCAGTCTATCACTCCATATGAGGCTTGGCATGACCGCAAGCCATCTATTGCTCATCTGCGTGTTTTTGGTTGTTTGGCATATGCATTAGTGCCTGAAGAACATCGCAGAAAATTGGACGATAAGGCAGTAAAATGTATTTTTGTTGGGTACAGTTCTGAAAGTAAAGGCTATCGTCTGTATCATCCACAGACTAAACGCATTCTGGTTAGCCGTGATGTTGTAATTGTGGAAGATGCTATTCAGCCATTGCTTTCATGTACTAAGGAGACATCTGTTAGCTCCAAAGACATGTATGATACGTTGATGCCTCTTTTTACAGGTGGACAATCTAGTGCTGGTCCTAATGAGGCAACTTCTCAGCCTTTGCAGGTTTCATATGATGATGGAGATCATTCTATTTCTAATGCGGATCCACATGATGCACTTGTTGATGAGAGAGTTGATATTGAGCAGGCAAAAACTATGCCAAAATGGCTGGTGCAGACTTTGCGTGACAGTAAATTAGATACACATTTGTCATATCGTACTCGTTCAGGCTCTCATAGTGCCTCCTTTGCATCAGATTGCTATGCTATGGCTGCGTCTAGTCTCTGTGATGAGAATGAGCCTGTTTCTTTTGATGAAGCACAGAATTCAGAAAATTGGATGGCTGCCATGCAATCTGAATATGATGCTATAATGAAGAATGGTACATGGTCTTTATGTGACTTGCCTCCTCGAAAGAAGGCCATTGGCACTAAGTGGGTATACAAGCTGAAGCGTAAACCTGATGGTACAGTTGACAGGTATAAGGCTAGGCTTGTTGCAAAGGGTTATGCGCAGGAAAGAGGCATTGATTTTGATGAGACCTTTGCACCTACATGCCGTATGACTACTGTTCGGAGCATTTGTGCACTTGTAGCCCATCATGGTTGGAATGTACATCAGTTGGATATTAAAACAGCATTTCTGAATGGTGACTTGCATGAAGAAGTGTATGTTTTTCAGCCCCGTGGCTTTGTGCAGAAAGGGCATGAAAACCAGGTGTGCAGGTTAAAGAAGGCATTATATGGTTTAAAGCAAGCACCACGTGCTTGGTATGAGAAGATACATGCCTATCTGGTTGCACATGGTTTTGTGAACAGTCCAACTAAAAGCACCTTATATGTTAAGCGTGCTAATGATGTGCTTCTGATCATTGTTGTCTATGTTGATGACATGCTGCTCACTGGTCCTATTGAGAAGCATATTGCTGATTTCAAGGCTGATTTGCATGCCTCATTTGAGATGTCTGATTTGGGGCATTTGCATCACTATTTGGGCGTTGAGTTTATGCAAGTTGATGGTGGAATGGCTTTGTGTCAAACGAAATATATTGACACTTTATTGCAGCGTTTTGGCCTTGAAGACTGTAAGCCTATTGCCACTCCTATGGAGACAGGTTTACGATTGAGTCTTCATGATGCTGGAGATGCATTTGATGATGTTCTCTATCAGCAGGCTGTTGGATGCTTGATTTACTTATGCATTACTTGGCCATATATTCAGTTTGCTGTCTCACAGATGAGCAGGTTTATGCATTGCCCAGGAGTCACGCATTGGAAGGCGGTTAAGCGCATCTTTCGCTACTTGAGTGGTACTCGGCTACTTGGGTTGTTTTATCCCAAGGGGGGATCACTACTGCCAGATTTGCATGCTTTTTCTGACTCAGATTGGGCTGGTTGCTATGACACTCGTGTGTCCACCAGTGGTTTTTGCTTCATGCTTCGTAGCTCATGTATATCTTGGTTGAGCAAGAAGCAGCCTACTGTGGCCACTTCCAGTTGTGAGGCTGAGTATAGGGCAGCTTTCACAACAACTGTTGAGTGTGTGTGGCTCAGACGCCTTATGGCTTATTTGGGTGTTGGCCAATCTTCTGCCACCACCATCTTCACTGGTAGTCAGAGCGCATTGGCAGTTGCGAGGAACCCTGTGTTCCATGCTCGCACTAAGCACATTGAGGTGCATTATCACTATGTCAGGGAGAGGTTCTCTGCTAGGGAGATCAACTTGGCATATGTGCCCACGCAGGAGAACATTGCAGACCTTTTTACGAAGGCTCTGCCTAGGGAGAAGTTTGAAGCTTTCCGCAAAGCTTTGGGCTTACTTCCTTTTGTGGAGTGATTTCCAGATAGCTTGGCACTTCCTTATACATGAGTGCCAGCTCCTTGTTCACCGCATCACTCCCAGGGGGGATTTGTTGATATATTTAGGTAGTGATGTGTGTGAACACACTAGGACCACCGGGGCACTTTTTCCCTCTTTAGGAGGTTTTTTCCCCCTGGCTTGTATATACGCCTATTGCCCTAATGGGCTACTTATCTTTGTACATTCTCTAGTAATACATTCAGTATTGTGTGTTTGTGCTCCAAGCTTCTTCTTCTTCCTTGTGCTGTTCACGTGCTTCCGCAGACGTCTATCTCCAATGTTGGAGCAAGTCTATGACAAGCCTAAGTATTGGCTTGAGTCTCACAAAGTCTTAGAAAAAGCCTTAAAATGAAGACTATGTAAAGTTCACTTGTGAACTACCTCTTGTAACTTTTGAAGAGTTTACTTAATGTAAAAGTGAAAGAATCTTAAGTGGTTGAGTCCACTTGATCAAGAATGGAAAGAGGAGCCACGAATTCGTGATTTGTGGTAGGTAGAGAACCAAATCAATCACTGATTGATTGGAGAGTGATTGAGGGAAGTTAGCCTCCCAAACTCAACTATAAATAGATGGCAATTTTAGTCGTGGTTAGAGAGACCTATGTGAAGACCTCCAAGAGCTGAGCTTTATGCCATATCAAGGTGTGATTACAAGGCACACATATGTATCAGTAAGTCATTGTATTGTACAAGCAATATACTTTCATTTTCATGATTATTTGAGTTCATCTTTCCATGTTCTTGTGAAGTGTACTAGTCATTGCCATTACTCTCAGTTTTTCTCAGTCAGCTTGCAGAGATGTTTTCTCTGAGCATGGTGCATCATTTTTAGTGATTTAACTTGGTAAAGTTATCTCTATAAGTCTACTATATGCTCACAAATTTTCATGTCATTTGGATGTTGCAATCTTCAGTTATGTTCAGTTGAAGTCAACAGTGTCTGTGCATTTTCACTTCTCTGTCAGGTACCCGACTTTTGCACTCATCTTGTCAGAGGTGTTTCTCTGTGGTTACTTGTCCAAATTCAGTGATTTAAAGCTTGTTGGATTCCGCTTACTCTCTAGTATAACCACACAAATTTTCATAATCATTGGATTCCTACATTTTGAGTTATGTTGATTTTTCTGTTCACTGGTCTCAAACTGTAGCAGCCCGTGAAAATCGGGATGATGTCATCAGTTGTTAAAACTCATTCTCAGTGTGTGGTTCATTATTTTTTATGAGATTACTCTTGAAAGTTATCTCTTTAAGTTACCTAGACTTCCCCAAGAGGAATTAAGCTAATTGCTGCTGTGCTCAGAGAATTATGTAAAACACTGGGCAGGTGTATGAACCAAGAATAGCAAGTTTTCACCTCTGAGCTAACTCCAACTTATCTGTTTTGATCTATCTTTTTGAGAGTGATCTTCCAAGGTACATAGGGTGTCTAATATATCCATTGGCAAGCTAAAAGGGCCCACCATATACTCCTGGAGTTCATTTGGCTGGTGTAGATCAAGGATTTTGCAACACCTCTTCATCTTCAAGCACATACCTATCCATCTCTTCTCATCCAACACTTCCATCCAAAACTAGTCATCATGGAGAATGCTTATGAACAGATTGTATCATCACTTCAGAGTCTCCAACAACAAGTCAAAGACCTAACTCATCGACAAACAAAAATTGAGATGGGACATCTAGGGCATGTAAGTGCACTCCTCCAAGAAATACAAGAACGAATTGAGGGTCTTGAGCAAACCAAGGGAGTATGCAAGTAAATCAACGACCTAGTACATCCTTCATGAGGCAACCCAAGATCTGCATGCCAGAAAAGTTGGATGGTGATCGCACAAAGTTCCGAGGATTCTTGCAACAAGTCAAATTGTACATCCGTATGCAGCCTGATAGATACCCTGATGATGCATCCAAGGTCAGTTTTATTGGAACCTTGCTCTATGGTCAAGCATTATCATGGTTTGCCCCAATCTTGGAGAAGGATATGGCCGTACTTCATGACTATGAGGGGTTTCTTGGAGAGCTCATTGCCACATTTGGAGATGCAGACACGAGTCGAGTGGCAGAAACAAAACTTTGGAAGCTACGTCAAGGTAACCGCCCTGCCTCTACCTATGCATCCGAATTTAGGCAGTTGGTATGTGACCTCACTTGGCACAAAGATTATTTCATAAGCCAATTTAGATGGGGCTTAAGAGATGATGTGAAGGACCTTCTACTCACGATGCCAGAGGTGAAGAGATTGAATGAATACATCAACCAAGCTACTCAATGTGATAACCGCCTTTTTGAAAGGAAACAAGAAAAACAAGTAGAAGGAAGACCTCGCCAATGGGAACCTTTCCAGCCCATTCCTAGAGATGAGTCTATGCCTGAACCTATGCAAATAGATGTAACTCGGTTCCAGCCTCTAACACCACAAGAGAAACAAAGAAGGAGGGATCACAAGTTATGATTGTATTGTGGAAACCCAAGCCACATTGCAGTTAATTGCCCCAAGAAGAGAACGAACTCCAAAGTCGCAGCCACCCTTGTAGAGCAGTGAAACGAGGAAGTCCAGTTGTAAAAGAGACCGTACAACTGGACCTTGATATAAGAAAGGGTCTCATAATTCCAGCCACACCCATAGAAACATGTCTTGCCCCTATCAAGTTAATCATCTTTGAGAAGACCCTTTCCCTTATAGCTCTGGTAGATTCAGGAGCCTCCTCATGTTTCATTGATGAAGGACTCATTAAGAAACATGGAATTCTAGTACTTCAGAAGAACAGATCAGTAGTAGCTGAAGTAGTAGATGGATGACCTCTAGCATCGGGGAATATAACCATGGAAACCATACCACTAAGAGTACACCTTGGTGACCATGATTCACACATATGTTTCAATGTAATATCGAGTCCATTAAACATGGCTATCATCGGAATGCCGTGGTTAAAGAAACATAATCCAGAAATTAATTCAGAGAATAATAAAATCACCCGTCCAGATATCCAAAAGAACCCAAAATATGTTGGAGCCAAAGCCTTCATACATGCAGTAAGGAAGGAACCGACATATATGATCTATACCATACCAACTCAAGAGCCCAAGAAAGATGATTCAATGAAGGAAACTGACCAATACCAAGGGTTTGAAGATGTCTTTGAAAAAAGAATGCAGATATGCTCCTAGAACATAGATCTTATGATTCTGCCATAGAACTTCAAGAGGGAGCACAACCACAGTTTGGGCGATCTATAGACTGTCCCCAGAGGAACTTCAAGAATTACGTAAGAATATTGATGAGAATGTAGCCAAGGGGTGTATCAAACACTCGAAGTCCCCTGCAGGAGCCCCCATCCTATTTGTAAAGAAGAAGGATGGAACTCTTCGAATGTGTGTGGACTATCGGGGTCTGAATAAAGTCACAATAAAGAACAGATATCCTCTATCACATATATCAAAGCTCTTGGAATGCCTCGAAAAGCAAAGTTCTTCACTAAGATTGACCTTCGAGGAGCATACAATCTTGTCAGGATCAGAGAAGGAGATGAATGGAAGACATCATTCCGAACAAGGTATGGACACTTTGAATATGTAATTATGCCATTCGGTCTCACCAATGCTCCAACAGTCTTTCAACATATGATGAATGAGATCTTTCGAGAATATTTAGATGATTTTGTGGTAATATATCTTGATGATATCTTGATATTCTCCAAAAGTCTAGAAGATCATGAATGTCATGAGAAGATAGTCCTAGAGAAACTAAGAGAAAAAGGGTTATATGAAAAATTGGAGAAGTGCTATTTCCATCAGATAGAAGTAGAGTTTTTAGGGTACATTGTATCAGAGAAAAGAATCTTTATGGACCCTAAGAAGATCAAGACAATCCTTGATTGGCAACCACCTTTGTGTGTTTGAGATGTACAATGTTTTTTAGGGTTTGCCAATTTTTATAGGATATTCATTAGAGATTACTCCAAGATTGTGACACCCATTTTTGGAATAGTCTTTGCAAGCTCCTTGGTGTTCAAGTTAAACTATCTACAACCAATCATCCACAGACTGATGGACAAACAGAACGGGTGAATCAAGTCCTAGAACAATATCTCCGTTGCAGCATCAACTATCATCAGAATGATTGGTTTGATCTTTTTATCCTTTGTAGAGTTTGCCTATAACAATAGTATTCATACATCTACCAAGCAGACTCCCTTCTTTGCAAATTATGGACTGTTAGATATGCTGAATACTCCACCCTCATGTGACCACAAATGATCCATGGTGCTCTAAGTTGTAAGGCCCCCATTATGAGGAGACACCATTATGAGAGCCCGGACATTTGTGGAACCCTAACTTCCAAGTTAGATGAGGTCTATGTGTGACCGTTGATGGTTGTAGATGATCTTTGTGAGCCTAGCCGTTAGGTTAGGTAGGGCATAAACTTCCAGGCCATTGGGTTGCCATTTAAGGTGAAAATAAAGGTCGTGTGGCATCGCGTGGTTTCCCCATAGAACCTTAATGGGGGGAGTGCAGAGGGGGGCTTGCCCCCTTCTGCGGGGTCCGAGGGGCCTATCCCTCTGGCCCGTAGGGCCGAGACGGTAGGACTTCTGGTCGTGGAGATATTGTCGGATCATATATTTTACCGACTATTTCGTATCTCCCGACTACATTTATCTATACCGAACCGCCTTGTAAAAGCTATATAAGCACCGCCCAGGTTGAGCTTTACATAGCATTGCGCACTAGTAAGCCCTTCATCTAGAGTCTGTCTAGATCGCCATCTAAGCTCCACAGTGGGAGCGCACGGGTGGACATCACCACCATTATAACTGCATTACGCTTGGCAATCTGAGAATTTGAGTTCTCTATCTCTCAGTCTCCGTCTATCTTTGTCTGCGTTTTTCTCTCAACTCTGTCTACAGGTCTATTCTGTTGTGCTGTCATTTTCTTACATGGTATTAGAGCTTAGGAGGCTCAGAGTGGTGCAGAAGTAGAAACGCAGAGGTTGCAGAGGTCTGAACAACAAAAGAGAGAAGATGTCCAGCGGTGCGTCATCATCTACGACTGGGGACCAAGGTGGTTCATCAACATGAGTAGGTGGCGCACAAGCAAGAGCAGCAATGATATCGGTCATCCCAACGTTGCAGATACGGCCATCGGCCTTCACAGAAGGTAAACTTGATGGTACGAACTACACCCTATGGAAGTTCAAAATCACTTCTATTCTTGATTCGTATGAGCTTTTGGAGACTGTTCTTGGGACTGATCATGAGCCCCAAGAAAGATCTGATCCAAATAATCCGGGTCGAATGATTCCTCCTGATGCTGATCTTCTACGTGCTTGGAAACGTAGAAATGCAGATGCACTCTGTGCTCTTGTTACAAGTACTTCTGATAGTGTTCTGACTCTCATTCAGCATACTACGAAGGCATGTGAAGCATGGAGCATATTGAAAAATCAATATGAAACTCGTAATCAGACACGGATTCAGAACTTGGAGAATCAGCTTGCAGCAGAACGGTTTGCTGATGGGGAGACTGCAAAGGTGTTTATCACTCGCATAAAGAATCTACGAGATCAAATGGCGGGAGCAGGTGTTCAAAAGTCAAGTGAGGAGCTAGCTCCACGTTGTCTTTGAATCTGTCCACCTAAGTTTGATGGTTTGGCAACTGCTCTTAACACTCAAATTAGACCTCAACCACTAACTTTTGAAGAATTCAGTCCTTACTCATGGAGGAGGAGCTGCGGCTCAAGGCAAGGAGTGGTGGTAGCAAAGGAGATGTTGCATTCACAACAAATGCCAAAGGAGGCAAAATGGACTCCTCAAAAGATGGAGACAAAAAGAAGAACAACAAAAAGAAGTTCAAGGGAGAGTGTTTTCACTACAAGAAGAAGGGACACAGAATCCAAGACTGTTGCATCAAGAAGGCAGAAGAGAAGAGTGGCTCTTCAAAAGGTGGCAAGGGCAAGGAGTCTACCAACATAGCAGAAACAGATCTTGAGTTATTTGTTACGATAGAGGAGGTATATTCCTCGGCTGAAGATTTAGGAACAGATGACTCATGGGTGTTGGACAGTGGTGCATCTCGTCACATGACGAATAGAAAAGACCTTTACAGTTCCTTACAACCTCTAAAGGAACCCATCATAGTAAAGGTAGGGAACAATGCAAGATGCCCTGCAGAGGGCGAAGGTACGGTTTCTTTCATTAACTCTAATGGTGATATCAGAAAGCTTTCAAATGTGCTGTATGTTCCACAAATAAAATGAAATCTACTTTCAGTAGCTTCTATAACTGATCAAGGTCACCAAGTATCTTTCAGTAAGACAGGAGCTAAGATTATGGACGGTAACAACAACATTGTTGGGACTGGCATAAGGAGGAACAACCTGTATGAGTTGTGTGCTCTTACAGCCACTACAAACGTGGGCACAAGTAAGCTATGGCATGAGAGATTCGACCACATTGGATACCCTGTACTGAAGGAGATGCATCGCAGAGGTATGGTTGCACACCTACCATCGATTGCAAAAATGAAGGAACCATGTGAAGCTTGCATGATGGGCAAGCAACAAAGGAAGGCGTTTCCACAAGAAAGTAAGAACAGGGCAAGCTATCCTCTAGAGTTGGTGCATGCTGACTTGTGTGGAAAAATGCCTACACAGGCGTTGGGCGGATCTTCCTACTTCATGTTACTTGTCGACGACTATAGCAGGAAGATGTGGGTGTACTTTCTTCGCGATAAGGCTCAAGCTTTTGGTAAGTTTAAAGAATGGCTTCAGCTTGTTGGAACTGAAACAGGGAAGAAGATGAAGAAATTTAGGACACACGGTGGTGGTGAGTTCACATCAATAGAGTTTGAAGATTTCTGCAAGAGTAAGGGAATCAAGCATCAACTCACAGTGGCACATAATCCTCAACAGAACGGTGTTGCAGAACGTCGAAATCGAACCATCATGGAGATGGCAAGGTGCATGTTGAAAGGAAAGGGTTTGCCTAATCAGTTTTGGGCATAGGCTATCAACACTGCTATCTACATCTTGAATCGAAGCTACATCAAGGCACTTGATGGAAAGACTCCACAAGAAGCCTACACTGGTAAAAAACCTTCTGTTTCCCATTTCAAAGTATTTGGAAGTGAATGTTATGTACATGTTCCAGATAGAGAGAGAAACAAGCTTCAACCAAAAAGCATCAAATGTATCTTCCTAGGGTACAGTGAAGATAAGAAGGCTTATAAGCTTTATGACCTTGAGGCTAAGAAGACCATAGCGAGTCGTGATGTGGTGTTTAAGGAGGAGCAGCCACATGCAGTGGAGGAGGAAAAGAGAGCTTCCACTTTATCATCAGGCGAAGAGGCAATCCACTATGAACCTGGCCCAAGAGTTATCCCTTCTACACAAGAGAAGGAAGCATCATCTTCAGATGATGAGTCTGAAAGTCACCAACCTGCCGACACCCAAGTGGAAAAGCCATTGCCACGTTGGGTGAGGCAGCTCTATGATTCTGCAAACCCCATCCCACAGTCACTAGAACATGTTGCAGATGGACCAAGGCGATCACAGAGAATAGAGGAATAGAGACTGGCAAGCGCCCATATTGTAAACATAGCCTTGATGGCTGATCTCATTCAAGAAGAAGCAAAGGAGCCAACCAATGTGGAAGAGGCACTCGGTGATCCGAATTGGAGGGCTGCCATGCAAACAGAATACAACAATATCATAAAGAATGGAACTTAGGAGCTAGTGGATCGACCCCCTAAGCGTAAAGTCATTGGCACCAAGTATGTTTGGAAGCTAAAGTACAAGGTTGATGGTCCTCTAGAAAAATATAAAGCAAGACTTGTTGCATAGGGTTACTCACAAGTTGAAGGCATTGACTTTTGTGAATCATTTGCCCCGACTGCAAGAATGACTACTATCCGAGTAGTACTAGCTGTGGCTGCACATAAGCATTGGCCTATCTATCATATGGATGTTAAATCAGCGTTCCTGAATGGAGACCTCAAGGAGGAGGTATATGTGTCTCATCCACCAGGGTTTGAGGCTCCCCATTCAGAGAACAAGGTATGTAAGCTGAATAAGGCATTATATGGGCTAAAACAAGCCCCTAGAGCATGGTACCAATGGATAGATAAGTATCTCTTGGATCTAGGGTTCAAAAGATGTGCTTCTGATGCTAACTTGTATGTTCTAAAGAAAGGAGGGAAGACAATTGTGCTTGTACTCTATGTAGATGACCTTGTGATTACAGGAAATGATGATGCTCTTCTTCAACAAACAAAACATGCCCTGAGTTCAGAATTTGAAATGACACACTTGGTCTTAATGCATTATTGCTTAGGTCCTGAAGTTTGGCAGGAACCAGGGAAGATTTTCATCTCTCAACAAAAGTATGCAAGGAAGATATTGAAGGCATTCGACATGGAGGATTGCAAGGAAATTTCTACACCTATGGATGTCAACACAAAATTATCTATTGAAGATACTTCACCTCCAGTGGATATTGCAAGATACAGGAAATTAGTTGGAAGTCTCATCTACTTGTGCAATAGCAGACCAGACATCTCTTATGTTGTTGGAGTAGTAAGCAGGTTCTCTAATAAGCCTTGCCAAACTCATTGGAAGGCAAGCATGCGGATACTCAGGTATGTGAAAGGAACCACAGATTATGGTATTCTTTATGAAGAAGGATCATCTCTAGTCGGATACTGTGACTCAGATTGGGCAGGAGATATTGATACCAGAAAATCAGTTTCTGGATATTGCTTTTCTTTAGGATCAAGGATTTTCTCTTGGATAAGTAAGAAGCAACCGATTGTAGCATTATCTTCTATTGAAGCTGAGTACAAAGCTGCATGCGTTGCAGCATGTGAAGTAGTATGGTTGAGGAGGATCCTATGGCACATAGGAATACAAGGACAGAGGCTAGAGAGTTGAAGTGTGACAACCAAAGTTGCATGGCCATCGCAAAAAATCATGTTTTCCATGCATGTACCAAGCACATAGAAATCCAATATCACTATGTGCGTGAGTTGATTGAGGACGGGGTCGTGGAGATAACCTATTGTCCTACTGAAGAAAATGGAGTAGACATCTTCACCAAGGCTCTTGGGCGAGAGCAACTTCTTCGACATTTTCCAAAGCTTGGGATTGGACCAAGGAGGTAGTTCACCATCGGGTGGACATTGAGGGGGGGTGTTAGATATGCTCAATACTCCACCCTCATGTGACCACAAATGATCCATGGTGCCCCCCGACCCGTAGGGCCGAGACGGTAGGACTTCTGGTCGTGGAGATTGTTGTATATTATTGAACAATGCATTGTTAAAGTATTATATTATTAATGTATTAATATGTTTTTGATGTTTTTGATATAGCAGCTGAAGGTTCGTGAGGAGCGTGCAAGGCATGAAAGGGCGAACATCAATAATCGGAATAATTATTATTTAACTTGTAAATAAACCCACGTAGAAGGTTCTATTGTTAGAAAAGTAATGGTCAGAATAAGGGTCATTGAAGACCGTAGTTTCTGTTATTGAAAGCAATGGCTTTCCGTAAAAGTTATCAACTTTTAGTTTCACGCCTGCTTTTCGAAGCCGCCCTCTTGTAACCACTCTTTTCGACGTAATCAAAATTCCTATAAATACATGCACTCTGTGGACTGTCGAAACAGAGTGCATGGGGGGAGATTGCACCCAATCTTGCGTTCTGTCTCGTCTCCTGTTTTCTCTATTTTCTGTGTGTTTTTCTGCGTCTGTAATCTCTGTATGCGCGTTAGCAAGATCCTGACAACAGTGGTATCAGAGCTCTGCACGCGTTAATACAGATCTGTTCTCTGTACGCGATTCTGAATTCCGATTCCATCTCCATCTCCATCTCCGTCTTCGTCTTCGTCTTCGGTTTCGGTTTCGGTTTCGGTTTCGGTTTCGGTTTCTGTTTCTATTTCAGTTCCAGTTTCGGTTTCTGTTCCTGTTCCAGAACCAGAACCTACGTTTACACCTACGTTTACTCCTTCGGCTTACTCCAAGGCGTCGACTAAGGCAAAGAACTTAGGCAATAACTTAGGCAATACATTGGCAACATTGGCAACATTGGCACCCAAGGCTCCCTTGGTGACCGTTGGCTACGCGCGAGGCAATTTTAATTTTTGAGTGGTAATAGAGAGGTTTAGAGTCCCTAAGGTAGGAGGATTTGAACCCACAACCTCCTACTTTCAAAGGAAGTACTTTGACCACTCCACCATCTCTTGGAGATGTACTAAAGCTCTCTCTCTTTATTACTTGTGGAAGGCGCTCGCGGCGATTTCAAGGATGGACCCAACAAAGAATCAAGTGTAACTTTCAATCCGTAGGTCGGATTGAGGTGTGTAATATACCGTTGGAAAGCTCTCGGAACAAACTTTCCAATGAGCTAGCTTGGAAGTGTGAATTCCTTCAAAATCCTTGGGTGGCACTTGATTGAGTGTTCAAGATACCAAGCAAGGTTGAGAACACGGGATTGAGACACCAAGGTTGCAAACAAGAAGGTTCAATACACTAAGGTTGAGAGCAAGGGACCAAGAGCACCATGGAGGATTACCGTAATTCACCTTTACCTGGAGTTTCATTCGAGCAAGAGTTAGAGATTATGAACCAAGAACTTCAAACACTTCAACAAGCCATACAAGGACGTTATGCTATGCTTCAATTCGACGGACGAATAGATGGCTGCTTTGTCTTATCATGGCTATCCCTATTCAATGATTTCTTTTCCAATGAGTTATATTCAGAAAATAAGAAAATCGAGTTTGCCACTAATTATTTGGTCGGAAGAGCGCAGCAATGGTGGAATGATCTTTCTCAGACTGCAGATTGTCCACGCACCTGGAAGGCTTTTCAAGAAGAGTTTCAGGATTCATTTCTACCTTTAAAGTTTATCCTACATGTTTGATAATTGTGATGCATTTACATATTGAATTTAGTTTATAAGAGCATATTCAAGTTTTGCTTGCCCAAATTCATTAGAAAGACTATGTCAGCATCTCACAGATACTTTTAATAACTTAACACCTCCATGAACATTTCCATGCATGTGTTTTTACATGGAACATGCCTATCTTTTTTTTTTTCGTTCAGTGATGAAACATGTGACTGGCTATCCATGTTTATTATTTTATCAACTGAGGTCAGTTGTCTTTTCAACTGAGGGGCATGTTATGAATTATGGAATATGTTGAACAAGTAATTGTTGGAGTGTGTTAAATTATTAATGTATTATGGAAGATGTTGGCCAATGCATTGTTGGATTGAAATATGGAATAGCCAATGCATTGTTCAACTGTAACATGGAATATGTTAGCCACTGCATTGTTGGATTGTAACATGGCATATGTTAGCCAATGCATTGTTGGATTGTAACAATAACATGGAATGTGTTGAACAATGTATTGTAATTGTTAGAGTGTTAAATTATTTTATCAATTGAGGTCAGTTGCTTGTCAACTGAGAGGCATGTTGTATATTATTGAACAATCCATTGTTAAAGTATTATATTATTAATGTATTAATATGTTTTTGATGTTTTTGATATAGCAGCTGAAGGTTCGTGAGGAGCGTGCAAGGCGTGAAAGGGCGAACATCAATAATCGAAATAATTAATATTTAGCTTGTAAATAAACCTGCGTAGAAGGTTCTATTGTTAGAAAAGTAATGGTCAGAATAAGGGTCATTGAAGACCGTAGTTTCTGTTATTGAAAGCAATGGCTTTCCGTAAAAGTTATCAACTTTTAGTTTCACGCCTGCTTTTCGAAGCCGCCCTCTTGTAACCACTCTTTTCGACGTAATCAAAATTCCTATAAATACATGCACTCTGTGGACTGTCGAAACAGAGTGCATGGGGGGAGATTGCACCCAATCTTGCGTTCTGTCTCGTCTCCTGTTTTCTCTATTTTCTGTGTGTTTTTCTGCGTCTGTAATCTCTGTATGCGCGTTAGCAAGATCCTGACAATAGAGATATTGTTGGATCATATATTTTACCGACTATTTCGTATCTCTTGACTACATTTATCTATACCGAACTGCATTGTAAAAGCTATATAAGCACCGCCCAGGTTGTGCTTTACATAGCATTGCGCACTAGTAAGCCCTTCATCTAGAGTCTCTCTAGATCGCCATCTAAGCTCCACAGTGGAAGTGCACGGGTGGATAGCACCATCATTGTAACTGCATTACGCTCGGCAATCTGAGAATTTGAGTTCTCTATCTCTCAGTCTCCGTCTATCTTTGTCTGTGTTTTTCTCTCAACTCTGTCTATAGGTCTATTCCGCTGTGCTATTATTTTCTTACATGGACAACATCCAAGGATGGACATACAACTCGCAAATCATGTCAAGAACCCAGCTGCCAGAGACAAGGCTCAATACCTCATGGAAATTCACAAAGAACTCAAGGAGGAGATCCATAAAGCTCAAGAACATTATAAGTACTATGCAGATCAACATCGTGTTCAAAATCCATCGTATCAAATTGGGGATAAAGTATGGTTACTCAGAAACAATTTACAAACTTGAAGGCCCTGTGCAAAGTTAGATCATCAAAGATTTGGTCCATTCACCATCTTGGCCAAGATCAATCCAATCACCTTCAAGCTTTAGCTACCAAGCACCATAAGAATACATCCAATTTTCCATGTATCCATGTTGGAACCATATCAGATTTCAACATTGAGGGGGGAGAGACCTAGTCCTTCACCGGCTATCAAGATTGATGATCATGAAGAATTTGAGGTCGAGCATGTCCTAGATTCTAGAATATCCCGAGGAAGATTGGAATCCCTTATTCATTGGAAAGGGTATGATATCAGTGATCGTACTTGGGAACCTGCAGAAAACCTTCAGAGAGCACCAATCAAGGTTCGAGAATTCCATAACAGAAATCCAATGAAGCCGAGGCTAGATAACATGACCGCTCCTCGTGGAACTCATCGCTTGAGGGGGGAGGTGATGTCATGGACAAAGGAAACCATCCTGAACCTTAGATTCCATGTGAATCCTATATCTCATTATTGGTTCAGAATTAGGATAAACCAATGCTTCCATTCTGTTCAAAATGTGCCAAAACCCTAAGATCGAATGTCTATTTGAGGAATTCTGACATTCGGAGATCCTGTTTGGTTTGATGATATCATCGATGATATCATCACATCGTAACCACCTTTGGTAACCGCCCTTCAAAAGCTATATAAGGAGGGGTTGGGCACATTCATTCTCAGTCTTTCCAATACTAGTTTTAGGAGCTCAAGGAGTCGTGACCACCAAGTAAGTACTCTCCAAGTTCCAGTTCCAGTTCTTATCTTGTTTCTTGTTCTAGTCTTGTCTAGTCTAGTTCTTGGACATCTGGTCTTGTCCTCTTGTAATCTCGTAGTACGAGATCTTGTCAAGTTCCTTCTTGTATTCAGTTCATCTCCCAAAAGGGAGTTCCTGTAATCCAGACATCTTGTCTCATACTTACGATCCCGGGTTGTGGGATCCCCTGTATCATTTCTAGTCCAGTTTTTCATACTTATTGGTCCCGAGTTGTGGGACGTCTTGTATCAGCTACGTCTTCTTGTATTATTTTCCCTACATGGGTGTTCTTTTAATCATAAGTGTATTTCCGAAATCTTGTCCAGTGAAGTGAGAGAGCACAATCTAGTGCTCCGCTGACATGTATGACCAATATTTGTACACTCATGTAAACAAGGATCTTTTGAAACCTGCTTGAATTTCTCTTCACTCCCTTTTGGTAAAGTTTGGGCAATAGGCGTAATCTTCTTATCAACAATTTTATATTTTATGTCAACTTTGGCTTCTTCATTGATGTAATTGATGAGAAATTTACCAATAAGTTCATACTTGTCGATTGAATTTAAGAGCACAAATCTAAATTTTTCTTTTTCATTCAAGGTACTTTGAAGTTCTTCAAGCAATGAAAATATGGACGAAGTTTAAATCACATGTTTGATATGTTCTTCAGATGAAATGTATCCTTTTTCTAGAGTTTTATTTATAATGAATAAATTACAAATAAGATGAAGGAAAATAAAGTGCAAAACTATCTAATGTATTTACAGAAGGATACGAGACATCAATCCAAGGACTAGCATTGTCTCCCTCAACAATGGCGTCTAGGCAAAATTTTGATCAAAATAGGTTCCAAATTCAAGAAGAGTCATATGATCATTGCATACCTTCTCATATGAATGGATGGGAGTCTTCCTAATTTGTTCACAGTTTCATATGTGATTGGACTTATTGTCATCACTTGGAGAGATTGCAAATCATCCTTGGATCTAATTCTCGCATATGGAGACCCATCATCCATAACGTTGGTTTCCATTCTGGACTCGCATATAAATGACTGACCTAAGATAATCTAATAGGAGCAATTATCTTGGATGAAAAAGTGAAATGTCTCAGAGATTCCACCTATCATCACAGGTATATTTGCACATGCTCCTAAGAGTGAACCACATCCATTAGCCATTTCAACTTGTCATATAGCTCTTTTGAAATCACATTAATCTCTGACCGAGAATCAATCAGAGCCAAAGCAGAATATAATTTCTTTTTGTCACCTAAATTGATCTTCATCTCAGGTGTGCCTCTTGCCCAAAAGCTTTTCCTAAAGTTACTTTCTGAATGTTTACTTTTATCATCTGGCATAATTGGACCTAGAACGTTTTTGTTGACTTTGCAAGTATTTTCCTCTCCTTCATCTCATTCAAAAGAAAGAGACTCTTGCATTAAATGAGTCACATTAGCAACATCTTTCATTTCCACCTCTTGTGTAAGAGGGAATCTCTTTCTTTTTATTAATTTAATGAAATTTTCTTTGAACTCAATTTTAGCAATTGAAAATATTTGTTCAAGTGTCATAGTTACTAAGCTTTTCAACAAGATATCATATAATATTTCTTTTGCATCAATCTTTTGTTCTAGTTCATATATGAGAATAGCTTTAGGAGTTCTTTTTGGTTTCTTTACTTGTTTTTCATCACTTTATTTTTCATCATTTTGTTTTTTATTTTTAGGTGTTTCCTCCAATTTCTCTGAAGTTTGTTTTGGTTCATTGAACATAGGTTGTTTACCTTCTCTAATTTCTTTTCTTCTTTGTTTGCTGGCCTTGAAACTTTCTCCTTGTTCAAATTGTACTTTATTTTGTTTAGGTTCATCTCTCATTTTGCACCTAGTAACTATACTTCTTGAATCATTTATGTCTTGTTCATCATCCTGCTTTCTCTTTTCTTCAACATTTGCAATATGAGAATATATAGAGAATTAATCAATGGGTGAATTCCAAGCACTCTTTTGCATGATATCATCCCTAGCTTTAATTAGAGCTTCAATAGAGTAATTTCTTGTTTCACTAGATTGATCGGTTTTAGAATTACTATCTACACACTCTAATTTGACAACACAAGACCCTTTCTTAGATTCAAAAGGACAATTTTTGCATTCCTCTCTTTCCCCAATTAACAACTAAAGGAAGATGTATCCTATAATCACACAACTTCTTGTCAATGGCAATAACAAGTCATTTTTCTTTAGCTTCCTTTAAGGCCTCACAAGTATAGGTAAGATGATCAGTAGAATCACATGAGATACAACTCCTAATATTAGGAGTTCTTCGCTCATTGAAGTTCCTTTGGTTGGTCGATTGAGGAATAGGTTGAGGTACTATTGGAGGATTAGGAGTTGAAATAGCTTGGGGATATATAGTAGGTTGAGTTTGTACAGAGGATTTATCTTGTTAATTCAGTGCATACACTACATTTTGTAAAGCAGATACCTCCTTTGAAATGTTTTCATGCATTTGCATCATGTTAGCCAACTTATTAAATAATTGAAGATCAGTTGGAATTTTAGATGTAGATGCAATTGGCTCAACCTTTGAAGCTATATGAGTATCTCTAGGTTCATGAGTAGAGGGAAAACTAGGAGATGGATTAGGCATTGAATCATAAAGAAGAGATTGACGTTGTTTCATGTGTGCAACTGCCTCAACTACTGTCTTCACAATCACCCAATCATTAGTAAGTCCATATCGCTTACCCGGCTCCTCAAGGCTTCGTTCAACCTCAATTATTACATCCGGGGTCAAAATCTTAAGGAAATATAAGACTATGTCTGGAGTAAAGGCTACCCTATCATTTTCTGGTAATTGGGAAAACTGTTTCATAAACTCAACATGAAGTTGAGTAATAGAAACTTGAGGTTTTGGGGAATTAACCCACTTCATGAAACCCTCTCTGCTATGTTAGCTATAATCCTCTATATAGAATTCTTTATGTAACTCTTTCCTAAATTCCTCCCATTCATGTTTATCATGCAGTTCAATAATAGCCATAACTATTCCTATGGCAAGTCTACCTAGGTATGTTATCCATTTAGACTCAAGTAAGCCATGAAGCTTAGCTAATTCTTCAAATGTATCTAAGTAGTTTGTTACATTTACTCCTGTGAACTTTCCTTTGTCCCTTAATAGAGTTTCAACAACTTTTTGACCTTGAGTTTCATGCATCATGTTCTTAAATAATTTGTCCATTTTTATATCTTGATTTGATTTAATTTGAACAAATTTAACAATCTCTTGAACTTCCTTTTTAACCTTTTCTTTATGTTCAACTACTAATTCTACAATCCCTTTGGTGTCCAGTTTTGATGTTTTAAAATCTACCAAAAATTTGCATTTAAACCAAAGATCTTGAAAGTAAAAAGAAACTGTACCAATCAGTGCTTGAGGAAGAAGTTCAAAACCCATGCTCATGTGAATCTTGATACATTCATTGTCAATTGATCAAATCCTAAATACAACATTTGGTAAGCATATGATGTGTGTGTGCAATTGTTTGATTCTTCAATTATCGATAAGAAGGGTGGCATGATGAGGATCGCCCACTTGCCAATCTTCGTGGAGGTGCTCAAATAAAAAAGATCAGCCTTCGACACCCAAAAGATTGCAAAGTGTTAAGAAATAGCTATTGCTTCCAAGGATGTAGAAGCAACCGCAACCATTGTTGATTCATGTATATGCATATGCAAAGAAAAATAAAAATCATATGTACCTGAGTTGCAATGCCATTTCTTCATGTTGGGTTTACCAATGTCGAGAAGAAATGGACACTTGGTTGGTAGATCAATTCAACCGCCAAATCCAATGGCTCATGCAAGATGACTTTTAGCAACTTAGAAAATCTTGCAAACTCACAAGAACGACATTAATAGTACTTTCTTTATGAGTTTCACAAGATAAATGAATTGATCAACTCATGCATGAATAGAATGCAAGTCAACTTTGGAATGAAAGTCTCAAACAAACGATTGACAAAGAGTAAATAACCTTCTTCAAGAATGAAACTTTGTATCTTAAACTAGATTACACGTAAAATTTCATTGACTCCTATCTTGATCTTCAGCGAATCAAGAAACATTTGATAAATTGAATTCGGTGTTTCATATAATATATGTTTCAAAGCACAAGATATTACATGCTATGCTGGTTCATAAATTTCAATTTGCTGAGGAAACATGAGCTTTCCATGATCAGAACATTCTGTTACAGACAAGTGTTGATGAATTCAAAATTTGAATCAATTAAATACTTCAATCATGTGATCATTTGCCTATTATCTACGCAAATCCCTGCAGATTATTAGATATAGTAAGAATCAATACTCCAAGAAGCAGATGGTCAACTGTATGTTACATGACCGGAGACATATTTGTTGGTTCTACCATAGTTCTATAGTGCATAGAATCCAACATGTCATTTCAACATCAATCGCACATGTCAACAATTAATCATTAACAACTTCGGCAATCTTTGGAAGCCATTGTGAACTTCACACACAGAGACGATGCAACAGATGACAAGAGTATTACGGATCATGTACGTGCTATAAAGTTTTTGTCATACGTCTTGAATGGAATGAAATAGTCTGCATATTTCCTACAACAATGCTTCATACTCAACGAAGACAGACGGCGTCAGAGAAAATTCATGATATCTTCCTCTGTCAGATGTTTGCGCAAACATCATTGGAGCTGGTGCGTCATCTTCAAGAGGGTAATAAGGAGTTAAATCAAATGTCAGAAACTCAGAGTTTCTCGAGTGTTGTGGAGTTGTCAGATTATAGTTGTGTTGTCATCACTTCATCAACTTGCTAGAAGAAAAATGCATGGAATTAGCCTCCAAAATGAGTTTGCACTTCTCTGCATCTTCCTTGTCGAACTCCCAGAGCGCACATCTCATCGCACACCCTCAGAACGTACAGAACGTACTCCTCTGTGAATTGCTAGCGGTAGATCCATGCGCCTCCGTTGTTCAGTCGTTAGAGAACAAAAATAGTTTTCCTTTCAATAATTACTTGCCAGATGATTGTTGTGCTCCCCCCCCCCCACGTACTATCGGAGTCAAGCTCAAATAATCATAAAATAGTGATGTGAACACGTAAATGATTTTTTAATTTCCTTCACCACAATTCTCAATGATGATGAAATTTTATCTTGGGTTTTCTCATTTATTCTTCATAAATGAACACTGCATGCTTGGTTCTGTAGTTCGAAAGCTCCAATGGATTGTGATAAGAAATCGTCGAGTGCATGGCTCCATTCCATTGCAAATCAATTCATCTTTTCATAATAGCTTCCTTGATTCAGGAGAGAGAAATCTCTTCGACATCCACCCCCACCAAACCTGCACAGCATCTTGATGGGCCAACCTGAAAATAATCATAAAGTAATATTAAATTTCTTTTGAGAAATCAAATCATTTTCAAAATTTTACTCATGCAAAATGCAAAATGAGTTTTTCACCATAAAATCTAGTTGATGAAAATCTCAAATCTAAAGCTCAACTAATAACCGTTTCAGTCAACAATATTTAAATTTAGGTTCAAAATCATTTATAGTTCTACTAGTGATGGTCAACCGTTTCAGTCAACAATATTTAAATTTAGGTTCAAAATCATTTTTAGGTCTAGTAGTGATGGTCAAGAAACAAATCTCATCATTCATTCATTCAAAATTAGATTTCTTCCTATATAAATACTTACATATATACAATCATACATATCCAGGAAATTCAACTAACTCGACTCATACAGACATCCGCCTGGTTTGCCCAATTTTAATACTAGAAGTGTTTTCCATAGCTACTTTTCATATCTGCTTCATAATTTTGTTTCGTCATAGACTCATTAGCTTCATGTAGGTGTAATTCATCATTTACTTTTTTAGGGTGGAAGAAAATATAAACTTCCGTTTGTTATATATTTTTGTTTTTGTTTTTACATTTACAACGTTTTAGTTTTAAGAGGAAAGGCTAACCCCTTATTCTGAGCTAAGGGTCTATATGCATGTAGGAGAAAGAATTAGATTTCACACAAACATGGGTCATGCATCTATATGCTCATATTCATACAACTCTACTTTCCTCTTTTGAATTGAAACAAAATTCAAACATTTGTATCCCTACTTTGGTCAAATAGTATCACTTCATAATTTGACAATTCATAATCCAGATTTCTTAATTTTAATGATTCATAAATGCAAATCATGGGCTTAATACAAAAAAAAACATGAAGTAGATTTCATAAAAGAATACCACCTGATTTGTTTGTAGCTTTTGCTTCAATCTTCAAACTTCAAAGTCATCATCCAATCATTTTCACTTTAGTAACAAACCATCTTCAAATACCTATTAAAATATCATCAACATCTAGAAATTCAAGTGTAATTAGCTTTCATAATCAAACATTTATATTCATGCTTGAAAAAGAAAATCCACATTAAGAGCAAAAATTAATACATCATAAATCAATCAAAATTCATTCATTCTCTTCATCATACATCAATAATTTTCATCATTCCTTTGTTTAAACAATTTAATCCTTTTGCTTGCAATTAAATTTTTGAGAGGTGTTCCATCCAATTCTTATAAAGCATAAGTTCCATTATCATAAATTTTTAACACCACATAAAGTCCAGACCAATGCCGTTTTAACTTCCTACATGCATCGTATTGGGAATCAAATGTACTATCATAAATCAAAACCCAATTGTCAATTTGAATTGGCTTTGGCCTTAACCTATGTGAATTATCAAAGTATTTCTTATTGTTAATCCTTGATTCTTTTAACTTAGCAATTGCTTCCTCTATCTTTTCATTTCCTTGCTCAAGCTATTGAATTCTTAGAGCCAAAAGATCTTCTGTAGACAGATTGTCATGCCATGGAAGAGTAGTCCAGGTAAGTATTTGAGTATGAACAAGAAAAATAGGTTTTTGGCAGTATATTAACTCTGTTGGAATATACCCTGTTGTTCTAATACAAGTCATTCTATCAGCCCTTAATGCAAATGTTAGAAATTTTTGCCAATTTTTAAGATCACCATTACAGGCTTTACAAATTACTTTGATAATTGGAGACTGCTGTCTTTCTATTTTTCCATTAGCCTTAGGGTTACAACCAGTTGTAAGAACTAAACAAATCCCATGCCTAGCAAAGAAGTCTCTAACTTCTTGAGCATCTAATTCACACCTATCAGCCACTGCTTTCTCAACATAATCAAATCTCGATATTACATCTTCAAGTAAAAATTTACAAACATTGTATGTTGTTTTAGATCGTAGGGCTCGGCCTTCTACATGGTTTGTACATGCAAGTACTTATATCTCATTTTATCTATACCTTTGGGCATGTTCACTAACTCAACTACCCACTTATAATGTATACATAGTGGATAAGTGGGATGTAAAGCATCCTTATGCTTAATTGATGAATGCACTTGACATAGATAACAATAACTCACATAGTCCCTCATATTCACATATATACTTGGCCACCAATAACTTTCTCTAATCTTCTCATAAGTAGCCACAAAACCCTTTTTTCCAGCCCATAAAACAATCATGCATATTTTTCATGACTTGCATTTGAAGTTGTTTAGTTCCTAGTTCTCTTTGTGGAAATTTAATCTTTCCCCTTGCATGTCTCCAAATTAGTCCATCTTTTAAGAAAAAATGAAAGCTCTTTTTCTAATATTCTTAAACCTATTTGAAGACCATGTAGGTGATCTAATCAAAGTACTAAGATATCTTCCAATGTCTTGCCACTCTCCTTCATATTCATCAATGATAAATTATTCATACACATATGCTTGAGATTCATAATTAATTGCATTAGTATCTAGTTTTGCTTTTTCATCTTCATCATACCTGACTCTAGAAAGCATATCAGCAACAGAATTAGATTTTCATGCAATATGTATTAACACTAGATTGGCTCCAATAAAATTTTCTTTATCAGTTTTTAACACAGTGACTAAACCTGAGGGTTCTCTTTTAATTTGAGGATAATTTCTTTGAGTTTCATGTAATATTTTGGCTCCAAATCTAATTTCATATCTTTTTTCCTCTTCGTCATCCTAACCAATAACCCATCCTATGCCTATGGGACTCGTATCGACAGCCAGGATTGAAAGGATTTGATAGTGACACACCATGGTGCGCTCTCCTTTTTGAGAGCTCTACCACAATATCCTCTTAGTACAAAACGGAGCTCCTAAGGCTGCACACAATACTCTGCACTGACGTTGTAGAATACGCAAAAAAACACAGTACACAGGGAGCACGAAGACAAACTTCTTAGGTCTTACAAATGCAGTCGAACTTACAGTCTGTGACTGACCAGGCCACTATATGTTTTATTAAAGAACATATACAAAGAAGTGTTCGGTGGCCATTTGGCCTTTCACATGGACACTAACAATAAAAATCTCCCACTAAAGGCCAATAGGGCCAAAGTAATCATGGGAGAAAAAATAAACACTGATAAAAATTGCCTGAGTGTAAGTATACAAACTATACCTCCCACCTGATGGGCATGTTACACAGTATATAAGTGACTGTGTAAGATCATGAATCAAGTTATCCCCATCAAGTGACAACAGTGTCAAAAGCTATCATGTGGTAGAGCTTTAGTCAAAGCATCTGCATCATTATCTCGAGTGTGAACCTTCTCAAGAATAATGCACTCAGTGGCTAAGAAATCTCTGATGAAGTGATACCTCACCTCAATGTGCTTGGTCTTTGCATGATAGAATGGATTCTTAGCCAAAGCAATGGCACTCTAACTGTCACTGAGCAAACAAGGTACATGCTGAGGTAAACACATATCACAAGCAAGATGAGAAAGCCACAGTGCTTCCTTACATGCCTCACTTGTTGCAACATACTCTGCTTCTGTGGTGGAAACAGCTATACATTCTTGAAGACGAGATCTCCAAGAGATAGCACCTCCAGCAAAATGAAAAATGTACCCTCATGTAGACTTACGATTGTCTACACAACTAGCATAGTCAAAATTTGTGTAACCAATAATGGATGCTTTCCCTCTACTTAAGCATAGACACTTGTCCTTAGTGCCACTCAGATATCTTAAAATCATCTTGACCGCTTCCCAATGTTTCTCTCCACGATTAGACATATATCTTCTCACAACTCCCACTGCAAATGCAATGTCTAGTCTCATAGCTACCATGGCGTACATGAGACTACCGACAACAGACTGATAGGGAATTTTGGTCATAAATTCCTTTTCCTCATCTAATTTGGGGCAATCATCCTTGCTCAATTTTACATATGTGGGTAAAGGTGTACTCAATGCATTTCCACCCTCCATATGGAACCGATGAAGTACTTTGGATATGTACTCACTTTGAGACAAGTATATGCATCTTTTACTCCTATCATGAGTAATGTGCATGCCAAGAATATGTTTGGCATCCCCCAAATCCTTCATATCAAATGTCTGACTCAACGTGAGAATTGACAAATCATAAGAGGACTTCACAGCAATCAAGGTATCATTGACATAAAGTATCAAGCATATCAAGTTGACATCTGAGCATCTCTTTGTGTAGAGACAATGATCCTCCTTGCTTCAAGAATAGCCTTGAGACTTCATAAAAACATCAAACTTTTGGTACCATTGTCTAAGGGACTGTTTAAGTCCATACAAGCTCTTCTTAAGCTTACAAACTAGACTTTCCTTGTCAAGAACTACATAACCCTCTGGTTGTTCCATATAGATCTCATCCGTAAGATCTCCATGCAAGAAAGTAGTTTTCACATCCATTTGGACTAGCTCTAAGTCCTCCATTGCAACAAATCCAAGTAGCATGCGCAGGGTTGTCATCTTGACCACTCGAGAGAAGATTTCCTTGAAATCAACACCATGTTGTCGCTTAAAATCCTTTGCAACAAGTTGTGCTTTATACTTTGGAGAAGCACTATCTAATGTGAATTTCAGCTTATATACCCATTTACATGGTAAAGCTTTCCTTCCATTTGGCAAAGGTACTAAATCTCAAGTACAATTCTTGTGAGTAGAATCCAACTCACTCTTCATGGCACACTCCCACTTGACATGATCCTCTATCTGCATAGCCTCTTTGTAGCAAGACAGCTCACCGGCATCTATTAGCATAACAAAAGAAAGATAACACAGGTAAGTAGCCAGAACAAGAAAGATTTTCCATTCCACTACGAGATATATGGCCCAAACGACCATGCCAAATACAAGCCATAGGGTGCTCAGTAATAGCTAACAAGTGTTCTTTCTGTGATACAAATAAAGGATAAAGTAAGCCAACTTTGCTTCCTTTTGCAATAACCATATTGCCCTTTGATATACGAAAGGACTGAGCATAGAAGACCACCTTGTAACCAAGGTCATCAAGTTGACCAACTGACATCAAACTGTGTGATAACTGAGGTACATGGTGTACATTATGCATAGTAAATTTTGAACCATCAATGAACTGCACAACCACATCTCCAATCCCCACAATGTCACATTGGTAAGAGTCACCAAGTCTCACGGTACCAAGAGACTGTTGCATAATTAGAGAACCATTCTCTATGTGGTGTCACATGGAAAGAAGCACCAGAATCTAGAAGCCACATGTGGGAAAGAGAATCAGCCATAAGTGCCTTAGTTGGCAGAGTACTATCAAGTGTCAACACATCAACATCATCAGAAGTGCAGGTAATTGTTTAACATGCCCATCAACATTTTTTTCCTTTACCTTTAGCATTCTTTAATGCATAACAGTCTTTCTTCATATGTCCTTTCTTATGAGAATAATGGCATTCCATATCCCTCTTCCTTGATTTACTTCTACTCTTATTCTGTTGACCATTCTTTTCCTTGTTCCTGCTCCTGCCATGTTGTTGATTCTTTCCTTGGTAAGAATCACGAACATTATATGCATCTCCACTCTGAGTGCCAACCATAGATTTTCTACAAATCTCCTCACTCAAGAGTGCTCCACATATGTCATCATAGACGAGTTTACCACCAGGTGCACTATTGCTAATAGCTATGCAGAATGTATCCCATGATGATGGCAAGGTGCATAACAACAATACTGCTTTCATCTCATTATCCATATCCATTTTTTGAGCCTATAACTAGGAGAATATAGCATCAAACTCATTTAGATGAGCAGCAACACTATCTGTGTCCTTCATGCAAAGGTCATATAATTTTCTCATCAAATACACTTTATTTGATGCCATCTCTTTTTCATATGTATTTCATAAGTTCTTCCAAAGCCTCCTCTCCACTTTCACAATCTAATACTGTAACTAAACATTATCTGTCAGGTGCAAGCGAATGGTAGACCTGGCCATTTCATCTAACTCATCCCAATCATCTTCATCCATGTCAGCAGGCTTCTTTGAAATCCCATTTATTGGCTTCCATTGCCTCCTTTGAATCAACACATTTTTAATCTAATTCTTCCATAGAGCAAAGTTTGTGCCATCAAATTTTCGGATCTCAAAATGATCTTTGCCTTGCAAGTTATAGATCCTTCTCGGAACACTGGCACTAGACCCTGATCCACGAGATGTGCATGAGACCTCTGATGCCATGATGGTAGAGAACTAGATAGAATGTTAATGGGGCTAGAAGAGTCCAAACACCAAGGAATAAGTGCATCAAGGAGTAAATCGACCACTGTATAATTGTCTAAACCAAAAATTTGGAAAACTTTTGCCAGAGTATCCTCTGCAAAATAGCATATGACGAGTGTCAAAATGAGCATATGACGAGTGCCAACTAGGCTTATCGAGCACCTATGAACAACTATCATACATCTCCTATGGCGAGGCTGGGTAAGCCTTCCACCTGCATCATTGAAGAGATCCCGACATCTGGGTGCCTCTCAGTTAAGAAAACCTCACCACGACCCTCTTTATCAAACGTAAAAGGGTTTATGCAAGAACGTAACCGCTACATCAATGACCACATGGAAGTACATAAGTGGTATCCACAAAAGCGTACATGGTGTGTAGATGCTCAATATATGCAATAAAATGACACTAGAAAAGACTGAATATACAGCCCAAAAACTAGCCAACAACACCTGCAAGTATCTGTCAACTCTGACGTTCAAAGCTAAAAAAAAACCTGCATAAATTTGCAGAAGTTGAAGACCTATTGAGAAACCTATAATTTTACAAGTGTGGCTGAAAACACAGCCCCAAAGGTTGATATTTATTGTTAGACAAGTACAAAGAACACTCTTCCTGATGTTCTTGGACCTGTGTGAAGAGAACTATGTGCAAAAGTACTCCAAAATGGCTCCAAAAGACACCCTAAAAATGCTTCAAAAATAGGCTTTGAAAGCAAAAAATGAAGCTTTGAGGGACCAAAACATGTTCAAGGTAATGTCAACCTTAGTCTTTCCCCTTCTTTAGACACCACAACAGTGTAGCGTAGTGGCAAGATATTGCCACAGTTAAGCGAGCTCTGGGGGGAACAATACTGGGATGGGTGAGCTCCCGGGAAGTATCGGGAACCTCTATCTTCCTTGATCGTTGAGATCCTCCCTCATGCACAACCAATGGTGCCAGTGGTGACTTCGTTGACTCGGATGACAAGGTATGCCAAGGTCTATGCCTTGGTCGCCACCTTAGTCGTAAACCTTGGAGAAAGTCGAGGGGGGATGCTTGCTTCACTCGCACAAAAGGAACAAAGCTTTTGCATCCAAGTGTTCTGATACCAATGAAGGGTGTCGATGGCGATGCACCACAGTGTGCGCTCCTTTTCGAGAGCTCCACTATGATATCATCTGAGTAGAAAAGGGAGCTCCTATGGCCGCACACAGTAATCTACACTGATGCTGCGGAATATGCAGAAAAACACAATACACAAGGAGCACGAAGACAAACTTCTTAGGTCTTACAAAGGCGGTTGAACTTAGAGTCTGTGACTGGCCAGGCCACTATATGTTTTATTAAAGAACATATACAAAGAACTGTCTAGTGGCCATTTGGCCTTTCACATGGACACTAACAGTAACAAAGATAATGGGCTTTTTTTCATAATAATCCGCACATTTTAAAATAGGAGCATTAAGAAGCAATTTCTTTAATATCCTCATAGCTTTTGAATGCTCTTCTATCCATAGAAACTTCCAATTCTTTCTTAGCAATTCATATAAACAGTGTTGATATATTTAGGTAGTGATGTGTGTGAACACTCTAGGACCGCCGGGGCACTTTTTTCCCTCTTTAGGAGGTTTTTTTCCCCCGGCTTGTATATACGCCTATTGCCCTAATGGGCTACTTATCTTTGTACATTCTCTAGTAATACATTCAGTCTTGTGTGTTGTGCTCCAAGCTTCTTCTTCTTCCTTGTGCTGTTCGCGTGCTTCCGCAGACGTCTAACTCCAACAATTGGTATCAGAGCAGGTCGTTGCTTCTTCTAGGGCGCCGTCGACACTCCTCCGTTTGCAGTCTCAGATTCACACAAAATTTGGTGAGCATACTCAGGGTGTTTCCGAGATCAAAACAGCTTCGCTATGTGGTGCCAAAATCGCGATCTGAGCTTGTTTCGGCCTCCGAACGCACTATCGCAGTGCTTGTGCAGGCTATTTCGTCCTTTTGTGCCAAAGGTATATACCAGTTTCTGTTCGCCAGTTTAAGCGTCTCGAAGTCTGCTACAGGTCTAGCAGAACTCGTGTGGGCAGTTCTGTTCAACTTTTTGAGATACAGTCAATTTTCTGCATCAAGGTATTTTAGTCACCGGCCATGGCTGAAAGCAGTGATGTATTCCGTATGTTGGCTGTTGAGGATAAGTTGGATGGTACCAACTACCCATTATGGGCTTATATGATGCGACATGTACTGGTTGCAAAAGGATTGTGGAACATTGTGCAGGGTGTTGAAAGACGTCCTGTTACACCTGTAACGACAGGTACTGCAAATACAGGTGTTGGAGCTGATGAAGATGGTGTCGAAGATGATATTCCGCAGATTCCTGTTTGTGCTGCTGTTTCTGTTGCACCTACTGCAGAGCAGATTCGTTGGGATGGCAGAGATGCCCAGGCACATGCATTGATAGCTTTGTCTGTCAAATGTGCCATTATTCCTCACATTCGCTCTTGCAGAACAGCAAAGGATGCTTGGGATACACTTACCACTTTGTACCAAGCTAGGAATGAGGCTCGTGTTGCTTACCTCCGAAAACAGTTGGAGAGTGAGCACATGAATGAAGGTGATTCGATGGACAGTTTTCTTACAAAGATCAAAGACCTGAAGGAACAATTGATTTCTGCTGATGAGGTTATACCAGATAGCTCACTTGTGCAGACCGTTCTGAATGGCCTTCCTGATTCATATCAGAGTTTTGCCTCTACTCTTCGATTGATGATGAAAGGCAATCCGAATGCCTTGTCATTTGAGGAATTAGTCTCTGTTCTGTTGCAGGAAGATCAGTCCAGGCAGAACAGGTCCATTATGCGTGTTGCAGATCAAGCTTTCCTGGCTAGTCAGAAGGGCAAAGGAAAATGGAGCTCTTCTACTAGTAAGCAGAAATCTGCAAATGCTGCACAATCGAAGAACCAGGATAAAGATGAGAAGAAATCAGAAAAGCAGAAATTGTTCTGCAAGTACTGTAAAGGAAATGATCATATTATAAAGAACTGTCCAAAACTGGCTGCTAAAGAGGCAAAGAAGAAAGAGGCTGGAATGGTTGTTGCAGAGGCCTCTACACCAAAAACAGAGTCTACAAATCTTGTGCAGGAAGAAGAATGGGCGTTTACTACTGTCTGCAGTTTTGACCCATCTTCTCATGATCAGTGCATGTCTGCAGTAGACTTAGATGTTTGGTACTTTGACAGTGGGGCGACCAAACATATTACCTCGCAGCGCAGTTTCTTCTCTTCACTCGAGCCTGCCCCTACAGGGAATAGTGTCACATGCGCCAATAACTCCTCTTATCCTGTTATGGGAGTTGGTAAGATCATTCTGACTACTGTTGATGGTAGTTCTTTCACTTTGTCAGATGCTTTATTTGTGCCAGGGATCAAAAAGAACCTGTTATCAGTTTCTGCATTAGCCAAGATTGGCTTGGTTGTGAAATTCGTTGATGACAGGTGTATAGTCCATGATCTCTCAAATGGCGATGTGATTATTGCTTCTGGCATTTTATGTCGTGGGCTGTATAAGCTCATAGACTATGAAAGATCTGTGAATGATTCGGCATGTGCAGTTCATGATTCTCAGGCTATGTCAGATGCAAAGCTTTGGCATGCACGCTTTGGTCATCTGAATTTTGCTAGCTTGTTACGCCTGCAGAAATCTGAAATGGTGTCCTCTTTGCCCAAACTTGAGGCACCTGGAAAACATGTTTGTGAAGGCTGTATTTTGGGCAAAATGCAGCGTTCTTCCTTTCCAAAAGATGGTTCAGTTCGGGCTATGCAGAAATTGCAGCTTGTACATAGTGATGTCTGTGGTCCTATGCAGACACCCTCTTTTGGAAATTACCTTTACTTCGTGACTTTCATTGATGATTTTTCCAGGCATGCATGGGTATATCCACTCAAAGCAAAGTCCGAAGTGTTCATGTGCTTCAAACAGTTTTTGGTTTTGGCTGAAAATCTGTCAGCATGTAAAATGGGCACCCTCCGCTCTGATCGAGGGGGGGAATATATGTCTTCAGATTTTAATGCATTTCTGGCTGAACGTGGGATAAAACACCAGTGTACAGTGCCGTATACACATCAACAGAATGGAGTTGCTGAACGAAAGAACAGGTCACTCATGGAGATGACGAGGTGCATGGTCAAAAGTCAGGCTTTACCACATAGTTTCTGGCTTGAGGCTGTCATGTGTGCAGCATATGTACTGAACAGGTGTCCCACCAAAGCGTTGCAGTCTATCACTCCATATGAGGCTTGGCATGACCGCAAGCCATCTGTTGCTCATCTGCGTGTTTTTGGTTGTTTGGCATATGCATTAGTGCCTGAACAACATCGCAGAAAATTGGATGATAAGGCAGTAAAATGTATTTTTGTTGGGTACAGTTATGAAAGTAAAGGCTATCGTTTGTATCATCCACAGACTAAACGCATTCTGGTTAGCCGTGATGTTGTCTTTGTGGAAGATGCTATTCAGCCATTGCTTTCATGTACTAAGGAGACATCTGTTAGCTCCAAAGACATGTATGATACTTTGATGCCTCTTTTTACAGGTGGACAGGCTAGCGCTGGTCCCAATGAGGCAACTTCTCAGCCTTTGCAGGTTTCATATGATGATGCAGATCATTCCATTTCTGATGCAGATTTACATGATGCACTTGTTGATGAGAGAGCTGATATTGAACAGGCAAAAACTATGCCAAAATGGCTGGTGCAGACTTTGCGTGACAGCAAATTAGATGCACCTTTGTCATATCGTACTCGTTCAGGCTCTCATAGTACCTCCTTTGCATCAGATTGCTATGCTATGGCTGCATCTAGTCTCTGTGATGAGAATGAGCCTGTTTCTTTTGATGAAGCACAAAATTCAGAAAATTGGAAGGCTGCTATGCAATCTGAATATGATGCTATAATGAAGAATGGTACATGGTCTTTATGTGACTTGCCTCCTGGCAAGAAGGCCATTGGCACTAAGTGGGTATACAAGCTGAAGCGTAAACCTGATGGTACAGTTGACAGGTATAAGGCTACGCTTGTTGCAAAGGGTTATGCACAGGAAAGAGGCATTGATTTTGATGAGACCTTTGCACCTACATGCCGTATGACTACTGTTCGGAGCATTTGTGCACTTGCAGCCCATCATGGTTGGAATGTACATCAGTTGGACATTAAAACAGCATTTCTGAATGGTGACTTGCATGAAGAAGTGTATGTTTTTCAGCCCCGTGGCTTTGTGCAGAAAGGGCATGAAAACCAGGTGTGCAGGTTAAAGAAGGCGTTATATGGTTTAAAGCAAGCACCACGTGCTTGGTATGAGAAAATACATGCCTATCTCATTGCACATGGTTTTGAGAACAGTCCAACTGAAAGCACCTTATATGTTAAGCGTGCTAATGATGTGCTTCTGATCATTGTTGTCTATGTAGACGACATGCTGCTCACTGGTCCTCTTGAGAAGCATATTGCTGATTTCAAGGCTGATTTGCATGCCTCATTTGAGATGTCTGATTTGGGGCATTTGCATCACTATTTGGGCATTCAGTTTATGCAAGTTGATGGTGGAATGGCTTTGTGTCAAACGAAATATATTGACACATTATTGCAGCGTTTTGGCCTTGAAGACTGTAAGCCTATTGCCACTCCTATGGAGACAGGTTTACGATTGAGTCTTCATGATGCTGGAGATGCATTTGATGCTGTTCTCTATCAGCAGGCTGTTGGATGCTTGATTTACTTATGCATTACTCGGCCAGATATTCAGTTTGCTATCTCACAGATGAGCAGGTTTATGCATTGCCCAGGAGTCACGCATTGGAAAGCGGTTAAGCGCATCTTTCGCTACTTGAGTGGTACTCGGCTACTTGGGTTGTTTTATCCCAAGGGGGGATCACTACCGCCAGATTTGCATGCTTTTTCTGACTCAGATTGGGCTGGTTGCTATGACACTCGTGTGTCCACCAGTGGTTTTTGCTTCATGCTTGGTAGCTCATGTATATCTTGGTTGAGCAAGAAGCAGCCTACTGTGGCCACTTCCAGTTGTGAGGCTGAGTATAGGGAAGCTTTCACAGCGACTGTTGAGTGTGTGTGGCTCAGACGCCTTATGGCTGATTTGGGTGTTGGCCAGTCTTCTGCCACCACCATCTTCACTGACAGTCAGAGCGCATTGGCAGTTGCGAGGAACCCTGTGTTCCATGCTCGCACTAAGCACATTGAGGTGCATTATCACTATGTCAGGGAGAGGTTCTCTGCTGGGGAGATCAGCTTGGCATATGTGCCCACGCAGGAGAACATTGCAGACCTTTTCACGAAGGCTCTGCCTAGGGAGAAGTTTGAAGCTTTCCGCAAAGCTTTGGGCTTACTTCCTTTTGTGGAGTGATTTCCACATAGCTCGGCACTTCCTTATACATGAGTGCCAGCTCCTTGTTCACCGCATCACTCCCAGGGGGGATTTGTTGATATATTTAGGTAGTGATGTGTGTGAACACTCTAGGACCGCCGGGGCACTTTTTTCCCTCTTTAGGAGGTTTTTTTCCCCCGGCTTGTATATACGCCTATTGCCCTAATGGGCTACTTATCTTTGTACATTCTCTAGTAATACATTCAGTCTTGTGTGTTGTGCTCCAAGCTTCTTCTTCTTCCTTGTGCTGTTCGCGTGCTTCCGCAGACGTCTAACTCCAACAAACAGTTAGCAACATGTGCATAGTGAGGAATCCAAATTGAATAAAACACACAAGCACCAAGAAATCGTCTCACTTCACTAATATTGCTACATGTCTCAGAAATCTTGTTTATGGCATCAACCTTAGGTGGATATGGTCTCCGACCATAATGCCCACATAAATGACCAACTATGAGAGCATCATTAACACCAAAAATAGACTTCTCAATTGAAAATGTAAGACCAACCTCTTCAAATATTATAAAAATCCATTGACAATCAGAGATATGGTCTAGAAAAAATTTTCTACATCTAGAAGGATCTAGAGTTTCATCTTTTGCATTCTCTTCACAACCTTTTATAGGTATACCATCGATAAATGGCATAGTTACATTAGGAATGAAGTCATGTAGAACCATATTCATGGAATTCATCATGTATGCTACTTAGTTAGTAGCTCCTTGTGGCAAAGTACACATGTGGAGTAAGCCTAGGGGAGTTTTCATAGTTGTGATATCCCTACTCTCAATAGCAAGTTGAAATTGATCATAGCCACAATATAAATCTCCCATTGAATAGATAGCATGACCAGCAAATGCTTCAGCAAATTCTCCTACATTAGGACTAGTTCCTACATTCCTGATCATAACTTTATTCACAAGTTGTAAATCTTGTATAAATCTTAATTTGCCATTTTTCTTAGGTAATGTGAACCACCTATTTGAATAAGGTGTAGAAGATGGCTCAAGAATCCTCATGTGAATGTTCTCCTTAGAGTAGCCTCATCAACTCAAGTAAGTGAGCTTTTGGGACCGGTATAGGATGTAGATTCCATGGGATATGAGGAACAGTAAAGATAATCATTGGAGGTACAAGTTGTGGATTGGCACAACCTATCTCATGAGGATATAATGAAAAATATTTTCCATGATTTTTAATAACTCATAGCAGGTAACAAAAATTGATCATCATTTCCTATTTTGAGTAATTTCAAAGTTTCATATGTAAATGTATGACCAATATTTGTATGCTCATCTAAACAAGGATCTTTTGAAACCTGCTTGAATTTCTCTTCACTCCCTTTTGGTAAATGGGCAATATTCTTAATCTTCTTATCAACAGTTTTATATTTCATGTCAACTTTGGCTTCTTCATTGATGTAATTCATAAGAAATTTACCAATAAGTTCATATTCATCGATTCAATTTAAGAGCACAAATCTAAGTGTTTCTTTTTCATTCAGAGTACTTTGAAGTTCTTCAAGAAATGAAAATATGGATGAAGTTTCAATCACATGTTCGATATGTTCTTCAGATGAAATGTATCCTTTTTCTTTGTAAAGTTTTTCATATTTTTTTATAATTTTTTTAGTGTTTTCTTTATAATGAATAAATTGCAAATAAGATGAAGGAAAATAAAGTGCAAAACTATCTAAAGATTTATAGAAGGATACGAGACATCAATCCAAGGACCATCGTTGTCTCGCACAACAATGGTGTCTAGGCAAAATTCTGATAAAAATAGGTTCCGAATTCAAGAAGAGGCATATGATCATCGCATACCTTCTCATGTGAACAGATGGGACTCTTCCTAATTTGTTCCCCGTTTCATATGTAATTAGGACTTACTATCGTCACTTGGAGTGATTGCAAATCATCCTTAGATCTAATTCTCGCATATGCGGACCCATCATCCATAACGTTGATTTCATTTTGGCCTCGCATATAAACGACTGACCTAAGGTAATCTCATAGGAGCAATTATCTTGGATGAAAAAGTGAAATGTCTCAGAGATTCCACCTATCATCACAGGTATATTTGCACATGCTCCTAAGAGTGAACCACATCCATGGTCTGTGGTTCTCATAATCCAACCATGATTTTTATCTATTGGCCATTTAAACTTATCATATAGCTATTTTGAAGTCACATTAATATCTGACCCATAATCAATCAAATCCAAAGTAGAATATGATTTCTTTTTGTCACCTAAATTGATCTTCATCTCAGGTGTGCCTCTTACCCAAAAGCTTTTCCTAAAGTTACTTTCTCAATGTTTGCTTTCATCATCTGGCATAATTGCACCTAGAAATTTTTTGTTGACTTTGCAAGTATTCTCCTCTTCTTCATGTGATTCAAAAGAAAGATACTCTTGCATTAATTGAGTCACATCAGCAACATCTTGCATTTCCACCTCTTGTGTAAGAGGGAATCTCTTTCTTTTTATTAATTTAATGAAATTTTCTTTGAACTCAATTTTGGCAATTGAAAATATTTGTTCAAGTGTCATAGTTATTAAGTGTTTCAACAAGATATCATATATTATTTCTTTTGCATCAATCTTTTGTTCTACTTCATATATGTGAATAGCTTTAGGAGTTCTTTTTGGTTTCTTTACTTGTTTTTCATCAGTTTGTTTTTTATCTTTAGGAGTTTCCTCCAATTTCTCTAAAGTTTATTTTGGTTCATTGAACATAGGTTGTTCACCTTCTCTAATTTCTTTTCTTCTTTGTTTGCTTTCCTTGGAACTTTCTCCTCGTTCAAATTGTACTTTCTTTGGTTTAGGTTCATCTCTCATTTTGCTCCTAGTAACCCTTCTTTCTGAATCATTTATGTCTTGCTCATCATCATCATCCTGAATCATTTATGTTTTGTTCATCCCGCTTTCTCTTTTCTTCAACATTTGAAATATGAGAATATATAGAGAATTGATCAACGGGTGAATTCCAAGCAATATTTTGCATGATATCATCCCTAGCTTTAATTAGAGCTTCAATAGAGTAATTTCTTGTTTCACTAGATTGATCGATTTTAGAATCACTATCTACACACTCTAATTTGATGGCACAAGACTCTTTCTTAGATTCAGAAAGATTCTCGTAAAGTTTTTGCATTCCTCCCTTTCCCCAAGTAAAAGCTAAAGGAAGATGAGTCCTATAATCACACAACTTCTTGTCAATCTCAATAACAAGTCATTGTTCTTTAGCTTCCTAGAAGGCCTCACAAGTATAGGTAAGATGATCAGTAGAATCACACCAGATACATCTCCTAATATTGGGAGTTCTTCACTCATTAATGTTCCTTTGGTTGGTCGATTGAGGAATAGGTTGAGGTACTATTGAAGGATTATGAGTTGAAATAGGTTGGGGATATATAGTAGGTTGAGTTTGTACAGATGATTTATCTTGTGAATTTAGTGCATACACTACATTTTGTAAAGAAAATACCTCCTTTTGACATGTTTTCATGCATTTGCATCATGTTATCCAACTTAAATAATTGCAGATCAATTGGAATTTTAGATGTAGATGCAGTTCCCTCAACCTTCAAAGCTATATGAGTATCTCTATGTTCATGAGTGGAGGGAAAACTAGGAGATGGATCAGGCGTTGAATCATAAAGAAGAGATTGACGTTTCTTCATGTGTGCAACTGCCTCAACCACTGTCTTCATAATTTCCCAATCATTAGTAAGTCCATATCGCTTATCGGGCTCCTCAAGTCTTCGTTTTCTTTTTTGTTACTAAGGCATGCAGGCTATCATTTGTCTATATGGTCTACTAAATCACTTGGTTGTCTCCCATTTTATAGATGACTCAATACCTATCATTGTTATCTAGGAACTTACACATTTGCCTGCAAAGTTCACAAAGCAGTTAGCAATGCAGGGATTAGGTCGTTTTGAAAATGGGAGAAGCAAATTTATTTGGAAGATTCTAAAGGTTTCCAAATCAAAGATGGAAAAAGATTTTATGCCAAAGAGTCAAAGAGAATTCTATTCTTATAGGCGCCTTTCATTTTTTCACATTCTATTATGTTAGGTTCTTTTCTTACCTCTTAGATTCTTCAAGCATTAATAATGATATGCTTGTATGATTATTGATTGCTATCTTGTGTAGTTCAAGCCCCTTGTACCTATTGAAGGTTAAAATGAATAAGTTGATAAATTGATTGATGTTCTTTATTCTTGGAAAGGTAAACTCATGTTGCTTTTCCCTACATTTTCATCTACAAGATGGACAAAAAAAAGTGTTCATTTGATGCAAGTTCTTGTTCTCACCTTAGCTTTTATCACTTTGGCCTTACTTTCATAGCTACTAATGTGGAGAAATGGTTCATGTCTTCATGCAATACATGTCATATCTGTGTATGTGTATGTGTATGTGTATGTGTGTATATACAATGTGTATGTGTATGTATGTGTATGTATGTGTATGTGTATGTGTATGTGTATGTGTATGTATGTGTATGTGTGTGTATGTGTGTATGCATGTATATGTGTATGTATATGTTTCTATGTGTATCTATGTATATATTTATATGTGTGTGTATATATATAGATAGATAGAAAAATAAAAAATATACCTTAATAGTATTGAAACAAATACATTACTCCATCCAAAACAATTTTAGAGACTAAGAATAAGTAAGCTTGCACTTAGTCATGTCAAGCGACTTCCTTCATATACATGCTTTAGACATTCTTCTCAAAGATATTTCTCATGTTTGGAAATATCAATGTTTTTTATGTCATTTTGATACCAGTCCTCAATAAAATATTCCATGCCATCATCATCATCGTCACAAAAAACTTTTAGTTTATCTTCTTTTGAATATAGTTCTTTCAATCTTGCATATTCTACAGGATCACTTTTGTGTAGCCTTCTCATGGATGCTTTTGATAAATGAGGTCTTACTAGCAACTATGAATGGTGTGTTGGAAGATCATCAAGATCATACATTGACTATATACATGAATAAAAATCATTAGTATTCCATACATGAATGAAAAACAAACATAAAACACAAATTTAAATATGTAAATTAATTTGAAAGTAGTCTCAATTAATTAGAGTTTTCATTGCAACATAGGATAGGTGAACATAAAGTTTTCATTTCTCTCTCAAAGGTGCTCTTGGAGTTCTATGTCATCCATAATTCACTAATAATTCATCACTAGCATGCAATGAGGTAATAGCATTGACAAATATGTATCTTGCTACATCTCTACTCATGTAATGTGATTCGTGACTATTTTCACACTCTTCAAATGTGCAATTAGTCATTGAACTATTATATCCTTGACTACTATTTATTAAACCTATTATATTTCCATGCATGTAAGGTCTTCCATCAACATATAATCTTTTATTTTTTGCATGTGTAATCCCTCAACTAGCAAGAGAAGCTACATTTAGGCATAGTCCATAAGTACTCATGCTTTGAACATAACATGTGAGTTAATGCCAATCTCCCCATCTATATATAGGACCACAAAATGACATAAGAGTGACTTCAGAGTTCAGAGGCACATACAAATCCTCTACAATAAAGAGAACATGACCAGCACGAGTGATGGTGAAGGGAGCAATCATGGTACTCCAAAAGTTTAAAACATCTCCATGTAAAGGAGTTGATCCTCTATGCCATCCTCCATATCTTCTTATATCATATATTTGTACTAGAGGATGATCACGAGTTTGCAATGGATAATCTCCAACTTATTCAATCTATAAACTAGGATGTAAAGGGTTTCAAGAAACCTCAACTTATAATTGATAAATGGCATGTTCATAACATGTACGAATAATATTAGCATTAAAATAAGAAAATGAATAGGAGTTAAGGAATCAATACATACCCAAGCATTATCACATTGATCAGGTGGTGGCACATGCTCAAAAATACCATAATCTACCTCATGTTCAATTCATTCCAATCATGGTTTTTGATACATGCCATGGCAAAGATTACACCAACATATAATATGCTCTTGATAGTAAAAATCATCATAATTCCTATCAGACGACACATGCGAAGCCATTGCATGGGTAGGAGGTGGTGGAGTACCCTTTGATTGATCAAAATCTGATTATAGTATAACAATAAGGAAACATATATTGATCATGTATATATCTATCAAATATTAGAGTTAAAAGTTTGATATACTTAGAGTAAGTAGTCCTTCCATAGTTAGGAGATGGTGGTGGAGTTCCCTCTGATTGATCAAAATCTGATTGTGTAGTAAAAAAAGGTACTAGATATTAATAATCTAATTATTTGCATAGATACACATTCACATGTACACATTTAAACATACACACATATTCACAAACACACATTTTGACATATAAATACATCTCTACTCATGTGTGGTGATTCATGACTATTTTCATGCTCATGTATGTGTATGTATGTGTGCGTGTGTATGTATATGTGTATGTATATGTGTATGTATGTGTATGTGTATGTATGTTTATAAATTTATATTGATTACTTTTTTGTTTGAGATTGAAATAACAAGAGATATTGTATGGTAGAAAGAAATAAGAGAAGAGTTGACATATCACCTGAGACGTGGCAGTATTTTGCAAACAACCACATCTTCAGGAATCATTTCCTCAATAGAAAGTATGCAAAATATTTTATATTATTGTGAGTTGTAATTCTAATATATTTTATAAATATTTTACATTCAATCTATGTATTTTTGTTTCATTAAATAAACACATGCTACTGCAAAGAATAGAGTTGAGTCTGGCCATACATTGCGCTTAGGCCAAATGGGCCATCACAGTTTTGTTGCTACATTTGTAAGTATATGTATTATTGAAACTATGTTTTTTATTTTATTTAAAACACTAAACATTAATCTTTTTTATTTGTTTCAATGCAACGAAAGGATTATGGTCATTATCCTATGAAAAAGGAAATCAAATTTGCTACATATTATGGATACCGATGTCTGAGTGAGCACATATGAGATCATCCAGATGATTTTGTGAGTATTATTAAATTCGATATATTTTATTTTATTATTATTGATGTTTTATATGTTTTTTTTATTTATGTTTGTTATATGTGCTACAGGAGTATTATGGAGAGGCCGATATGGATGAGGTGGAGAGACAGTCATAAGGGGGATGATATAGATCATCACAGGGTACTGACCTCTCTACTTGTAATGCCTCCTCAGGTACATCAGATCATGTGAATGATATGATGATGAGGATTATCACAGTGACTTGGATGATCATGATCAAGGAGGGTATTTAGATAATTGACCTGTTACATTGGATCTATTATTTACATTGACACACACACAGATATATATATATATATATATATATATATATATATATATATATATATATATATATATATATATATATATATATATATATATATATATATATATACTCATACCAACTATGTTTTTAATTGTGTTTATGGTGTGAGTTCATAATTTCAATAATTTAAAATGTACTAATGATTTTTATTATAGTTTATATTTAACATGTGATTTATTACTTTAATTGTATAATTCATTCATATTATATGTGTGTTTGTGTGTGCATATGTATTTATCTGTGTGTAGTTGTGTGTGTATATATATTTATGTATGGACATGTAGGTATATATCTATATTTGTGTAAGTGTGTATATGTGCATGTATGTGTGTGTATCTATGTGTTTATGTGTGTGTATGTGTATCTGTGTGTATGTGTATGTGTATGTGTATGTGTATGTGTATGTGTATGTGTATGTGTATGTGTATGTGTATGTGTATGTGTATGTGTATGTGTATGTGTATGTGTATGTGTATGTGTATGTGTATGTGTATGTGTATGTGTATGTGTATGTGTATGTGTATGTGTATGTGTATGTGTATGTGGTATGTGTATGTGTATGTGTATGTGTATGTGTATGTGTATGTGTATGTGTATGTGTATGTGTATGTGTATGTGTATGTGTATGTGTATGTGTATGTGTATGTGTATGTGTATGTGTATGTGTATGTGTATGTGTATGTGTATGTGTATGTGTATGTGTATGTGTATGTGTATGTGTATGTGTATGTGTATGTGTATGTGTATGTGTATGTGTATGTGTATGTGTATGTGTATGTGTATGTGTATGTGTATGTGTATGTGTATGTGTATGTGTATGTGTATGTGTATGTGTATGTGTATGTGTATGTGTATGTGTATGTGTATGTGTATGTGTATGTGTATGTGTATGTGTATGTGTATGTGTATGTGTATGTGTATGTGTATGTGTATGTGTATGTGTGTATGTGTATGTGTATGTGTATGTGTATGTGTATGTGTATGTGTATGTGTATGTGTATGTGTATGTGTATGTGTATGTGTATGTGTATGTGTATGTGTATGTGTATGTGTATGTGTATGTGTATGTGTATGTGTATGTGTATGTGTATGTGTATGTGTATGTGTATGTGTATGTGTATGTGTATGTGTATGTGTATGTGTATGTGTATGTGTATGTGTATGTGTATGTGTATGTGTATGTGTATGTGTATGTGTATGTGTATGTGTATGTGTATGTGTATGTGTATGTGTATGTGTATGTGTATGTGTATGTGTATGTGTATGTGTATGTGTATGTGTATGTGTATGTGTATGTGTATGTGTATGTGTATGTGTATGTGTATGTGTATGTGTATGTGTATGTGTATGTGTATGTGTATGTGTATGTGTATGTGTATGTGTATGTGTATGTGTATGTGTATGTGTATGTGTATGTGTATGTGTATGTGTATGTGTATGTGTATGTGTATGTGTATGTGTATGTGTATGTGTATGTATGTGTATGTGTATGTGTATGTGTATGTGTATGTGTATGTGTATGTGTATGTGTATGGTATGTGTATGTGTATGTGTATGTTGTATGTGTATGTGTATGTGTATGTGTATGTGTATGTGTATGTGTATGTGTATGTGTATGTGTATGTGTATGTGTGTGTATGTGTATGTGTATGTGTATGTGTATGTGTATGTGTATGTGTATGTGTATGTGTATGTGTATGTGTATGTGTATGTGTATGTGTATGTGTATGTGTATGTGTATGTGTATGTGTATGTGTATGTATGTGTATGTGTATGTGTATGTGTATGTGTATGTGTATGTGTATGTGTATGTGTATGTGTATGTGTATGTGTATGTGTATGTGTATGTGTATGTGTATGTGTATGTGTATGTGTATGTGTATGTGTATGTGTATGTGTATGTGTATGTGTATGTGTATGTGTATGTGTATGTGTATGTGTATGTGTATGTGTATGTGTATGTGTATGTGTATGTGTATGTGTATGTGTATGTGTATGTGTTGTGTATGTGTATGTGTATGTGTATGTGTATGTGTATGTGTATGTGTATGTGTATGTGTATGTGTATGTGTATGTGTATGTGTATGTGTATGTGTATGTGTATGTGTATGTGTATGTGTATGTGTATGTGTATGTGTATGTGTATGTGTATGTGTATGTGTATGTGTATGTGTATGTGTATGTGTATGTGTATGTGTATGTGTATGTGTATGTGTATGTGTATGTGTATGTGTATGTGTATGTGTATGTGTATGTGTATGTGTATGTGTATGTGTATGTGTATGTGTATGTGTATGTGTATGTGTATGTGTATGTGTATGTGTATGTGTATGTGTATGTGTATGTGTATGTGTATGTGTATGTGTATGTGTATGTGTATGTGTATGTGTATGTGTATGTGTATGTGTATGTGTATGTGTATGTGTATGTGTATGTGTATGTGTATGTGTATGTGTATGTGTATGTTTGTATGTGTATGTGCATGTGCATGTGTATGTGCATGTGCATGTGCATGTGCATGTGTATGTGTATGTGTATGTGTATGTGTATGTGTATGTGTATGTGCATGTGTATGTGTATGTGTATGTGTATGTGTATGTGTATGTGTATGTGTATGTGTATGTGTATGTGTATGTGTATGTGTATGTGTATGTGTATGTGTATGTGTATGTGTATGTGTATGTGTATGTGTATGTGTATGTGTATGTGTATGTGTATGTGTATGTGTATGTGTATGTGTATGTGTATGTGTATGTGTATGTGTATGTGTATGTGTATGTGTATGTGTATGTGTATGTGTATGTGTATGTGTATGTGTATGTGTATGTGTATGTGTATGTGTATGTGTATGTGTATGTGTATGTGTATGTGTATGTGTATGTGTATGTGTATGTGTGTATGTGTATGTGCGTGTGTATGTGTATGTGTTTATATACATGTGTATATGTATGAGCATGCATGTGCATGTGCATGTGTATGTGCATGCACGTGCATATATATGTGCATGCACGTGCATATATATGTGCATGCACGTGCATATATATGTGCATGTCTGTCTATGTGCATATGTATGTGTATGCGTATAAGTATGTGTTTATGTGTGTATGTGCATCTCCATGCATGCATGTGCATGTAGATATGTTTGTGCATATGCATGTGTGTATGTGTATGTGTATGTGTATGTGTATGTGTATGTGCATGTGCATGTGCATGTGCATGTGCATGTGCATGTGCATGTGCATGTGCATGTGCATGTGCATGTGCATGTGCATGTGCATGTGCATGTGCATGTGCATGTGCATGTGCATGTGCATGTGCATGTGCAAGTGCATGTGCATGTGCATGTGCATGTGCATGTGCATGTGCATGTGCATGTGCATGTGCATGTGCATGTGCATGTGCATGTGCATGTGCATGTGCATGTGCATGTGCATGTGTATGTGCATGTGTATGTGAATGTGTATCTGTATGCGTATGTGTATGTGTGTGTATGTGTGTGTATGTGTGTGTATGTGTGTGTATGTGTGTGTATGTGTGTGTATGTGTGTGTATGTGTGTGTATGTGTGTGTATGTGTGTGTATGTGTGTGTATGTGTGTGTATGTGTGTGTATGTGTGTGTATGTGTGTGTGTATGTGTAAGTGTTTGTGTGTATGTGTGTTTATGTGCATGTGTATGTGTATGTGTGTGTATATGTGTGTATATGCATGTGTATGTGTCTGTGTATGTGTATAAGTATATGTATGTGTATGTGCATGTGTGAGCATGCATGTGCATGGATATGTGTATATGTGTATATGTGGATGTGAATGTGTAAGTGTGAGTATGTTAATTAATGAAAAAAACAATTTAAATGATATATAAATAATGAAAAATGTTCATAGAATAATTAGCTGTTGATATATGTAGGTAGTGATATGTGTGAACACTCTAGGACCATTGGGGCACTTTTCTCCCTCTTTAAGAGGTTTTTCCCCATGCTTGTATATACGCCTAGTACCCTAATGGGTTACTTATCTTTGTATAGTGGTAATACATTCAGTATTGCGTGTTGTGCTCCAAGCTTCTTCTTCTTCCTTGTGATGTTCATGTGCTTCCGTAGACCTTGAAGTCTAGCAATTGGTATCAGAGTAGGTCGCTGCTTCATCCAAGGCATCGTCAGCACCCCTCTGGCCACAGTTTCATAATCGCATGAAATTTGGTGACCATGTTGATATATTTAGGTAGTGATGTGTGTGAACACACTAGGACTGCCGGGGCACTTTTTTCCCTCTTTAGGAGGTTTTCTTCCCCCGGCTTGTATATACGCCTATTGCCCTAATGGGCTACTTATCTTTGTACATTCTCTAGTAATACATTCAGTATTGTGTATTGTGCTCCAAGCTTCTTCTTCTTCCTTGTGTTGTTCGCGTGCTTCCGCAGACGTCTAACTCCAACAATTGGTATCAGAGCAGGTCGTCGCTTCATCTAGGGCGCTGTCGACACTCCTCCGTTTGCAGTCTCAGATTCGCATGAAATTTGGTGAACATACTCAGTTTCGGCCTTCGAACGCACTATCACAACGCTTGTGCAAGCTATTTCATCTTTTTGTGCCAAAGGTATATACCAGTTTCTGTTTGCCAGTTTAAGCTTCTTGAAGTCTGCTACAGGTCTAGCAGAACTCGTCTAGGTAGTTCCGTTCAACTTTTTGAGATACAATCAATTTTCTGCATCAAGGTATTTTAGTCACCGGCCATGGCTGAAAGCAGTGATGTATTCCGTATGTTGGCTGTTGGGGATAAGTTGGATGGTACCAACTACCCATTATGGGCTTATATGATGCGACATGTATTGGTTGCAAAAGGACTGTCGAACATTGTGCAGGGTGTTGAAAGACGTCCTGTTACACCTGCAACTATAGGTACTGCAAATACAAGTGCTGGAGGTGCTGGAGCTCATGAAGATGGTGTCGAAGATGATATTGTGCATATTCCTGTTTGTGCTGCTGTTTCTGTTGCACCTACTACAGAGCAGATTTGCTGGGATGGCAGAGATGCCCAGGCACATGCATTGATAGCTTTGTCTGTCAAACGTGCCATTATTCCTCACATTCGCTCTTGCAGAACAGCAAAGGATGCTTGGGATACACTTACCACATTGTACCAAGCTAGGAATGAGGCTCGTGTTGCTTACCTCCGAAAACAATTGGAGAGTGAGCACATGAATGAAGGTGATTCTATGGACAGTTTCCTAACGAAGATCAAAGATTTGAAGGAACAACTGATTTCTGTTGATGAGGTTATACCAGATAGCTCACTTGTGCAAACCGTTATGAATGGTCCTCCTGACTCATATCAGAGTTTTGCTTCTACTCTTCGGTTGATGATGAAAGGCAATCCAAATGCCTTATCATTTGAGGAGTTAGTCTCTGTTCTGTTGCAGGAAGATCAGTCCAAGCAGAATAGGTCCCTTATGCGAGTTGCAGATCAAGCTTTCCTGGCTAGTCAGAAGGGCAAAGGAAAATGGGGCTCTTCTACTAGTAATCAGAAATCTGCAAATGCTGCACAATCGAAGAACCAGGATAAAGATGAGAAGAAATCAGAAAAGCAGAAATTGTTTTGCAAGTACTGTAAAGGAAATGATCATATCATAAAGAACTGTCCAAAACTGGCTGCTAAAGAGGCAAAGAAGAAAGAGGCTAGAATGGTTGTTGTAGAGGCCTCTACACCAAAAACAGAGTCTACAAATCTTGTGCACGAAGAAGAATGGGCGTTTACTACTGTCTGCAGTTTTGACCCATCTTCTCATGATCAGTGCATGTCTGCAGTAGACTCAGATGTTTGGTATTTTGACAGTGGGGCAACCAAACATATTACCTTGCAGCGCAGTTTCTTCTCTTCACTCGAGCCTGCCCCTACAGGGAATACTGTTACATGTGCCAACAACTCCTCTTATCCTGTTATGGGAGTTGGTAAGATCATTCTGACTATAGCTGATGGTAGTTCTTTCACTTTGTCAAATGCTTTATTTGTGCCACGGATCAAAAAGAACCTGTTATCAGTTTCTGCATTATCCAAGATTGGCTTGGTTGTGAAATTTGTTGATGATAGGTGTACAGTTCATGATCTATCAAATGGCGATGTGATTATTGCTTTTGGCATTTTATGTCGTGGGCTATATAAGCTCATAGACTATGAAAGATCTGTAAATGATTTGGCATGTGCAGTAAATGATTCTCAGGCTAAGTCAGATGCAAAGCTTTGGCATGCACGCTTTGGTCATCTGAATTTTGCTAGTTTGCTACGCCTGCAGAAATTTGAAATGGTGTCCTCTACTTGAGGCACCTGGAAAACATGTTTGTGAAGGCTGTATTTTGGGCAAAATGCAGCGTTCCTCCTTTCCAGAGGATGGTTCAGTTCGGGCTACGCAGAAATTGTAGCTTGTACATAGTGATGGTTATGGTCCTATGCAGACACCCTCTTTTGGAAATTACCTTTACTTCGTGAATTTCATTGATGATTTTTCCAGGCATGCATGGGTATATCCACTCAAAGCAAAGTCCGAAGTGTTCATGTGCTTCAAACAGTTTTTGGTTTTGGCTGAAAATCTGTGAGCATGTAAAATGGGCACCCTCCGTTCTGATCGAGGGGGGGAATATATGTCTTCAGATTTTAATGCATTTCTGGCTGAACATGGGATAAAACACTAGTGTACAGTGCCGTATACACCTCAATAGAATGGAGTTGCTGAACAAAAGAACATGTCAGTCATGCAGATGGCGAGGTGCATGGTCAAGAGTCAGGCTTTACCACATAGTTTCTGGCTTGAGGCTGTCATGTGTGCAACATATGTATTGAACAGGTGTTCCACTAAAGCGCTGCAATCTATCACTCCATATGAGGCTTGGCATGACCGCAAGCCATGTGTTGCTCATCTGCGTGTTTTTGGTTGTTTGGCATATGCACTAGTGCCTGAACAATATCGCAGAAAATTGGATGATAAGGCAGTTAAATGTATTTTTGTTGGGTACAGTTTTGAAAGTAAAGGCTATCGTCTGTATCATCCACAGACTAAACGCATTTTGGTTAGCCGTGATGTTGTATTTGTGGAAGATGTTGTTCAGCCATTGCTTTCATGTACTAAGGAGACATCTGTTAGCTCCAAAGACATGTATGATACTCTGATGCCTCTTTTTATAGGTGGGCAGTCTAGTGCTGGTCCTAATGAGGCAACTTCTCAGCCTTTGCAGGTTTCATATGATGATGCAGATCATCCCATTTCTGATGCAGATTTACATGATGCACTTGTTGATGAGAGAGCTGATATTGAGCAGGCAAAAACTATGCCAAAATGGCTGGTGCAGACTTTGCGTGACAACAAATTAGATGCACCTTTGTCATATCGTACTCGTTCAGGCTCTCATAGTGCGTCCTTTGCATCAGATTGCTATGCTATGGCTGCGTCTAGTCTCTGTGATGAGAATGAGCCTGTTTCTTTTGATGAAGCACAGAATTCAGAAAATTGGATGGCTGCTATGCAATCTGAATATGATGCTATAATGAAGAATGGTACATGGTCTTTATGTGACTTGCCTGCAGGCAAGAAGGCCATTGGCACAAAGTGGGTATACAAGCTGAAGCGTAAACGTGATGGTACAGTTGACAGGTATAAGACTAGGCTTGTTGCAAAGGGTTATGCGCAGGAAAGAGGCACTGATTTTGATGAGACCTTTGCACCTACATGCGGTATGAATATTGTTCAGAGCATTTGTGCACTTGCAGCCCATCATGGTTGGAATGTACATCAGTTGGACATTAAAACAACATTTCTGAATGGTGACTTGCATGAAGAAGTGTATGTTTTTCAGCCCCGTGGCTTTATGCAGAAAGGGCATGAAAACCAGGTGTGCAGGTTAAAGAAGGCATTATATGGTTTAAAGCAAGCACCACGTGCTTGGTATGAGAAGATACATGCCTATCTGATTGCACATGGTTTTGAGAACAGTCCAACTGAAAGCACCTTATATGTTAAGCCTGCTAATGATGTACTTCTGATCATTGTTGTCTATGTTGACGACATGCTGCTCACTGGTCCTATTGAGAAGCATATTGCTGATTTCAAGGCTGATTTGCATGCCTCATTTGAGATGTCTAATTTGGGGCATTTGCATCACTATTTGGGCATTCAATTTATGCAAGTTGATGGTGGAATGGCTTTGTGTCAAACGAAATATATTGACACATTATTGCAGCGTTTTGGCCTTGAAGACTGTAAGCCTATTGCCACTTCTATGGAGACAGGTTTACGATTGAGTCTTCATGATGCTAGAGATGCATTTGATGTTGTTCTCTATCAGCAGGCTGTTGGATGCTTGATTTACTTATGCATTACTCGGCCAGATATTCAGTTTGATGTCTCACAAATGAGCAGGTTTATGCATTGCCCAGGAGTCACGCATTGGAAGGCGGTTAAGCACATCTTTCGCTACTTGAGTGGTACTTGGCTACTTGGGTTGTTTTATCCCAAGGGGGGATCACTACCACCAGATTTGCATGCTTTTTTCGACTCAGATTGGGTTGGTTGCTATGACACTCATGTGTCCACCAGTGGTTTTTGCTTCATGCTTGGTAGCTCATGTATATCTTGGTTGAGCAAGAAGCAGCCTACTGTGGCCACTTCCAGTTGTGAGGCTGAGTATAGGGCAGCTTTCACAGCGACTGTTGAGTGTGTGTGGCTCAGATGCCTTATGGCTGATTTGGGTGTTGGCCAGTCTTTTGCCACCACCATCTTCACTGACAGTCAGAGCGGATTGGCAGTTGCGAGGAACCCTGTGTTCCATGCTCGCACTAAGCACATTGAGGTGCATTATCACTATGTCAGGGAGAGGTTCTCTGCTGGGGAGATCAGCTTGGCATATGTGCCCACGCAGGAGAACATTGCAGACCTTTTCACGAAGGCTCTACCTAGGGAGAAGTTTGAAGCTTTCCGCAAAGCTTTGGGCTTACTTCCTTTTGTGGAGTGATTTCCACATAGCTTGGCACTTCCTTATACATGAGTGCCAGCTCCTTGTTCACCGCATCACTCCCAGGGGGGATTTGTTGATATATTTAGGTAGTGATGTGTGTGAACACACTAGGACCGCCGGGGCACTTTTTTCCCTCTTTAGGAGGTTTTTTTCCCCCGGCTTGTATATACGCCTATTGCCCTAATGAGCTACTTATCTTTGTACATTCTCTAGTAATACATTCAGTATTGTGTATTGTGCTCCAAGCTTCTTCTTCTTCCTTGTGCTATTCGCGTGCTTCCGCAGACGTCTAACTCCAACAGACCATACTCAGGGTGATTAGGAGATCAAAATAGCTTTGTTATGTGGTGCCAAAATGGCGATTTGACCTTGTTTCAGCCTCCGAACATAGTATCATAGCACTTGTGCAAGTTATTTTGTCTTTTTGTGCCAAAGATATATACAAGTTTTTATTTTCCAGTATAACCATCTCAAAGTTTGATATAGGTTTAACAAAACTTGTCAGGGTAGTTCTATTCAACTTTTTCAGATGCAGTAATTTTTCTGCATCAGGGTATTTTAGTTAGTGGCCATGGCTGAAAGTAGTGATGTATTTTGTATGTTGGTTGTTCAAGATAATTTGGATGGTATGAATTACCCATTGTGGGCTTATATGATGCATCATGTATTGGTGGCAAAAGGACTATGGAATATTGTGCAAGGTGTTGAAAAACGTCCTATCACACATGCAAATACAGGTGCTGAAGCTGATGCATACGATGTTGAAGATGTCGGTATTCTTCATGTTCTAGTTCATGCTGCAGTGTTTGCTGCACCTGCTATAGAGCCAATTCGTTGGGATGGCAGAGATGCTCAGGCACATGCATTGATAGCCTTGTCTGTCAAACGCCCCATTATTCCTCACATTTGCTCTTGCAGAACAACTAAGGATGCTTGGGATACACTTACCACATGGTACTAAGCTAGGAATAAGGCTCATGTTGCTTACCTCCGAAAATAGTTGGAGAGTGAGCATATGAATGAAGGTGATTCTATGGATAGTTTTCTAACAAAGATCAAAGATTTGAAGGAACAATTAATTTCTATGAATGAAGTCTTGCCTGACAGTTCACTTGTGCAGATTGTTTTGAATGGTCTTCCCGATTCGTACCAGAGTTTTGCTTCTACTCTTTTTTTATGATGAAAGGAAATCCAAATGCCTTAACATTTGAGGAGTTAGTCTCTGTTCTGTTGCATGAAGATCAGTTTAGGTAGAACATGTCCATTATGTGTGTTGCAGATCAAGCTTTCCTGGCTAGTCAGAAGGACAAAGGTAAATGGAGCTCTTCTACTAGTAAGCAGAAATCTACTAATTTTGCACAATCGAAGAAGGAAGACAGAGAAGAGAAGAAAATAGAAAAGCAAAAATTGTTTTGCAGGTAATGTAAAGCAAATGATCATTTCATAAAGAATTTGTCCAAAATTGGCTGCAAAAGAGGTAAAGAAAAAAGAGGCTGGAAGGGTTGTTGGAGAGGCCTCTATATCGAAAATAGAGCCTGCAAATCTAGTGCGGAATGAAGAATGGGCATTTACTACTGTTTGCAGTTTTTACCCATCCTCACGTGAATAGTTTATATTTGCAATAGACTCAGATGTTTGGTACTTTGATGGTGGGGCAACCAAACATATTACCTCGTAGCACATTTTCTTCACTTCACTCGAGTCTGCACATACAGGGAATATTGTCACATGCGCTAACAAATCCTCTTATCCTATCATGGGAGTTGGTAAGATCATTCTGACTACTACTGATGGTAGTTCTTTCACATTGTTGGATGCTCTATTTGTGCTAGGGATCAAGAAAAATATGTTATCAGTTTCAGCTTTAGCCAAGATTGGCTTCATTGTGAAATTTGTTGATGACAGATGTACAGTTCATGATTTGTCAAATGGTGATGTGATTATTGCTTGTGGCATTTTATGTCATGGGTTTTATAAGCTCATAGACTATGAAAAATCTATGAATGATTCAGCATGTGCAGTACATGATTCTCAAGCTATGTCAGATGGAAAGTTTTGGCATGCATGCTTTGGTCATCTGAATTTTGCTAGTTTGCTATGCCTATAGAAAATTGAAATGGTGTCCTCTTTGCCCAAACTTGAGGCACCTGGTAAACATGTTTGTGAAGGCTATATTTTGGGCAAAATGCAAGGTTTATCCTTCCCAAAAGATGGTTCAGTTCGAGCTACTTAGAAATTGCCACTTGTGCATAGTGATGTTTGTGGTCCTATGTAGACAACTTCTTTTGGAAACTATCTTTACTTTTTGACTTTTATTGATGATTTTTCCAAGCATGCATGGGTATATCCATTGAAAACGAAGTCCAAAGTGTTTATGTGCTTTAAACAATTTTTGGTTTTGGCTGAAAATCTGTCAACATGAAAAATGGGAAACCTCCATTTTGATCAAGGACGGGGGTATATGTCTTCTGACTTTAAAGCATTTCTAAACAAACATGGGATAAAACATCAGTGTACAGTGTCATATACACCTCAACAGAATGGATTTGCTAAAGGGAAGAATAGGCCACTCATGGAGATGGCGAGGTGTATGGTCAACAGTCAAGGTTTACCACATCGTTTTTTGTTTGAGGCCATTATGTGTACAACATATGTACTTAACAAATGTCCCACTAAAGCATTGCAATCTATTACTCCATATGAGGCTTGGCATGGTCGTAAGCCATCTATTGCTTACAGACATGTTTTTGGTTGTCTAGCATATGCATTAGTGCCTGAACAACATCATAGTAAATTGGATGATAAAGCAATAAAATGTATTTTTGTTGGGTACAGTTCTAAACGCAAAGTCTATTGTCTGTATCATCCACAAACTAAACACATTTTGGCTAGCCATGATGTTTTTTTCCAGAAGATGTTATTCAGCCTTTACTCTCATGTACAAAGGAGACATATGTTAGCTCCAAAGACATGTATGATACTTTGTTGCCTCTTTTTACAAGTGGATAGTCTAGCAGTAGTCCTAATGAGCCAACTTCTCAACCTTTGCAGGTTTCATGTGATGATGCAAATCATTCCATTTATGATGTAGATTTACATGATGAACTCATTGATGAGAGAGGTGATATTGAGGAGGCAAAAACTATGCCAAAATGGTTGATGCAGACTTCGCGTGAGAGCAAATTAGATGCACCTCTATCATTTCGTACTCCTTCAGGCTCTCATGGTGCCTCTTTTGCATCAGATTGCTATGCTATGGCTGCCTCTAGTCTCTATGATGAGAATCAGTCTGTTTCGTTTGATAAAGCATTCCACATGGTTTTGAGAATAGTCCAACTCAAAGCACCTTATATGTTAAGTGTGCTAATGATGTGCTTCTGATCATTGTTGTATATGTTGATGACATGCTGCTCACTGGTCCTCATGACAAGCATATTGTTGATTTTAAGGCTGATTTGCATGCCTCATTTGAGATGTCTTATTTGGGGCATTTGCACCATTATTTGGGCATTCATTTTATGCAAGTTGATGGTGGAATGGCTTTGTGTCAAATGAAATATATTGACACATTATTGTAGTATTTTGGCCTTGAAGACGATAAACCTATTGCCACTCCTATGAAGACAGGTTTACGATTGAGTCTTCATGATGTGGGAGATGCATTTGATGTTGTTCTCTACAAGCATGTTGTTGGATGGTTGATTTACTTATGCATTACTCGGCCAGATATTCAGTTTTTTGTCTCATAGATGAGTAGGTTTATGCATTGCCTAGGTGTCAAGCATTGGCAGGCAGTTAAGCACATCTTTCACTACTTGAGTAGTACCTGGCTACTTGGATTTTTTTATCCCAAAGGGGGATCACTATCGTCCAATTTACATGCTTTTTCTGATTCTGACTAGGCTGGTTGCTATGATACTTGTGTGTCCACTAGTGGCTTTTGCTTCATGCTTGGTAGCTCATGTATACCTTGGTTAAGCAAGAAGCAACCTACTATGGCCACTTCAAGTTGTGAGGCTGAGTATAGGGCAGCTTTCACAATGATTGTTGAGTGTGTGTGGCTCAGACGCCTTATGGCTAATTCGGGTGTTGGTCAGTCTTCTATCACCACCATCTTCACTGACAGTCAGAGTGCATTGGTAGTTGCGAGGAACCATGTGTTCCATGCTCATACTAAGCACATTGTGGTGCATTATCATTATGTCAGGGAGAGGTTCTCTACTAGAGAGATCAACTTGGCATATGTGCCCATGCAGGAGAACATTGCAAACCCTTTCACAAAGGCTCTGCCTAGGGAGAAGTTTGAAGCTTTCCGCAAAGCTTTGGGCTTACTTCCTTTTGTGAATTGATTCCACATAGCTTGGCACTCCCTTATACATGAGTGCCAGCTCCTTGTTCACCTCATCACTCCTAGGGGGATTTATTGATATATTTAGGTAGTGATGTGTGTGAACACTCTAGGACTGCCGAGGCACTTTTTTCCTTCTTTAGGAGGTTTTTTCCCCCCGGCTTGTATATATGCCTATTGCCCTAACGAGTTACTTATTTGTGTACATTCTAGTGGTAATACATTTAGTATTTGTTGAAGATAAATGCACAAGCTCATTTTCATATGAGCCATGCTTGGATAAATTTACCAAATATAAAGATAAAAAAAAAAGTGGGGGAAAAAAGGAAAAAATAATAAAAGAAAAAGTCTAGTCAAAATTCATGATGAGTAAGAGATACAATATCTTGCTTTGTAGTTAGTAGCATGTAGTGGAGAAAGTGGTGAGTTAAGAAGAAGGCACAAACTTCTTCACATGCTCATTGGTTATAAAAGTGAAGTGGGAGCACATTCAAAATAAGGAGAGAAAGAGGCAAGAGCTCCCAGTAGTCGAATCTGGCCATTTTGTCATTTTGGCTTCCCTTAGACTCCTTCCATCCGCACGTCAGTTTGTACACAGCTTTGTTGCAGAGCTCATATCTCAGTGCATATGTAACCATTTTGTGCCTTTAAACATTCATTGGAAAGCGCATGTCATATTCAATGAGAATGGGTGCTTCATAAAGAATCCAAGGTCATTGCTCGAGGTAGAAGAGAAGGAAGGATGTTCACTTTGGATGTCCAACATCCACATGGAAAGGTCATGTACATTCAATGTGGGAACAAGAAGATTTCAGAGCTGGACTTATGGCACAAAAGAATAGGACACATCAACATTCCAAAGCTGAAGGACATGAGCAAACATGAACTGGTAAGAGGTCTTCCAAAATTTAATAGCATTGGACTACATGAGTTATGTGAAGCTTGTCAACTAGGAAAGCAAACGAGGCAGCCATTCAAGAGGAGCAATTACGTGGCTCCAAATGTCTTGGACTTGATACATACGAATGTATGGGGACCAACCCAAGAGGCATCAATGGCTGGTAATAGATTTTTTGTCACCTTCATTGATGATCACTCAAGAAAGGTATGGCTCTTTTGTATGAAGCAAAAATCAGAGGTGTTTTCTATATTCAAAAGATTCAAAGTTGAAGTTGAAAAGGAAACAGGAAGGTCTATCAAAACCTTAAGGTCCGATGGTGGAGGAGAATACTTCTCCAAAGAATTTTCAGATTTTCTACAAGAGAATGGGATCGAAAGGCAATTCACTTGTGGGTATACACCACAACAAAATGGAGTAGCTGAGAGGAAAAATAGGCAAATTGCTGAAATTGCAAGATGCATGCTCAACGAGATGAAGGTACCATTGTACTATTGGGCTGAAGCTACCACAACCGCCATTTACTTGATGAACAGGTGCACAACATCGGGAATACATCACTTGACTCCTGAAGAGGTATATTCCGGTAATAAACCTGATCTTACACACCTCAAAGTGTCTGGATGTGTTTGCTTTGTTCACATTCCACAAGAAGTTAGAACAAAGATGGAACCAAGGTCAGAAAAATGCATTTTCATCGGCTACTTGACAGAGCAAAAAGGATACAAGTGTTACAACCCTAGAACAAAGGAATTAAGAGTCTCGCGAGATGTGGTCTTTGATGAACTAAGACCATGGTATGAAGATAAAGGAAAGGAAAAGATTCTTGAAGAAGATTGTGATGATTATGCAGGAACAAATCAAAGAGAAGTTCAACAATCAAGCACAAAGGCTTCAGGTCCAGAGGCATCTACATCAAATGAAGAATGTTCAACATGGAGGGGGAGTCATTCTTTGTCTCCAAATTCAGCTCATAGTAGAGACAAAGAGGCAAGTGCTACTCCAAACGGTAGATGCAAGTGAATAAGAATATGAAGAGGTAATCACTCCGATGGTAAAGCTAAATAGGTTAAAGAAGCAACTTTCTAAAGGCAATGAAAGAAGAGCTTCAAGGACAAGGTATCCAACTCAAAGGTTGAGTTATGATAGTTTTATGGCGACACATTTTGCATACATGATGCAGGTTATCAAAGACAAAGAGCATGAGACATATGAAGAGGCTTGCACACAAAAGGAATGGAAGCAAGCTATGAAAGAGGAGATCAAAGCTCTCAAAGATAATCACACATGGGAGCTAGTGCCAAAGAAAGAAGGTATGAAGATTGTTCCAAACAAATGGGTGTTTAAAGTAAAGAGGAATGTTGATGGTTCACTAGCTAGATATAAAGCTAGATTAGTTGCCAAAGGATTTAAACAAACACAAGGCATAGATTATGATGAAGTTTTTAGCCCCGTTGCAAAGATGGGAACTATCAGAACCTTAATAGCAATTGGTGCTTCAAGGAGATGGCCATTATATCAACTCGACATCAAAAATGCCTTTCTCAATGGAGAACTACAAGAAGAGGTATACATGAGTCAACCGGTTGGATTTGAAGATGAAAACCATCCAGATTTTGTTTGTAGGTTAAAGAAGGCACTTTATGGCTTGAAGCAAGCACCAAGAGCATGGAATCAGAGATTGGTAGAGTATCTAACTAAGTGTGGACACAACCCAAGTAGTGCAGATCCTTCGTTGTACATGAAGAAGGAAGAAAATAAATAGGTATACATTTGCATATATGTCGATGACCTCATCATAACAGGAAATGATGTTACAAGGATTAAAGATATCAAAAGGAAGCTTGGTAAGGAGTATAAAATTTCAGATCTTGGAGAGCTGAAATAGTTTTTAGGAATTGAAACTGTTTATGGAAAGAGTGGCATCTACTTGATGCAAAAGAAGTACTTGTTGAATGTTCTTTTCAGATTTGGAATGAGTGAATGCAAACCACTCACTCAACCCATGGACACAAATACAAAGATTTGTTCAAATGATGGAGAACCATTGGAAGATGTAATGACATACAGAAGCATTGTAGGATCATTGATCTATGCAAACATTACAAGACTTGATTTGTCTTATGTTGTTGGTGTACTTTCTTAGTTTATGCAAGCCCCGACAAGTGAACACTTAAATTCAGCCAAGAGAGTGTTGAGATACATAGCATACAGTTAATCATGCTTTGTTTTACAAGTTTGATGAAGAACTACAAGTCAAAGGCTTTAGTGATGCTGATTGGGCAGGTTCAAAGGAAGATAGAAGATCAACCTCAGGTTATGTGTTCATGATAGGAAGCAAACCTATCACGTGGAGCTCAAAGAAACAACCTACTGTTGCACTTTCATCTATGGAGGCTGAATATAGAGGATTAGCGTTTGCCACATGTGAAGCAATGTGGATTAAAAAGCTTTTGGATGATCTTGGAGTGCAAGTTGGAACCATCCCTATATACAATGATAACATGTCAAGTATTTACTTGGCAAGCAATCCTATGTTTCATGCAAGGAGCAAGCACATAGAGGTCCACTACCACTATGTAAGGGAGAAGGTGCTGAGCAAAGATGTGGAGGTAAATTTCATCAGAACCAAAGAGCAGGTTGTAGATATGTTTACAAAGTTCTTGGATGCTTCTAAACTCAAAGGTTTCAAGGATGCGATAAATTTGAAGGACATGGATGAAGATAACTCCCAAATGAGCTTGAGGGGGAGTGTTGAAGATAAATGTACAAGCTCATTTTCATATGAGTCATGCTTGGATAAATTTACCAAATATAAATATAAAGAAAAAGTAGAGGAAAAAAGGAAAAAATAATAAAAGAAAAAGTCTAGTCAAAATTCATGATGAGTAAGAGATACAATATCTTGCCTTGTAGTTAGTAGCATGTAGTGGAGAAAGTGATGAGTTAAGAAGAAGGCACAAACTTCTTCACATGCTCATTGGTTATAAAAGTGAAGTGGGAGCACATTCAAAATCAGGAGAGGAAGAGGAAAGAGCTCCCAGTAGTCGGAACTGGCCATTTTGTCATTTTGGCAGACTCCTTCCAGCCGCACGTCAGTTTGTACATAGCTCTGTTGTAGAGCTCATATCTCAGTGGATATGGAACCATTTTATGTGTTTAAACATTCATTGGAAAGCTTATCTTGTTTACTTTTTGCATATCAAATATATCTTTGAAAGCTTATGTACTTTGTGAGATATCAATGAAAGAGTGAAGTCCAGTTTTTCAGTATACCTATGTAGATAGGTAGTCTATTTTGGTCGGTTAAGTTTCCTGACCAAAACATATCCAAATTGCATGCTTTTTGTCTTGTTGGAAAGCTCTTGGCATCTACTTTCAGTATCCCAAATATCTCATTGAGATCATTTATACCCTGTGAGATATCTGTCAGATAGTAAAGTCCAGTTTTACAGTGTACTTATGTGTGCAGGTGGTCTATCTTGGTGAGTTGAGCTTCCTGATCAAATCTCATCCAAATTACTTGTTTTTTATCTTGTTGGAAATCTATTTGTGTCTACTTTCTCTGTACCAAATATCTTTCTCAAAGGATATATATTCAGAGAGTTATCAGTATGAGAGTGAAGCTCAATTCTTTAGCATATCTGTGTGGATAGGTAGTTCATCTTTGACAGTTGTGTTTCCTAATCAAAACTTGTCCAAGTTAAGTCATTTATAGCTTGTTAGAAAGCCTCTCTTTGTCTACTTTGATTGACTAAAGTCTCAAGTCCATTTGAGTTTTGTATTGAGAGCAGCAAGCTATCTAAGGTACAGATGTTTGTCCAAGTGTTGGACATACAAGGGTTCACTACACACTTCCGTTGCGCATAGGAGAACTCATTCTCCACAGTATTGTGTGTTGTGCTTCAATCTTCTTCTTCTTCCTTCTGTTGTTCGCATGCTTCTGCAGACGTCGAACGCCAACATTAGCCATATATTATGCTCGATGAACTTCTTCAATAATTTGGAATAAAGAAAGAGAGAGAATGAGAGAGCGAGAGAGAAATCAAAAGAGAGATAAAGAGAGAGAGAGAGAAATTTAAATCGAAAGATGCAAAAAGGAGATTGAGAAAGAGAAATTTCAAGTTCATACACGTAGCACAAATATGAACATTGGATAGTTCTTGGATCATATGCATGGAAAATGATGATCGAAGAGCCATGCATTTTTTTTAGTTTGTTCAAATGTAACAGTCACATACACGATGTGCACGCATCGTACATGTGATTCTCTAAATCGTTGCATGTGCATGTTGGCACGTGTCATATATGCGACACTTTTTACCGTCATGTATCTGATGCCTTTTAGCATTGTATATGTGATGCTCTGAATGTGTCATGTACACGACTCTCACATTAGCGACACTTGAATTAATGTTGCTAATAGCTTCAGAAATAGCACTGATGTTAGCATCGTTTAAATAATGGTTCATGCTCGATGCTCAACGTGATGAAATGCGCAATCACGAAGCGACAAAATTTTATCGTGTCAACCATCGTTATGCCCCCATATTCCTTATAGTGAGAAAAACCTCATAGTCACGAAGAACTTCCATGTTCTTTTCCAATATTTGAGTGAATCGTGATAATGCTTGAACATAGAAAAGAATTCCAATAAAAGGACCTTGGATGCATCATGTGAGTATCTATCAAGCTACATCCCGATATAGTGGTCATCCTCTAACTTTCCTAACATGCAAATATTAGGATCCATGATACATGGATTATGGCATTGATTTAATTGATTGCTTCCTTGATTTTCTTGAAAATTCCCGATTCATTCTTGCAAATCATGGATAGATGCAAAGGGTGTTCCACCTTGATTTTTGTGTGTCATTGAGTCAAGTCCTTGTTTCTTTGTAGGAGATTTTTAAGTGGCACTACAATTCTTTGAATTCTATTCTCCATTACTTCTTGGTCTTGATAGAAGGTAGTCTTGCCAAAATATCATAGTAGAACACTAAATTATACCCCTTATTTAGACTAGAGAGTATGTTCTTGATCACAATCACCCACATAGGGCAACATGGTACAAGAATATACAATTGAGACAAGACGTCCCACAACTTAGGACTAATAGGTATGAATAATTGAGCTAGAGATTGTAGGTATGAAACATGGTATCAAAATTAAAAGATATCCCTTGACAAAGATGAACTAAATACAAGATGGAACTAGATAGGATCTCATGCTACAAGATTACAAGATGACAAGAAAAGATGTCTTTAGGAGTAGACTAGACAATACTAGAACAAGGGGATAGGCAAGACAAGAATTGGAATTTGAAATGTACTTACTTGGAGACTCACATTATTTGAGCTTCCAATACTAGCATTGGCAACATTGAGGACTTCTATGGCCAACCCCTCCTTAAATAGGTGTTCAAGAGAGGTCATCTAGGGCATTTATCGAGGGATTTTTTGTATGATGATATCATCAATGATGATATCATCAATGATGATAGCAAGTCCAATTGAATACCTAGATATCAAAATAAGGTATGTAGATAATCATTCTTAGGAATTCGACATGTTCAAGACATAATGATGATATCAAATTCTCCAAACTCTTCACCAAATATGAGATATGGAAAAGTCCCATGAAATCTAGGATACAACATGGTTTCATTAGTATTCATGACAAGTTGTTAAAGTAAGAGCAAAACAAAGAGAGAAAATGTTTAGGGTGTAGCTACATAACCATATAGAAGAAACATAGAGTCTATGTGTCGGAATTGAACTCATGACCTATTGGTTAGGAGTATGATGGGTTAACCACTTGCCCCAAAAGCCATGGTTGAGGATTGCTCCCTAATCCTCTCTCTTAGGGTGTGGTTCAACCATCTCTTGCATGTCATTGCTTGAATCTAACACTCTATTCCTCTTCTAGAGATCATTGTCCTCAATAATCAATCCTTGATCTCCCCTTGAATTGATGTTCTCACCTATCCACAGTCTCTTGAACCTTCTTGTTCTCAAACTTGGTCTCTTGAACCCTTGCTCTCAACCTTCGTCTCTTGAACCTTGCCTTTGCACTTCTTGGCCACTTGCCTATGGACTTGCCTTTGTTCTCAAGCTCAATATCTTGAACCTAGTTCTCACCCATGCTAGGTATATTGGATCCTAAATCTAGTGCTTCCATTGGAATGCTCATTTTGAGAGATTTCCAAGGGTATCATACATGTCTAAATCTGACCTACGGATTGGATTAATCTTTGTTGGGCTCATCTTTGAAAGCAACGTGTGGTGCCTTCCATCCACTTTTCCCAAGCCTACTTGTTAGGCTCTGATACCAATGGTGGAAATTACACTCATGACCTATCGGCTAGGATTATGGTGAGCTAACCACTTGCCCCAAAAGCCATGGTTGAGGACTACTCCCTAATCCTCTCTCTTAGGGTGTGGTTCAACCATCCCGTGTTATCATTGCTTGTGTCTAACACTAAATGTGAGAAGTGAAGAATGACATATCTAGGACTCACCTCCCAACCTATTTATAGCCCTTGCCTAGTCACCATCTGGATTTCTCTCTAAGGTCCCACCACTCATTTGGCCATCATGAGTAGGTACCTCGTATGAACTCTCTCACTTTTGGCCTTGGCTATCCCCTGAGCAAGGAACTTCTCGTTCCTCTAGGAATATACATTTCGTTCCTCTTCTAAAGATCATTGTCCTTGATGATATAGAAGGAGCTATAAACCCGGGAATTGTAATTTGTGATTCCAAATAATAAGAGTAGAGTATGCTAGGTGTCTCAAATACTAGATGCTCAAAAGTAGACACTAGTCTCTCTATTGCCTATCTAGCATTTCCACGAATAAATAGTAGTCATTGTCTTTGGCATACTCTAGGAATCCCTCTGAGGCCCAATGAGTCCATATGTCTATAACATAAGTAAACAGAATATCCTTGGACTCCCTATGCCTAAACCTTGACCACTAAGTTATAACGGCTTATCACTTGGTGGCTTGCCCTTGTCCACGTGAAATATCCACTTATAGCTTGTCATATGGTATAATTGTGCAAAATCACTTAATCCACTAGAGTAATGAAAACTACTATGCTCATCCAAAACAATATGACTATGCCCCAATCTCTCTCGGCAAATACTAAAAAGAAATGAATTTCTTTTCCAAATAGTGCTTAATCTCTAATCTCAAGTAAACCTCCTTGATTTACTTATTGTAGTAAAATGAAACTCAAGAAAGTCTTATCATTATCCAAACTATGAATCTAAGATGGCAATCTGTCAATGATCCAAACTATGGACCAAGATGTCAATTTGTCATATCCAAACTATGGATCAAAATCTTGATCTATCATATGGAATATAAAATAATCCAAACTATGGATCAAAATATGTCCCATACAAAGTAAATATGAATCCACTCTATGGAACTAAGTCTTTTATTCCAAGTAAAGATGTGTTGAGAAACTACAACAACTAGTGGAACTACCACCACCTTCTCAATAATAACATGCAACTTGTTCCAAGTGGATGAAACTTGCTTTATCTCTCACCATCAATGTCCAATCATCACCATGATCAAATCATTCCCAACTAGAAACAATATATCTCTAGTAAACTACGATAATACTCTGGCACTCTCATATATATAAAGACCATTTATGATTCCATTAAATACACTAAGAAATGGTAAGTAGATGTGTGCACACTCATAGTCTACTAGGCTAAGCATCTAGCTCACCTAAGACACACTATGTATGAAACATGGCCTAATCTCAAGCATATTGGATAAAGTAGTATGTACTCTATCAATTTCTTCTTAATGCAATTTCCTATTCACAGTTCTTATGTACACCCCTTGCCTTTATGCTTCTAGGAAATTGCATGTGGACTTGCCTTGTTTGCGACCACATACAGAGTGATTGTCTCAACTGCCCCTTTGAAGTGTTTCCTTCCCTCTATGGAAAGAACAAAGTCATTCCTATGACTCTACCAATGATAGTAATTTCTAGGATCAACTCATCTGAGTTGAGAAATTAGAAATGGTGTGATAAATCAACTCAACTAAATTTTTGAAGGATGCGGCTTGCATCAAATATTAACTCACAAGAACTTGGAATTGATACAACGTGTACCATTCCATAACATATGGAATGAGGACAACTAAATTTCTCATGTTCCATGCTCTCATGGCTATATATATATATATATATATATATAGAGAGAGAGAGAGAGAGAGAGAAAATTTTGATAGAGTCTCCTCTATCCGATTGAGAATGACCACCATACACCAATCATCAATATCACAATATGTAGTAGCACTTCTAGTTTAGAGATCATTTGAACCTTGTAAAAGTATCCAAATTAGTTGAAAATTGGAAAAATTAAAGAAAATACTATCAGCTACTTGCCCTCCAAATTTCAATCAATTTGGGCATTTCTTCAAAGAGAAGCATCCAAATCTCTATGAGGTTACTACCTCTTTGACTATTTCCTCAATTATATATATTTTTTACAACCTAAAAATTACGAGACATGTTAATCATTATGATTAGACATGCTCATCCATTCTTTTGGATGAACAATGATATGGAAAATGTCCATGCATGTAGTGAATGTCTAGATCAGTGGAAACCAATAAGTAATGCAAATCACCTCGTGGAACATTGATTCTTTACACAGTATCTACTTTTGAGTGAAATTGAACATCTATAGAAATCATTCTAATAATTGTGCATCTTGCACATTCATTAAAAATTATAACAAAATATCTCATAAAAGCATTTAATACTTGCATGGATGATCACAACCATATCACTAACTTGTGCCAACTAAGAATAAAATTTTCGTTGCCCGTGAGGAATCTATCCTCCAATCTTCTATTAGACATAAATATCAATGACAAAGATCAATTATCTTTGTCCTACTTTTTCTATGTACAATAGAATCTTAGTCAAGTTTGACCAAAATCTGATTGTGCATACACTCATGCATCTTGATATATACTAAACTAGTTCACAAGCATGCACTCTTGATACTACATTAAAACAAATATGATACTTCCTCCCTCAAAGAATATATCTCTCTAGTTTTGTCATGACATATAATGCCATGAGGTTACAAAAATTTAGGAAACATCTCCATGGTAAAATGGACATAAAACAAAAATACATAATCACTCAAAAGGCATAAGCCTAGTCGCAGGCAAGCCACTTTCTTTTTGCTCCATGACCTGCAAGAAATAAATACGCGTAAAATGTATTGTTGAGGACTACACGCCCTCATGATGATAACATTTTTTTTATTAATTTCTTGTTGGAAATAGATGTCTGCGGAAGCACGCGAACAGCACAAGGAAGAAGAAGAAGCTTGGAGCACAAACACACAATACTGAATGTATTACTAGAGAATGTACAAAGATAAGTAGCCCATTAGGACAATAGGCGTATATACAAGCCGGGGGAAAAAAACCTCCTAAAGAGGGAAAAAAGTGTCCCGGCGTTCCTAGTGTGTTCACACACATCACTACCTAAATATATCAACAAATCCCCCATGGGAGTGATGCAATGAACAAGGAGCTAGCACTCATGTATAAGGAAGTGTCAAGCTATGTGGAAATCACTCCACAAAACTTTGCGGAAAGCTTCAAACTTCTCCCTAGGCAGAGCCTTCGTGAAAAGGTCTGCAATGTTCTCCTGCGTGGGCACATATGCCAAGCTGATCTCCCCAGCAGAGAACCTCTCCCTGACATAGTGATAATGCACCTCAATGTGCTTAGTGTGAGCATGGAACACACGGTTCCTCGCAATTGCCAATGTGCTCTGACTGTCAGTGAAGATGGTGGTGGCAGAAGACTCGCCAACACCCAAATCAGCCATAAGGCGTCTGAGCCACACACACTCAATAGTTGTTGTGAAAGCTTCCCTATACTCAGCCTCACAACTAGAAGTGGGAACAGTAGGCTGCTTCTTGCTCAACCAAGATATACATGAGCTACCAAGCATGAAGCAAAAACCACTAGTGGACACACAAGTGTCATAGCAACCAGCCCAATCTGAGTCAGAAAAAGCATGCAAATCTGGCGGTAGTGATCCCCCCTTGGGATAAAACAACCTAAGTAGTCGAGTACCACTCAAGTAGCGAAAGATGCACTTAACCGCCTTCCAATGCATGACTCCTGGGCAATGCATAAACCTGCTCATCTGTGAGACAACAAACTGAATATCTGGCCGAGTAATGCATAAGTAAATCAAGCATCCAACAACCTGCTGATAGAGAACAGCATCAAATGCATCTCCAACATCATGAAGACTCAATCGTAAACCTATCTCCATAGGAGTGGCAATAGGCTTACAGTCTTCAAGGCCAAAACGCTGCAATAATGTGTAAAAATATTTCGTTTGACACAAAGCCATTCCACCATCAACTTGCATAAACTGAATGCCCAAATAGTGATGCAAATGCCCCAAATCAGATCTCAAATGAGGCATGCAAATCAGCCTTGAAATAGGCAATATGCTTCTCAATAGGACCAATGAGCAGCATGTCGTCAACATAGACAACAATGATCAGAAGCACATCATTAGCATGCTTAACATATAAGGTGCTTTTAGTTGGACTGTTCTCAAAACCATGTGCAACGAGATAGGCATGTATATTCTCATACCAAGCACGTGGTGCTTGTTTTAAACCATATAATGCCTTCTTTAACCTGCACACCTGGTTTTCATGCCCTTTCTGCACAAAGCCACGGGCCTGAAAAACATACACTTCTTCATGCAAATCCCCATTCAGAAATGTTGTTTTAATGTCCAACTGATGTACATTCCAACCATGATGGGCTGCAAGTGCGCAAATGCTCCGAACAGCAGTCATACGCCATGTAGGTGCAAAGGTCTCATGAAAATCAATGCCTCTTTCCTACGCATAACCCTTTGCAACAAGCTTAGCCTTATACCTGTTAACTCTACCATCAGGTTTACGCTTCAGCTTGTATACCCACTTAGTGCCAATGGCCTTCTTGCCAGGAGGCAAGTCACATAAAGACCATGTACCATTCTTCATTATAGCATCATATTCAGATTGCATAGCAGCCATCCAATTTTCTGAATTCTGTGCTTCATCAAAAGAAACAGGCTCATTCTCATCACACAGACTAGACGCAGCCATAGCATAGCAATCTGATGCAAAGGAGGCACTATGAGAGCCTGAACGAGTACGATATGACAAAGGTGCATCTAATTTGCTGTCATGCAAAGTCTGCACCAGCCATTTTAGCATAGTTTTTACCTGCTCAATATCAGCTCTCTCATCAACAAGTGCATCATGTAAATCTGGAATGATCTGCATAATCATATGAAACCTGCAAAGGCTGAGAAGTTGCCTCATTAGGACCAGCACTAGACTGTCCACCTGTAAAAAGAGGCATCAAAGTATCATACATGTCTTTGGAGCTAACAGATGTCTCCTTAGTACATGAAAGCAATGGCTGAATAGCATCTTCCACAAAGACAACATCACGGCTAACCAGAATGCGTTTAGTCTGTGAATGATACAGACGATAGCCTTTACTTTCAGAACTGTACCCAAGAAAAATACATTTTACTGCCTTATCATCCAATTTTCTGCGATGTTGTTCAGGCACTAGTGCATATGCCAAGCAATCAAAAACACTAGATGAGCAACAGATGGCTTGCGGTCATGCCAAGCCTCATATGGAGTGATAGACTGCAGCGCTTTGGTGGGACACCTATTCAGTACATATGCTGCACACATGACAGCCTCAAGCCAGAAACTATGTGGTAAAGCCTGACTCTTGACCATGCACCTCGCCATCTCCATGAGTGACATGTTCTTTCGTTCAGCAACTCCATTCTATTGAGGTGTATACGGCACTGTACACTGGTGTTTTATCCCACGTTCAGCCAGAAATGCATTAAAATCAGAAGACATATATTCCCCCCCTCGATCAGAACGGAGGGTGCACATTTTACATTCTGACATATTTTCAGCCAAAACCAAAAACTGTTTAAAGCACATGAACACGTCGGACTTTACTTTGAGTGGATATACCCATGCATGCCTGGAAAAATCATCAATGAAAGTCACGAAGTAAAGGTAATTTCCAAAAGAGGGTGTCTGCATAGGACCATAGACATCACTATGTACAAGCTGCAATTTCTATGTAGCCCGAACTGAACCATCTTTTGGAAAGGAGGAACGCTATATTTTTCCCAAAATACAGCCTTCACAAACATGTTTTCCAAGTGCCTCAAGTTTGGGCAAAGAGGACACCATTTCAGATTTTTGTAGGCATAGCAAACTCGCAAAATTCAGATGACCAAAGCGTGCATGCCAAAGCTTTGCATCTAACATAGCCTGAGAATCATTTACTGCACATGCCAAATCATTTTCATATCTTTCATAGTCTATGAGCTTATATAGCCCATGACATAAAATGCCAGAAGCAATAATAACATCGCCATTTGACAGATCCTGAACTGTACATCTGTCATCAACAAATTTCACAACCAAGCCAATCTTGGCTAATGCAAAAACTGATAACAATTTAATCTTGATCCCTGGCACAAATAAAGCATCTGACAAAGTGAAAGAACTACCATCAACAGTAGTCAAAATGATCTTGGCGCATGTAACTGTATTCCCTATAGGGGCAGGCTCGAGTGAAGAGAAGAAACTTCACTACGAGGTAATGTGTTTGGTCGCCCCACTGTCAAAGTACCAAACATCTGAGTCTACTGCAGACATGCATTGATCATGAGAAGATGGGTCAAAATTGCAGACAGTAGTAAATGCCCATTCTTCTTCCTGCACAAGATGCAGACTCTGTTTTTGGTGTAGAGGCCTCTGCAACAACCATTCTAGCCTCTTTCTTCTTTGCCTCTTTAGCAGCCAGTTTTGGACAGTTCTTTATGATATGATCATTCCCTTTACAGTACTTACAAAACAATTTCAGCTTTTCTGATTTCTTCTCATCTTTATCTTCCTTCTTCGAATATGCAGAATAAGGAGATTTCTGCTTACTAGTTGAAGAGCTCCATTTTCCTTTGCCCTTTTGACGAGCCAGGAAAGCTTGATCTGCAACTCGCATAATGGACCTGTTTTGTCTGGACTGATCTTCCTGCAACAGAACAGAGACTAACTCCTCAAATGACAAGGCATTTGGATTGTCTTTCATCATCAACCAAAGAGTAGAAGCAAAACTCTGATATGAATCAGGTAGACCATTCAGAACGGACAAGTGAGCTATCTGGTATAACCTCATAAGCAAAAATCAATTGTTCCTTCAAGTCTTTGATCTTTGTTAGGAAATTGTCCATAGAATCACCTTCATTCATGTGCTCACTCTCCAACTGTTTTCGGAGGTAAGCAACACGAGCCTCATTCCTAGCTTGGTACAATGTGGTAAGTGTATCCCAAGCATCCTTAGCTGTTCTGCAAGAGCAAATATGAGGAATAATGGCACGTTTGACAAACAAAGCTATCAATGCATGTGCATGGGCATCTCTGCCATCCCAACGAATCTGCTCTGCAGTAGGTGTAGCAGAAACCAGAACGAACAAGAATCTACACAATATCATCTTTGACACCATCTCCATCAGCTTTAGCACCTGTATTTGCAGTACCTGTAGTCGTAGGTGTAATAGGACGTCTTTCAACACCCTGCACAATGTTCCACAATCCTTTTGCAACCAATACATGTCACATAATATAAGCCCATAATGGGTAGTTGGTACCATCCAACTTATCCTCAACAGCCAACATACGGAATACATCACTGCTTTCAGCCATGGCCGGTGACTAAAATACCTTGATGCAGAAAATTGACTGTATCTCAAAAAGTTGAACAGAACTGCCCCAACGAATTCTGCTAGACCTGTAACAAACTTCAAGACACTTATATTGGCAAACAGAAACTGGTATATACCTTTGGCACAAAAAGATAAAATAGCCTACACAAGCGCTGCGATAGTGCGTTCGAAGGTCGAAACGAGCTCAGAACGCAATTTCGGCACCACACAGCAAAGCTGTTTTGATCTTTGAAACACCCTGAGTATGCTCACCAAATTTCATGCGAATCTGAGACTGCAAACGGAGGAGTGTCGACGACGCCCTAGATGAAGCAGCGACCTGCTCTGATACCAATTGTTGGAAATAGATGTCTGCGGATGCACGCGAACAACACAAGGAAGAAGAAGCTTGGAGCACACACACAATATTGAATGTATTACTAGAGAATGGACAAAGATAAGTAGCCCATTAGGGCGATAGGCGTGTATACAAGCCGTGGGAAAAAAACTCCTAAAGAGGGAAAAAAGTGCCCCGACGGTCCTAGTGTGTTCACACACATCACTACCTAAATATATCAACATTTCTTCTTTCTTCGACACCTGCAAAACAAAGTCTGAAACATAAGAGAAAACCTATGCATGTTTTTATTAAAGAACATGAAATCATGTGTATCAAGATAGAATAATGAATGCCTTCAATTCCTAAATTATTTTAAATATTATTAAAAAGTGATAATCATCAAAAATGATCATGAATTTCATTCCAAAATCCAGCCTCTATTCAACATTGAACTAAAACCTTATGCATAGATAGGTTGTAGCTGATAAAATATGGGATGTGATGAACACTCCAAAGATAGCTCTCGATGTGTGAAATCTAAAACAAGTTAAATTTCTTGATTCCGATACCATATGAAAAAGGTATGGCCAAAATAGTAAACCTAGGTATATGGGCAGCACGTCACACTTTGGATAAAATCAGCAAAATAAATGTCCTCAAAGGGATTCTAAAACTAATCCAAATAGAAATTCCAACTTATATTTAAAATCTCTTGAAGTTTGGATTCTATAACAATTGAAAAATCTATAATCAAAGCTTGGAGTAGGAAGTTATACTCTAAATAAAACATGTAGGTAACTACCTATGCAATTAAGTATATACATTAATATATATGCATGCAAATGCATAATTTATCTTATTCGTGCATATATATATATATATATATATATATATATATATATATATATATATATATATATATATATATATATATATATATATATATATATATATATATATATATATATATATATATACGTGTGTGTGTGTCCATATCAACTAAGATATGTAAATTCACATGCATGTTATTCTATGTATATACATGAATATGCATTTACATAGATATTTATGCATATATGTATGTAGACTCAATGCATATGTACATGCATAGATGCATGTTTGAATGCTTGTATGCATGCAAGAATGAAGAAAAAGTGCATATGAATCTCTCTCTCACACATATAAAAGTGTGTACAAGTACATTCATATATTTGACTATCTATATACATGTGTGTGTATTCATGTATATCTCTTATTATTTCTCTTTTCTCTTTCTTTTCTTCTTCGCTCAATCTCTCCTTATTTATTTCTATCTCAGATATGTGCAGATGCATACTTTAATGCATCTGTACATTCATAATTGGATTAATGAATGTGCACATCGTTGTATGTGCAAACATGAGTGTGTGTGTGTGTGTGTGTAAACATATGCAAGTCTATGTGTATATGCTTGAGTTCAAGAATATTTCGTCTTTCTCTCTCTGAAATCAAAGTTGAACATGTCATAGAATTTTTGGAAGCAATACATCCTTGGACATTAGAGATCATCCCCCATTGTCACATATCAAAATGTGCGGAATTCAATGTTCTCCATCTTTATGCGAGCATATTTGAAAAAATAAAAGAAATAGAAAGAAAAAAAACTTTGAAAGTTCGATGGAAATGTTGGAGTTAAACATTTGTGGAAGCATGCGAACAGCACAAGGAAGAAGAAGCTTGGAGCACAACACACAATACTGAATGTATTACTACTAGAATGTACAAAGATAAGTAACCCATTAGGGCTATAGTTGTATATACAAGCCGGGTGGAAAAAACCTCCTAAAGAGGGAAAAAAGTGCCCCAACGGTCCTAGTGTGTTCACACACATCACTACCTAAATACATCAACAAATCCCCCCTGGGAGTGATGTGGGGCACATATGCCAAGTTGATCTCTCCAATAGAGAACCTCTCCCTGACATAAGGATAATGCACCTCAATGTGCTTAGTGCCAACATGGAACACAGGGTTCCTCACAACTGCCAATGCACTCTGACTATTAGTGAAGATGGTGGTGGCAAATGATTGACCAACACCCAAATCAACCATAAGGCATCTAAGCCACATACTCAATAGTTGTTGTGAAAGCTACCCTCGAATGTGCAGCATTTGTAGATTTTTGCTTACTAGTAGATGAGCTCCATTTACCTTTGCCCTTCTGACTAGCCAAGAAAGCTTGATCTACAACATGCATAATAGACCTATTCTGCGTAGACTCATCTTCCTGCAACAAAACAAAAACTAACTCTTCAAATGTTAAGGCATTTGAATTGTCTTTCATCACCAAGTGAAGAGTAGAAGCAAAACTTTGATATGAGTCGAGCAAACCATTCAAAAGAGTCTATATAAGTGAGCTGTCAGGAAGGACTTCATCAGCACAACAACTGTTCCTTCAAATCCTTGATCTTTGTCACAAAATTGTCCATAGAATCACCTTCATTCATGTGCTCACTCTCCAACTATTTTCGGAGATAAGCAACGGGAGCCTTATTCCTAGCCTGGTACAATGTGGTAAGTGTATCCCTAGCATCCTTGGCTGTTCTCCAAGAGTGAATGTGAGGAATAACGACACGTTTGATAGACAAAGCTATCAATGCATAGCCTGAGCATCTCTGCCATCCCAACGAATTTTCTCTATAGTAGGTCCAACAGGAACTGCAGCACGAATAGGAATCTATAGAATATCACCATCTTCGACGCCATTAGCATCAGCTCAATACCTATATTTGCAAGTGTAATAGGATGTTTTTCAACACCTTGCATAATATTCCACCATCCTTTTGCGACCAATACATGACACATCATATAAGGCCATAATGGGTAATTTGTATCATCCAACTTATCCTCAACAGCCAACATACGGAATACATAGCCAACATACGAAATACATCATTACTTTCAACCATGGCCACTGACTAAAATACCATGATGCAAAAAATTGATTGTATCTCAAAAAGTTGAATAGTACCCTGTCGAGTTCTGTTAAACTTGTAGCAGACTTCTAGATGCTTATACTAGCGAACCGAAACCTATATATATCTTTGGCACAAAAAGACAAAATATCCTACACAAGTGCTGTGATAGTGCATTGGGAGGCTGAAACAAACTCAGATCGTGATTTTGGCACCAGACAGTGAAGTTGTTTTGATCTCATAATCACCTTGAGTATGCACACCAAATTTCGTGTGATTTTGAGACTATGACCGAAGGAATGTCGACAATGTCATAGATGAAGCAGCAACCTGCTCTGATACCAATTGTTGGAGTTAGACATCTACAAAAGCACGTGGATAGCACAAGGATAAAGGAGAAGCTTGGAACACAACACTGAATGTATTACTACTAGAATGTATAAAGATAAGTAACTTGTTAGGGCTATAGGCATATATACAAGCCGGGGAAAAAAAACCTCCTAAAGAGGGAAAAAAGTGCCCTGGTGGCCCTAGTGTGTTCATACACATCACTACCTAAATATATCAATAGGAAACACTCTTATATCCCATGGGAGCTCATCATGCACATATGAATCTATTGATAGATGGAAAGAGGCTCTAAATGTCTGCGTACCCCCTTGGGACACTCATTTGTCATCGTCTCCATGCCCATCGAGCTAGGAAAAGGGAGAAAATGCATGAAAAAATAGGGTTATGAGATTTCCCAAGAGCTCTCTCTAAGCTCTGATACCAGATGTGAGAAGTGGAGAATGACATACCTAGGACTCATCTACCAGCCTATTTATAGCCCTTGCCTAGTCACCCTATAGAGTTCTCTCTAAGGTCCCTCTACTCATCTGGACATCAAGAGTAGGTACCTCGTATGAACTCTCTAGCTTTTGGCCTTGGCTATCCCCCGAGCAAAGAACTTCTCGTTCATCCAGGCTTGTACATCTCTAGAATATAGCACTATTGAGTGCATGATCAATTGGTTTCTAGTCTTCTATCAAGCCCTTTGCTATAGGCACAATCCTAGGGAAGGTTCACAACATTATTCAAGAGAAATTTATATGTTAAAATTGCAACATGAAATCATAGTTTTCAAAGTAAGAAATGGCCATACAAAGCATAATTGAGAGCATTAAAAATGGAACAAGATAAGAATCTACCAAAAAAAAACTATAGTGAATGAAATGTAGGAAATGGACACTTCAAAAGCTACTACATACAAACAACAATTGGAGGAGCAATACATCACAATTGTGGCCAAAAGTATATTTGAGCTAGGTAATCAGTGGGGCATATGCCTCTAATACTTCACTTAAGGAACAACATGGAATTCTAAAAGAAGAGAATGAAAAATTGAAGAAGAAAGTGGCGTAAGGATCATCAACCCCAAAGTTCTATAAATCTGCATTTGAAGAACTTCAAGCTATCTAAATTACAAAAATTATATAAGAATTGTGGTTTGATGATGTTCCATTAATAGAGTAGCTTTTTGCTATTTTCAACCAATCCTTTGAAGAAAAAAATTACTATTTGTCGATTGGTCACAAAAAGTATGCATTGAAATGATAAATAAACTTTGTATTGAAAGCAAAGATTACCTACTCAAATCTGACATTGTAAATCTATTCACCCCAATTGTATCTTAATTATATATAGAAAGTGTTGTTGCTAGAACTTAGGAACATATGCAAAATTAAAGTGCTACAAAGCCTCATCGTTGTCAAGGATGATAATATCTAAGAGCAAGGAGAGTGTTATCAAGGAGCTTTGCATCACCAAAAAAATTCAAGATGTAGTAGTAGATTTGATTGTAATTATGCATTCAAAAGAAACCCTCATGATTCCCTATATTTATTTTTTTCTAAGAAAGTGATATAAAAGGGGGAGCACTATAAAAAGACAATCCACCTCAATTGTAAGGGATTTTTGGAAACTTTTGGTATTTGTGAGTTCTTGGTAACAGGTGAGAGAAATTTTACCAAAATTTGTGTTCCGCTCCTTACTGTATTTTTCTTGAACTTCTAAGTAGATTTCATCATTTGTGGTTTAAATAGAATTTTCATGTCATTTTATATCTCTCAATTATTGTTCTCCATCATTCTTTGGCTTGTTTGAATGTGCATATGCTTGTATACTACTTGTGTGGTTGCTCTGAAGATCTTCTACTTGTCCCAATCACACAAATTAGAAGATTCTTTCCATGTTAGTGTAGTTCTCATGTCTTCTTATTTGTATGAATGTATGAGACATCACTTGTACTGTGATAGAGAGTAATAATTGAAGTCAAGATACAAGAGAAAGACTATCCAAAAATGGCACAATCAACGGAGTTGCTAATGTAAATCCAGGACAAGAGAATTGAATGATAATATATTATAAAGATGCCAAGAGATTTAATGCATATATTCAAAGAGATTCCTCAATAATGTTGATCTATGTATTACATGATTATTTGATAATATTTGACTATTTAGATGCATTGTGTTAATTGAATACAAGAAAACATTTTAATGAAATTGAAAAACATCTTGATAATGCTGTGAAATCCATTTCATATTGAATAAATAATAATAAACGTGTTTATGAAAATTATAATTTATTATATATTTCAAGATTTTATGTTGAATGGAGTTACAAGCAAGCATGCATGTACATCGGGATACAAGATCATCCCAATGGACTAAAAAATTCAAGGAACATGAGGATAAGCAATGACGAAGATGACATGTTAACTTATAGACGATCAACAATGAACGAAAATGCTCACTCAATGCATTTTCAAATCAAAGATGCGTACTAGACATTTAGGATGCACTTTGTAGATTATTTGAAATTCTCACGATACCAATTCAAATATAATTGACGAAGAGAATAGAACAACCAATCTACTCAATATTGAGTTACATAAATGTTACTCGATATTAAATTTTAAAAAAAATCATTGAGACACTGAAGAGTTGCATAACACAAGCACTCATGATGCGTATGCATCATCTGTAGTGAGACGATCGAGATGAAGCTTACTCCATTCAAAGATGATCAAAGCATACAGCAATTTAGGCCTCCTCCCTATTTTTCATAAGCACACTTTCTATTGCATGATCTTTCATACATTGTGAAGAGCTGCTTTACATTTGAATAAAGTTCAATGTGGTTGAAATTCAGTCGTGTGACACATTACTATGCAAAGCAGTTATGAGAACCTCAGTTCTTTGAAACGTGCATGTTTGACAAGAAATTTTTAGGACAACCCTGTCGGGAGCAATGCGAAGTAAATATCTTCATGTCATACGCAAGCCTATGCTACCCATCAACTTGAGACCCTGCTTGGCATGCCATGCACGACTCCCATGCAAACGCTCGTCATGGGGGATGTTGACAAGATTTGACACTGACTTATGCTAGATTAGCTTTGAAATAAAAAGTTATGCCAATAAAGATAATGGTATTCGGTGTTGCGCAACATCCTCTTCAAATCTTTAGCTTTACATTGAACAATTACTCACGCAGGCCCTCACCGCGAAGGATATTGACAAGATTTGAGAAAACTATGATGTATCGTAGATTATGCCTCCTGAGGTTGTATAATTCATTGTATTGCCCAACATCAGGTTTTTCTACTTCACCCCACGTCCATTTGCTTCACTCGATTTTCCTTATATCGAGTCTCTAGTTCAGATGGTGTATTGGGTTACCTGCTTTTATTAACTCCTTGGACTCGTAGGCTCTCTCTCTCCCTCCTCTCTCGTTGGCTCTCTCTCCCTCCTCTCTCGTTGGCTCTCGCTCTCTCACACACTCGTAGACTTCTCTCTCTCTCACACTCTCGTAGGCTCTCGCTCTCACACACTCGTAGGCTCTCGCTCTCACACACTCGTAGGCTCTCTCTCTCTCTCTCTCTCTCTCTCTCTCTCTCTCTCTCTCTCTATCTATCTATCTATCTATCTATCTATCTATCTATCTATCTATGTGTGTCTGTGTTTTAATAGGCCATCCGAGAGAGCAGAAGACATGTTCCCATCAACTTGAGACCCTGCTAGCCATGCCATGAATGACTCCCGTGCAGATGCTCGTGGGGGACGTTGAGAAGATTTGACATTGACTTAATGCTAGATTAGCTTTGAAAGTGTTGCGCAACATCCTCTTCAATCCTTAGCTTTGCATTGAACAATTACCCACGCAGAGCCCCACCAGGAAGGATAGTGACAATTTGACAGAACAATGATGTATCGCAGATTATACCTCCTGAGATTGTGTATAATTCGTATTGTCCAATATCAGCTTTTTCTACCTCACCCCCAGTCCATTTTCTTCACTCGATTTTCTTCTACCAAGTCTCTACTTCAGACGGTGTATTGGGTTCTTTTATGAAGATGTTTTCTGCTCTCCCTCCCCTCCACACTAACAGGCTATCCGAGAGAGCAGAAGACAAGTTCATACATTTTATATTTAAGCTTCATTGCAAGATAATTGCCTGAAATTATTCACGTGGATGCTGAAACTACAGCCTCCGAAATATGTTCAGGAACCCCACTGACATTAAAATTATAGCCATCGAAAGATGCATGTCCTCAATATTTCATGATTATTAAGAAATTAACAGGGGGAGGCAAGGTCTACATATTATATGAGTAAACCATAAGTTGAGGAACACCCAGTAGGAATCATGTGAAAGCAAATGAGGAACACCCAGTAAGACGAATGATGGTTAATTCTAATAAAGAGTTGTGCAAATGCATTATAATAGCAAGCTTTTAGTCTTCGGGCATGAGCATGTTCGAAGTGTGTCATTGAGAATACCCTTCTAGTGGATAAGGACTTCCAATTGAGATACTGATAACCAAAATAGTCATTAATTTATAGTGAAAAATAATTATATGCTTATAACAGTGTCTTTCTCGTTAATGCCATAACATGTTTCCATGTAATGTAATAACATAACCTTCTAATACAACTCTACATACCCTTCAGATTCAAGTATGCTGGGATATATCGGGCAGGGAAAAACATCATAAATGCCCTTTGATAAATACTACCTCCCTACTCAAAGCTCTATTTATCAGAATAGACAATACTAGAGCACGGTCAGATTTTATCCACATGGGATTAAAAAGAACCCACCCATTGAATACGTAGTTTAAAATTAAGCTACCCAAAAAGGAAGACATCGACACAGTAAGTGCTCTTTGCAGAAACTACCTATCTCCTGGGAACACAAAAAATACATTTAAATGCCACTATATCACGATGCATTCAGATCAATACAAAAAGAACAATTTCAAACTACATTAAAAAAGTAGATCACCTCTTGCAAGAGAAAACTATTGATGCTAAGAATAATAAAAACAACAACTTACGAGATCCTCACATCACCAAAAACCTGCATAAAGGAAATTAGAATCCCTTCCAACTCATCTCAAACGTGTACATTTCACACATATAGACAATAGCAAGTAAAGATCATACAAGAGTAGATTGGTCTAAGTATTACTAAACTACAAAAACAGAAGCATAAATGACCAAGTGGCAATAAACATCTGTAAGAAAATAAGATTCCATCTGATTTCATTGAAGAAAGACCTATTTCCCCCCCAAACTGGGAAATTGGGCTGGGTCCTCAATATGTGGAGCAGCTGTAGGTTCCTCATTATAACCTCGTCCAAATCCACCTTTAAAACCACCACGGTCACTGCCACGCCCTCGTCCACCTCGTCCTCTTCTACCATATGTAAACTCCCCCTCCGCAGGACGTAAGAATTCATTTATGTTCATGGACTTCAAAATGCCAGAAGTGTAGATGAATGAGAGATCATTGATCAAGTTCAAAAACTTCTTGAGCAGAAAAGCAGAGAAGAAGAAATAAAGTAGAAAAAGAACAGGCATATACTGATATAATGGATACCTTCCTAGCCTTCTCTTCTTTGTCAAGAAGCTCCTTCTTCTTACCTTTGTCACTACCCTGCAATCAATTTCAAAAAAATATAAATGTTTTCTGCTATCAAAGAAACTCTGACCAGAAGAGAACAAATTCATTAAGTAAAGTATCCACACCATCTTAGGGATCAAATCCTCATCAACCTTCTTATCTACCAGCTGCATAGATTCAAAATCCTTATCAATTGCCACTTTCCTTTCTTCAGCCTTCATGCCAACCAAGCCTTTCCTCTTTTCAGCTAACACTTTTTCGTATTCCTCGAGGGTCATTTCCTGTGCAGAAAAGGAATAAGGTATAAACCTTGCATGGAGAGAAAATCACTAACAATCATGTATGAACTTACCTTGTCCTCTTCTTCAATTTCCTTGTTTTCACCAGCATCTCCTTCAACTACTTCCTCCGGTTTCTTCTCCACATCTTCTATGGGTTTTGGTTCAGAAGTAGGAACAACTACCTCCCTGAAGCAGAATAAAAATAACCAGAAGTGTTAGTTTTTCAAACACCAACTCAATTTGTTACATTGCAGACTATTTAGATTGAGTAGGTGATTACTCCACTGGGCTTTGGTCCAATTCAGTACCCCAATTGCCACGGCCAGCACCTTCTCTCTTCGTCTCATAGCTGATAAATCAGAAATAGAAAAATGAAATTGCACATTTATTAGCAACATATATAAAGCATGTTTCTACACTTAATGTAATGCTCAAACACATGAAGCAATATGTTTTACATGAAATGCACATACACAATGCATATACACACACAATGCACATAAATACATACAAATAATACACATTTGCATGTCCATACGCACCAATATACATATATGATATACAACAGAAACACACAGGCACACAAAAATCACAAAAATAAATACAAGTATACATGTATGCATGTCCATAAATTATCAGTTCGCAATTTTTCTTAGGAAAAATAACTAATTATCTAAAGTCTTATCTAAGATTTTATCCAAAATCTGCAATATATGCAATACAAAAAATGTGGAGAATGAGGAAGACAAAAAGCTTTAGAAGAGTAGAGATTCATTTATGTATGGTTTTCTTTTTGGGCCTTATCATCTTGAGATAGATTGGTATTTTGGATTTCCCATCTTCTTCCTATAATGAATTTACACATGTTGGACAAAAGCTTCATCCTTGGCCTTCAAAGCTAGGGGTACTCTTCTATGTTAATTGATCTGACTATTGACATAGCCAGGAATGGTGAATCATATAGTGACTAGTCTAGAGTCAATAATCTATGGTATGTATGTCATATACTACAACTTATGGTATATTTAGTCATATTCCATCTTATATATTCAAAATATCCAAAATATCAGAAAATATATGTATACAAATTTTGGAAAAATAAATAACTCTCGCAACGCCTAGCTCCAAACGTTGCCCTCCTTGGTAGCCCATTGCTAACCAGTTGCAGTTGCAATGCTAAAATGTTGCTTTCCACTATGATGCACATTTGCAATATTCACAGAATCAACAACTTTGAAACACAAATCACGTCTGTGATCCGCATCTGTGAGTGCACACTTCTGCAGCACGTCTGTGATCCGCATCTAAAGGTTAAAAAGTTTGTGTCGCATGACAGGCCAAGTATTTGCTTTGCACATATTCTGCTGCTTATATCACTGTATGTATACAAATAGCCACTAGCTGTCCATTCATGTCTACATATTCATATAGAGACAAATATGACCAAATCCATGAAGCTGGAAACATCTGGCTGATGCAAAATGATTGTGCACAAGTGTCCATGCATCGAATGCATGCACACAAATAACAGAATTCCAAACGCATGTACACCAATCTTGCAATGCACACAGACAGGCATACACATTTCCAAACGCATGTACACCAATCTTGCAATGCACACAGACAGGCATACACATTTCTGACACACATTTCAAATGCATGATAAACACGAGTTACAATTTTTTTGTTATAAATTTGAACATGTTATACGTGTATATGTACTCAAAACTATATAAATAAATGCATACATATATGGATGATTACATGTGCATGTATGTAACTAATTGTACACTTCTTGAAAGCATACAGGAATAAATAATCAAAGAATTGAGCATGTGTATGCATAAATGCACATGTCTGTGTATGCATAAAAGGGAATATCCATTAACATACCCACGACCTGAGCCACTCCTTCTGTCATAGAAACGCCTTCCTCCTTGATCCTGTCCATCCACAAAATGCCCTCGTCCTCTTCCTCGACCACGGTATCCATTCTGTGAGGATCTGCCTTCACCATCATCTCTTGGTGCAGAGAAATCCCCATTCTGACTTCCAGCTGTATAGCCCCTGATCTCACCTCCATTCCGGCTCCGGTCATTGTAATCACGACGATCACCCTGAGGTCCATTTTCCCGAGCCTGCCTATTGTATCCATCACCTTCAAGGCCTCTCTCCCGGCTTGCAAAGTTGCCTCTGCCAGCACCACGACCTCGTCCTCTACCACCTTCACCCCGAGATTCTCTCACTATGCAATAGTACAAACTTCTACTTAGGGATATAAGTTCTCAATCAATCCAAGAGCGAAAAAAATACTTTTTTTTAAAGGAAACATTACACTCAAGCTGCATAAATTATAACAATAGTCCCAAAGAAAATGACGGAAATTGCAGAGCCCAGGCAGTTTAACAAAAGTCCTACTCTTAACAGTACATGAATCAAACAGAGGCGAACAGCAATAGAGCACATAATACAGATTGACATCAATGGTAGACAATATAAATGAATCATGAACAATAGATCCATCATATGAAACAAACAGAGTGGCAAGAGTTACAGCTACTCAGATTAGCTACCTAATAATGATTTCATTAATAATTACTGCAGCAACAGCCTACGTGACCCCTACCCCAGGATAACCCAATATCTCCCTCCAAATGCATACTTCAGCTACAAATGACTGCTCTTCTACAAAGGTACACTCTCGAAAAGTTAGCACTGCTGATAAAGCTATCCAGAATTCAGGCCAGTGGGAAAATAAAAAGGGGTAGATAAGCAAATTATACATAATCTGAAATTCCATAAATAAGAGATGGAATTTCAGATTATGCCACACAAGTACTGGTTGTTTCTTAATTCTACTGCGATGTGCACATAAAAAGTAGATGATGAAGTTTAAAAGCTTCTTACGTTTATGTTCCCTTAAATCTTTATAATATTGTCAAGACAAACAGAATACGACTACAAGTACAATCGACAAATGTACCTTCATCTAACTATCATTCACTAATTGTTCAGTTTCGACGCTTACCAAAAGCAAAATCTTCTTATCCCACAATTCACTAGAAAGAACATAATGTTTATCCTTCAATGTCGTAAGCAATAAAAATATAATCCCTATATTTATATAGGCTGAAAGACCGTAACAATATTAGCATATGAGTCATACGTCACAAATTTAGCATTTACATTTAGAGATGAAAATTCCTGGATACAAACCAAATTCCGATAGAAAGAAATCATCTACCTATACATCGATGTATTCCTACAGTTCATCTAATTGCAATTCGCATTCTCCTCGAACGTCAATTCTGAGCACACATTCTATCTTCTGATTGCATCACCGCAAGCAAAAGGAATATCAGACAGCCTATGTGGTAATCATTCATATCATTCTCCCGTGTGTGTCAATTTAAGAGAAGGAAGGCGATCCGAAATACCAAATAGTAAAAAACGTCCAACCACACAGACTTACTATCCGCTACAAGAGAAATCAAATTTGCATACAGAGACCCCATCAAAACACAGATCCGGATCGTCTCACTTACCAGCTTGAGATGGCGGAAGAGGCTTGGTGGGCAATTTCGCAGAAGCCGGAGGCTGCTGCACAGAAGAAACCTTTTTAGTCTCTTTTGGGATAATCGATGCCCCAACGCGGGCGATGAGGACGGAGGGATCGTCATTCTCGTCGTCTACGAGCAACTCAAATGGGTTTCGTGTCGCCATCACTGCTCCGAGGCGCGATACTACCCAATCTCAGGGGACAAAAAAAACCCTCACCAAGGACAGAGCCTTATGTAAGCCATTGAAGCTGCGTGATGGCCGCTGCCACGAAATCCGCTATGACGCATGGTTTTCTTCTGCTTTACGAAGACCAAAGACGCCCAGCGAGTATAGAAAACCCTCGTGTGAGTACATCCGTCGACTGATCATTAAGAGTGATATATAGAGAACTAGGGTTTAAAAGCAGAAAACGAAGAAACGAAGAAATTTCAAGCCGATCGATCGCTAGAGCTTATCGTGACATCCAACTTCTTAAAAGCAAAAAACAAAACGACGAAGAAACGAGAGTTGTAGCTTGGCATTGAAATAGTTTTCTTCTTAGGGTGAGTTCACAGAGGGCGGCACTCTTTTGCTGAGTCATCCTGAGTGCCGTCCTCTGCAATTCACACAAAGTGGTGGTATATGAAAACATTATTATACATTCCCTTAAAGCTATTGGCTGGCCGCTAAAGTTAACCAATGAAAATTCAATGTCAGAGAGGCACAAAAATGTACTGAGGGGGGGGGGAGCTCGTCTCAGTTTATGGTGGAGCCGGAACACTTGAGTCCTTTCATGCACTAATAAAACATCTCCACCTGGCAGCACAAAGTGTGCCGCTAGGCTGTGTGAACTGAGTCTTAATTCGACCTAAAGCATATTTCATGTGTGCCTTCTCCTTGTTTCTTCATTTCAAGCAATTTCTAATCCCCCTTCTTATGCCATAATTTCTCAAGGTAAACCATGTACTCCCAATGTTAAATGAAAATTCACTTCCATCTTGTTGGAGTTTAGGGGGGAGTAGGAACAAACAAAGACACTTAACGAGTATAGAAAACCATCTTGTGAGTATATTTGTCCACTATTCATTAAGAGGGGATTTATTCAAAAATAGGGTTTGAAAGCAAAACCCAAGAAATAAGAATTCCACCTTGTCTTCAAAATAATTTGGAGCTCTACATGAGAGTTTAATCTTCTTGATCCAACCTAGTGAGACACCTTCTCTCTTCATTTAAAATAATTTTTTATCCTCCCTCTATGCTGAAAGTCACCTGATATCGATCATGTACTTCCATTTTGGAATAAGAATTCTCTTTCATTGTGATGGAGTTTCCGGAGTGTTTCTTAAAATAATTTCTAGTCCCCTCCCCTCCATGCTGAAAGTCTCTTCAGATAGTCATGTACTTCCATTTTCGAATAAGAATTCACTTTTCATTTTGTTGGAGTTTAAGGACTATGAATGAACAAAGACAAGACTAGGAAGAAGAATATGAAGGACACAACATATAGTGGACTTACTTTAAAAAAATCAAAACACGGTATCACAATGACTATGCATGCAATTTCATTCTTTTGTGCCAAACATATATACACTTTTTGGTTTGTCAATACAAGCAGGTCGAAGTCTGCTATAGGTCTAGTGGAGTTTGATTGGGTATTTTTGTTCAACTATTTTTAGAAAAAGTCAAATTTTGCTATAGGCCTAGTGGAGCTTGATTGGGTATTTTTGTTCAACTATTTTTAGAAACAATAAATTTTCTACATCAAGGTATAATCACTTGTGATGGTTGAAAGCAATGTTGTATTTCGCATGTTGGTTGTTGAGGATACGTTGGATGGTTCTAATATCCATTGTGGGCATGATGTGTCATGTATTGGTAGCAGAGGACTTGTAGAATATTTTGCAAGGTGTTGATTTATGCCCTCTTACACCTGCAAATGTTATGACAACATGTTATACTGGTGGTGTCAAATATGATGATCTTCATTTCTTGGTCATATTGTTGTTCCTATTGCACCTACTATTGAGAAGCTTTGTTGGGACGGTAGACATGCACAAGCGCATTCATTGATAGATTTATCTATCAAGCATGCCAATATCCCTCAGATTCACTCATGCCAAACAACCAAAGATGTTTTGGATACTCTTTCCACATTGTACCAGGCAAGAAATGGAACTCTCTACAACATGTTTTCTTTTGACATCTTTAAAAACTTGAGAGTAGAAGGCTATTTTGGAAAGATTTTTGAAGCATTCTCTCAATCCACACGCATCCAAACTCTTGAGGATTGTAAGACCATCCACATTACTACCCTCCAAGAGTTTTCCAACCATTTCCAAGTAAATAAGGCTACTCAAATGCACCCCAACGAAGGTTTTGAGAAACTCTTCACATCTATTTTCAACATAAAACTTGGAGGTGTTGATATATTTCACTAGTGATGTGTGTGAACACACTTAACACCCTCGAGGTACTTTTTTACCTCTTTAGGAGGTTTTCTTTTCACATGGAACCTGTAAAGGCTGAGAAGTTGTCTCATTAGGACCAGCACTAAACTATCCACCTGTAAAAAGAGGCAGCAAAGTATCATACATGTCTTTGGAGCTAACAGATGTCTCCTTAGTACATGAAAGCAATGGTTGAATAGCATCTTCCACAAAAACAACATCACGGCTAATCAGAATGTGTTTAGTCTGTGGATGATACATACGATAGCCTTTACTTTCAAAACTGTACCCAACAAAAATACATTTTATTGCTTTATCATCCAATTTTGTGCGATGTTCTTCAGGCACTAATGCATATGCCAAACAACCAAAAACACATAGATGAACAACAGATGGCTTGCGATCATGCCAAGCCTCATATGGAATGATAGACTGCAGTGTTTTAATAGGACACTTGTTAAGTACCTATGTTGCACACATAACATCCTCAAGCCAGAAACTATGTGGTAAGGCTTGACTCTTGACCATACACCTCGCCATCTCCATGAGTGACGTGTTCTTCCGTTCAGCAACTCCATTCTGTTGAGGTGTATACGGCATTGTACACTGGTGTTTTATCCCACGTTGAGCCAAAAATGCATTAAAATCAGAAGACATATATTCCTCCCCCCCCCCCCCCCCCGATCAGAATGGAGGGTGCCCATTTTACATGATGACATATTTTTAACCAAAGCCAAAAATTGTTTGAAGCACATAAACACTTCGGACTTTGCTTTGAGTGGATATACCCATGCATGCCTAGAAAAATCATCAATGAAAGTCATGAAGTAAAGATAATTTCCAAAAGAGGGTGTGTTATATATGAGTAACTCCTAAGAGAGGTGTGAACCACCTTTTAAGTCTTTTGAATGGGCTCACACATGAGTGACATGTGGCACCCATGTGTAGAGTCAAGGGGGTCATTCTCATAATTGGAAAGAGAGAGAATCAATAGAGACGTGTGCGTGGCTCGGCGGAAGTTTTCCATCTCGTTCTCCGTGCACGCGCAGAGCTCTGAGAGCCGATCATCTTTACAGTGAGAGAGAGAGTTTTTCACCCCAAAAACTAGGGGGACCTTGAGAGTTATCAACATTGGAATCAGAGCCTTATCGACCAGGGACCAGGGTAGGGCTAGATGAAGCCGACAGCAGATGAAACTGACAGCAATGGAGGCAGACCACGCACGCAGGAGCCCACAGCCCACGAAGGGGCACTCCTCCCCCCCTACTCTTGGATGAGAAGAACATGAAGAGCCTCTTTGATATATGACTGTTCTTGGAGATGGGAAAAGGGATATGTGGGATAAGTGGCGTCACCTGTGGTTGCTGCGAACTTCTTGAAAGGGAAAAGATCGTGTGATGAAGGTATTATGAACAGTGATTTTTGAACTTTTTTTCCTTAAGTTGGGGAGACACAAACCATACTTTGGATCAAGATCTTGTAAAAATGATGAGGTATACATGTAATATGGGCTATGGATATGGGTTATGGCCTTTGGGGTGATTCAAAAAAGCTTCAGTCCCTCAGTTTTGAGCTTCTCAAAGTCACTCCTCCAAGAAGACTAGCATTTTCACTTCCTACTCTTGACCTACCCGGCTTCTCCGCACCGTAGCTTCCTCATACGATATCGGATTTCAAAAATCTTGGTCATGTTACAAAGCCGCACTCCTAAGCTTCGCTTAGAAACCATCCATGTTGGATTTGGATGAGATTTTCCCCAAACAAAATCTCTCTTTAGCGCTTCAGCAGGAACTAGGCGACCACTCCCAGGCCTAGTTTTTTGTGATCCGGTGTCCAAATTCACTTTTTTCACTTGGGATAGTCTCAAATTTTTGAAGTACAGGTGGTGGAATACATTTTTTGGACTGGCAAGGATTGTTAAATCTTAGAAGTTTCTTAGTTTTATTCAGTTTGGCCAGTTGCGGCTATTCCCACGTGGTTTTGACATTGTTTTGGATGGTTTTTGGTGTTTAGAACCTCCCCGGACCAACCAGACATTTCCAATTTTTGTTTGGGTCTGGCAAGGATTCAAAATCAGCGAGCTAAAGCTTCAAGGATCATTTGGATTTCACTTCCGCAACTCAATTTTGTAACAGGGAAGTACTCTTGTGATATATTTCTCTTCTTCTTGCATATTTGAGCTTTACTTCCATTCATTTTCATATATCGTAGTTAACAAACGGGGGAAGGGAAGAAAAACATGGAATCTAAAGGCAAACAAGTAGTTGAAAACTTTTCTCCATCTAAAGAGCAACTAGAGGATCCTGATTCTAGAATGGAAGAAGTAGAATTAAGGCAAGAAATAGAAGAGAACTTAGAAGAGAAAGAGCCTCAGCAGGAAGAATATACATATGAGGAACTTTTAGATGAATTTTTCACTCATGACCAATTCATAGACTTGAAAGAGCAAACCCTTAAATTACAGAGAGATCTTGGTAGCATCACATCTCTCATACAACAGCTTAAGTCTCAAATGATCTCACTTGAGACTAGTGTCACCTCTTTCCTAGCTAGGAAGGAAAGAGAGACCCCTCCTATTCCTTTGGAGCTCACTAGGAAAGATACTTCTCTTCTAGTAAGCACAAAGGAGAGAGCTCTAGGGAAGCTCCCCTCTTGAAAGACTTGAAACCACCTACCTTTACAAGGGATGACCGAGATAGGAACAAGGATGCAATCTACACTTTTTTACAAAAGTGGCATGATTTGCATCAATTGAAGGGCACCCCACCAGAGTACCGTGTGCTAGAGGCGAGTCTCTCCCTCGGCCTGCATGCTTACAAGTGGTGGATGAGTCTTACGGAGGCGAACTCTATCCCTACTGACTGGACTTAGTTTGAGACTCTTTTTCTAAAAGAGTTTCTTCCTGAGAACGAGGAGGAGAGGAAGTGGGATGAGTGGGATAGGATTACACAGAGAGGTAGGCCTCTTTCAGTTTACCTATCCCACTATAGAGAGATCATTTTGAAACTTAAGGGCTTAGATGATTTCCAAAAGACAAGAGGGTTTGTTAGGGGCTTAGATAAAGCCATAAAGAGGGAAGTCAGAAGGAATGTGCCTAAGACGTTTGAGGAGGCGATCAAATATGCACGGATTTATGAGGACCATAACCATCCTCAGTATACTCCTATGGAGACGGATCAGCCCCTCAAGCCTCTTAGTATGACTAAATTCAAGAAAAAATTGCCTTTTGGGAAAAACAAAGTTTTTATAAAGAACCAAAGATCACAAGGGCCTAGATTATCCACAGATCAGTTTGAGAGGGCCAAAAGAGAGAACCTGTGTTTTAGGTGCCTGTCTCCTAGCCATTCACAGTGGAAATGTCCACTTAAGAAGGGGGAAGAAAAGAAGAAGGGACTAGAGTCTAGTACGGCCCCCAAAAAGGGCAAAAAGGCGGTCCACTTAGTGCAGACCCTTCCTATTCATGGCAGCTCTAGCTGCAAGAGAGTGGAGGTGATGCAGGAGGATATAGAGCACACTTGTTGTTTGACTCAATCATTGTGGTCACCGCAGTTTGGACCACATGACCTAGTCAATTTGCATGGTAGTGTATACGGGACCAAGGTGCGGGACATGATAGATGACTCTACCACTCATAATTTTATAAACTATGCTTTGGTCAAGAAATTAAAGATTCCCAAGCAGCCTAGTGCACATAAATACATTGTATCTATGATGCAGGGGCAAGATAAGAGGATATGGGATACTATGGTATCCTATTTGGAAGTCAAGATACAGGACTTTACAGATTATATGGACTTCCAAATTATGAATATGGAGAGGACAGATCTAGTCTTAGGAAGAGAGTGGCTATGGGGGTTGGGAGACACACTTACATGCAGCTATCAAAACAACACACTTGAATTTGAAAAGAATGGAAGTAAAGTTTGTATTCAGGGAGAGAGAGATGTACCTAGTGCACCTCTCATTTCATCACTAGAGTTGTATAGTCTTTGTTATTCTCAGCATGTACAGGAGATGTTTTTATTGTATAGTCATGATATGGAGCATTGTACAGACAGCTCATCTGATGTATATTTTCATGCTAGGAATGTAAATATGAACAGAACTTTATACTATTCTTTTTTGCAAGAGTGTGTGGTTAAAAGTTTTAAGGATCTTATGTTTGAGTATAGAGATGTTTTTCCCACTGACTTACATAGAGGGCTACCACCTGAGAGAGGGAACATTGACCATGCCATTGAGGTTGTTACTAACACTAACCCTATTTGCAGGCCACCTTATAGGCTTAGTGTTTCTCAACATGAGGAGTTTGAGAGGCAATTGCAAGATTACTTAGATAAGGGCTTCATTAAACCTAGTAACTCACCTTGGGCATCGCCAATGCTCCTAGTTAAAAAGAAAGATGGCTCTATGAGATTATGTATAGACTATAGAGCACTTAATAAGGTAACTATCAAAAATAGATTTCCAATGCCTAGATTGGACGATCTATTTGATCAGTTACATCAAGCTAGCTACTTTACCAAGCTTGACCTTAGATCAGGATATCATCAGATCAGGATTAGGGCAGAGGATGTCCCTAAGACTGCATTTAGGACTAGATATGGGCACTATGAGTTTTTGGTGATGCCTTTTGGTCTCATCAATGCTCTTGCCACTTTCATGAAGCTTATGAATAGTGTTTTATGGCCTTATCTAGGACACTTTGTGGTAGACTTTTTGGATGACATTCTGATCTATAGTGCATCAGAAGAGGAGCACTTGGAACATTTGAGGAAAGTATTTCAAGTGCTAAGGCAAAATTCACTCTTTGCTAAAGAATCAAAGTGAGAATTTTTCAAGACAGAGGTTAGATACCTTGGGCATATAGTCTCCTAGGATGGAATCCAGATGGATCCTGAAAAAGTAAGGGCTATTATGGAATGGCCACATCCAAAGGAACCTGGAAGAGCTGCAGATCTTCCTAGGTTTATCAAGTTTCTATCGAAGATTCATTAAGAACTATGCCAAGATTTTTGTCCTGATGACGGAACAACTTAAAGGGAAAGGGAAAGCCTTTCATTGGGGAGATGAACAGAAGCAAAGTATGGAAAAGTTGAAGATAGCAATTGCTACAACTCCACTTTTACATATAGCAGATCCCAACAAACCAGTTGTGGTTGAGACTGACGCGAGTGACTTTGCCATAGGAGCGGTTAGTACAGGATGGTCGACCAGTAGCTTTTGAGAGCAAGAAACTAGAACCGACTCAGAAGAATTACTCCGTCTATGAGAAGGAGTTGTATGCAATAGTCCATGCTTTGAAGAAGTGGCATCATTATTTATATGGTGCCAAAGTTACGATAGTATTTAATCAAGAGAGCATTAAGTGGCTCTCTAATCAAATAGACCTTAAAGGTCGTAAGGCCCAATGGGCAGAGACCCTTCAAGAGTTTGATTATGAGCTTAGGTATAGGAAGGGAAAGTTTAATGTAGTGGCTGATTCGCTTAGCCGCATGCCTATGCTCAATGGACTGAGTTTTACTCAGATCACTAGTGAGCTACTTGAGTCCCTTAGAGGAAAATGTAGGCTTGATCCTGCATATTCCAAGATTTGGGAAGCCATAGAGAATGGGGATCGTGATATATGGATTTCCAATGAGGATGGAGTATCGATGGGTACTCAAGAAGGATTCAAGTGGAAGAACTACAGTGTCCATGATGGATATATGTTATACAAAGGTAAGATGTGTGTCCCTAGAGATGTTGAGATGAGATGGCATATTTTATATGAGTGTCATGACACACCTAGTGCGGGAGACCCAAGAGTTAACAAGACTTATGATCTTGTTAAGAGGCAGTTTTATTGGCCTGGACTTCATAAGGACGTCCTAGAGTATGTGCTTAAGTGCAATAAATGCCAGGTCAACACAACTGAGAGGTTGAGGATTGGAAGACTTCTCGACCCATTGGATATTCCTAATGGGAAGTGGGAGAGTATCTCCATGGACTTTATAGTCGGATTACCTAAGACACAGAGAGGGCACGACTCAGTCTGGGTAATTGTGGATAGGTTAACCAAAATGGCTAGGTTTATTCCGACACGTACTACAGTGAAGACACCAGAGTTGGCTAGACTTTTTGTGGAGAACCTATATCGGTTATATGGTCTTCCTTTAGACATAGTTTCCGATCGGGATAGGAAGTTTACTAGCCACTTTTGGAGAGCGGTCTTCAAAAGGTTGGATACGAAACTTAGCATGAGTACGGCCGAGCATCCACAGTTGGATGGGCAAATAGAGAGGGTTAACCAAATCCTAGAGGATATGCTTCGAGCATATGTGAATGAAAGGCAAACTAATTGGGAAGAGTACTTACCTATAGTAGAGTTTGCATATAATAGTGCCAAGCACTCTTCCACTGGGCATAGTCCATTTATGCTTATGTATGGGTTTTAGCAAGAGCTCCTTATGCAGTAGGCTTGCATAATGAAAAAGTTCAAGCTACAAAGGACTTCTTGGAAGAGATGAATGATATGCTTAGGCTTGCTAAGGACAACATTAGGAGAGCTCAGGATAGAGCTAGAGCCTATGCTGACCCTCAAAGGAGAGATATCAACTTTAAGGTAGGAGAATAGGTCTATCTTAGAGTTCCATCTAGATCTGAAACCATGAAGACGGGACCTTGTCCAAAACTATCTCCTAGGTATTGTGGACCTTTCCAAATACTTAAGAGAATAGGAAAGATGGCTTACCAGCTCCAACTTCTAGAGAATAGTCAAATCCATCCAATTTTTCATGTTAGCCGGCTTAAGAAAAGGCTGGGTGAATCTGACAACCTCATTCCAGATAATGAGGTAGTAGAGCCTATTTCTGTTCAATCTACTCCACATGAGCTTGAGAGCATACTACACACTTGAGAGAAACGGACGAGAAGTCACTTGTTTAAAGAATGCATAGTAAAGTGGAAAGATAGTTCAGATGATAGTGCCACATGGGAGTGGGTTAGCACCCTTCAGAGACGATTTCCCAGTTTTAGATTACGTTCCCAAAAGTTTTCTTAAGGGGAAGGATATGGGGAAACAACATGGAGAGAGGACCATGTATTTTTATACATGGGGATTTAGTGGGAGCACAACTCTTTTGATTATCTCTTTCATAGGACCTTTGAATACCATTTTTGAGGACAAAAATGGAGTTAAGGGGAAGGAAATGTTATATATGAGTAACCCCTGAGAGAGGTGTGAACCACCTTTTAAGTCTTTTAAATGGGCTCACACATGAGTGCCATGTGGCACCCATGTGTAGAGCCAAGGGGGTCATTCTCATAATTGGAAAGAGAGAGAATCAATAGAGATGTGTGTGTGGCTGGGCGGAAGTTTTCCATCTCGTTCTCTGTGTGCGCGCAGAGCTCTAGAGCCGATCATCTTTACAGTGAGAGAGAGAGTTTTCCACCCCAAAAATTAGGGGGATCTTGAGAGTTATCAACAGGGTGTTTGCATAGGACCACAGACATCGCTATGAACAAGCTGCAATTTCTGAGTAGCCCAAATTGAACCATCTTTTGGAAATGAGGAACGCTGCATTTTGCCCAAAATACAGCCTTCACATACATGTTTACTGGGTGCCTCAAGTTTGGGCAAAGAGGACACCATTTCATATTTCTACAGGCATAGCAAACGAGCAAAGTTTAGATGACCAAAGCGTGTATGCCAAAGCTTTGCATCCGACAGCCTGAGAATCATGTACTGCACATGTCAAATCATTCACCGTTTTTTCATAGTCTATGAGCTTATACAGCCCACAACATAAAATGCCAAAAGCAATAATAACATCGCCATTTGACAGATCATGAATTGTGCATCTATCATCAACAAATTTCACAACCAAGCCAATCTTGGCTAATGCAGAAACTGATAACAGATTCTTCTTGATCCCTAGCATAAATAAAGCATCTGACAAAGTGAAAGAGCTACCATCAGTAGTAATCAGAATGACTTTACCAACTCCCACGACAGGATAAGAGGAGTTGTTGGTGCATGTGAAAGTATTCTCTGTAGGGGCAGGTAGTTGAAGAGCTCCATTTTCCTTTGCCCTTCTGACCAGCCAGGAAAGCTTGATCTTCAACACGCATAATGGACCTGTTCTGCCTCAACTGATCTTCCTGCAACAGAACAAAGACTAACTCCTCACATGACAAGGCATTTGGATTGCCTTTCATCATCAACTGAAGAGTAGACACAAAACTCTGATATGAATCAAGATGACCATTCAGAATGGTCTGCACAAGTGAGGTATCTGGTATAACTTCATGAGCAAAAATCAATTGTTCCTTCAAGTCTTTGATCTTTGTTAGAAAATTGTCCATAGAATCACCTTCATTCATGTGCTCACTTTCCAATTGTTTTCGGAGGTAAGCAACACTAGCCTCATTCCTAGCTTGGTACAATGTGGTAAGTGTATCCCAAGCATCCTTAGCTATTCTACAAGAGCGAATGTGAGGAATAATGGCACATTTGACAGACAAAGCTATCAATTCATGTGCCTGGGCATCTCTGCCATCCCAATGAATTTTCTCTACACTAGGTATAACAGAAAACGCATCACGAACAGGAATATGCAGAATATCATCATCTTCGACACCTTCTACATCAGCTTCAGTACCTGCAGTTGTAACAATTGTAGGTTTGATAGGACATTTTTCAACACCCTGCACAATGTTCCATAGTCATTTTGCAACCAATACATGTTGCATCATATAAGCCCATAATGGGTAATTGGTACCATCCAACTTACCCTCAACAACCAACATACGGAATACATCACTGCTTTCAGCCATGGCCGGTGACTAAAATACCTTGATGCAGAAAATTAATTGTATCTCAAAAAGTTGAACAGAATTGCCCAAACGAATTCTGCTAAGCTGGTAGTAGACTTTGAGACGCTTATACTGGCGAACCAAAACTGGTATATACCTTTGGCACAAGAAGACAAAATAGCTTGCACAAGCACTACGATAGTGCGTTCAGAGGCCGAAACAAGCTCATATTACGATTTTGGCACCACAAAGGGAAGCAATTTTGATCTCGAAAACACGCTGAGTATGCTCACAAAAATTTGTTCGATTTTGAGACTGCAACCGGAGAGGTTCCTCGATGCCCTAGATGAAGCGTCGACCTGCTCTGATACCAATTGTTGGCGTTAGACATCTGCGGAAGCACACGAACATCACAAGGAAGAAGAAGAAGCTTGGAGCACAACACACAATACTGAATGTATTACTAGAGAATGTACAAAGATAAGTGACCCATTAGGGCTATAGGCGTATATACAAGCCGGGGGAAAGAAACCTCCTAAAGAGGAAAAAAGTGCCCCGATGGTCCTAGAGTGTTCACACACATCACTACCTAAATATATCAATAGGAACATGATCCACTAATCAATGGATCAAAACAAATAGGTAGGAAATTCATCCAAGGTCATAGACTTGCTATTTTAGTCTCTACAAGTATAATAAACAGTGCTCTGAGCATGCTAGCAATTAGCCTAATTCCTTTTGATGGTGTCTAATTAACTTAGAGAGCTACCAATCATGAGTGATTTCAATAAAAAAAGATGAACTACACACTGAGTAGGATGTTTAGCAAATCATAGGACTTCCCCGACATTTTCAGGATGCGTTAGAGTACAGAAGAGAGAATAAAGATATGATAATATCATATACTGAATCTATGATTCTTTAAATCACGACAAATGATCAATCATACACTGAGAACAAGCTTTGAGAACATCACTGTATTGATGTAGTCATGGCAGAGAAGTGAAGTAAAGATGTAATGAAAATGTATGTATTAGATCGCATAAAAATACAATGTCATTGGCAATAATCTATTGCACAATGTGAGGGAAGTGATTGAGCTATGAAGTGAACTCTCAAATCACCTAGGATCCCTCTCTCTTGCTCTCCAAAAAATCGGGGCATCACGCGAGTCTTTTGATTCTCTTTTATGGTTGAGTTTGGAGCCATTCTTTTGAATTCAAATTCAAAAGTTCACCTAAAATTAAATCCTATACTATAGGATATATTCTCTCATCAACTAACTACCAAATGAATCAAGATTTGATGATTCCTAACTCCTTGTGGAAGTAAGGTTCTTTTACAAAGGTAAATGTAATCAATTTTACAAGGGATTGATCATATAAGACTCCATGAGAAATATGTTGATCATCCAAGTATGTGTGCTTGTAGATGTATCCATATAGACTTCTCCCTTGAAGGTAGGCTTGCATCCTTAGTTACCATTTTGAGTAGTTGCTTCTATCCAATTTGTGAATGAATGATGGAAATCCATCTCCCATCTTGCTTGTTGTTGCTCTGATACCATTGTTAGAGGAGATGGTGGATAGACTTCATAGATGAAGTGGTGTTGCTTAAACTTGCTTCACACCAACCAAAAACAAGTACTCGAGGGTGTAGTGGGCCCCTTTAGCTTGCTGATCATAAATAATCACCTATGTTATTTGGAACATGATCCACTAATCAATGGATCAAAATAGATAGGTAGGAAATTGATCCAATGTCATAGACTTGCTATTTTAGTCTCTACACCCATTCAGTATAATGAACAATGCTCTGAGCATGCTAGAAATTAGCCTAAATCCTTTTGATGGTGTCTTATTAACTTAGAGAGCTACCAATCATGAGTGATTTCAATAAAAAAGATGAATTACACACCGAGTATGATGTTTAGCAAATGATAGGACTTCCCTGACATTTTTGGGATGCATCAGAGTACAGACCAGAGAGTAAAGATATGATAATATCTCACGATTGAGAGAACCAATAGATTTTGTCGCTATAAATTAGACAATATAATCAATCTATGATGCTTTAAATCATGGTAAATGATCAATCATACATTGAGAACAAGCTTTGAGAAGATCACTATACTGATGTAGTCATGGCAAGGAAGCGAAGTAAAGATATAATGAAAATGTATGTATTAGATCACATAAAAGTACAATGTCATTGGCAATAATCTATTGCACAATGTGAGGGAAGTGATTAAGCTATGAATTGAACTCTCAAATCACCTAGGATCCCTCTCCCTTGCTCTCCAAAAGTTGGGGCATCACGCGAGTCTTTTGATTCTCTTTTATAGTTGAGTTTGGAGCCATTCTTTTGAATTCAAATTCAAAAGTTCACCTAAAAGTAAATACTAAACTATAGGATATATTCTCTCATCAATCAACTACCAAATGAATCAAGATTTGATGCTTTCTAACTCCTCGTGGAAGTAAGATTCTTTCAGAAAGTTAAATGTAATTGATTTTACAAGCGATTGATCATATAAGGCTCCATGAGAAATATGCTAATCATCCAAGTATGTGGTCTTGTATTCTCTTGCATGAACAAATGCATTAGTAGATTTGGCTCTGAAATCAATGTGATTTCAAGAGAAGTCTATGATAAATTTTGATGGCCCATAGATAAAGATTGTGGATGGCATATGAGAACTGCAGATAATGGTGTAGGTACCTTGTATGGATTTTGTGCTAGTGTGCCCATATCCATAGGAGGAATCACAGAAGAATTTCACTTTTTTATTCAAGATAGTTGCTCCTATGAAGTTCTCTTAGATGAGCCCTTTATTTGTGGTTCGTATGGAAACTAAAGCCATGGATGATGGGTCTACCTATGCTAAAATTAAGCCTAAGAATGGAATGCAATCACTTCAAGTCATGACGGTAGGAGTGAATCATCCTAGGAATCAATTGTCAATTAGAAAGAAACCTATTGTTACTCAAGATCATGAGCATGCTTGTAGTGATTGTGCACCTCGATTCATGTTTGGAGCTACATACGATCAAAATTTCGGATGGAATCCATTGTTGAGCAAGATAACAATGGTCATTGGTTTGACATCTCACAACCAACCAACGTGTATAATAGTTTTTCACTTTGTTTTCCACATTCTAGATTAGATTTTCTTCATAAGAGTCACTGTCCAAGTCTTTTATCCACAAAACCCAAAAAATTTATAAAACCAATAAAATCATGGAACATGATGAGAACATTGAGCATGTGATTGAGACAACTCATTGTTTCTCTACTCTCAAGGAGTTAGAGTTACGTCTACAGCAAAATTCTAATTCCCATATTATTCTTCTTTCTTCCCTTGAGGAGTATGCTCTAATCATAGAGTATGCTCTCAATGTTGGCAAGTTCTCAAAATTTAACCAAACACATGATGCCTTAGTTGAAACAAAATACAAAACTGTAGACAAAAAAATCAAACCCATAGCTCAACCATTACCCAAGGAAGTAACAAAAAAATAATTGATGTGAAAAACAATCCAATTCTTTGGGATAAGAAAAACATAGGACATACATTCACGGATGAGACAATCAAACAGGTGAAAATTGGTAGAGATGATGACTTTATTTTGCCAGCAGAGAGATACAAATTTGAGAGAGTCATATGTAGCCATGGAAAAGCATTTACTATGTATCCTCATGAGATTGGTTGTGCAGATCCTAAGCTAGTTGCACCCATGATTATCTTTACACTTCCACATATTCCATGGAATGTTCGCCCTAGACCATTTCCAAAGGCTCACTTACCAGAGCTAATGAAACTACTTAAGGAGAAGATAAACATGAGAACTTTAGAGCCATCTTTTACACCTTACTCAAGTAGATGGTTCACTATGCCTAAAAAGAATGGGAAACTACGTTTTATTCAAGATCTCCAACCCATCAATAAAGTCACCATAAGGAATGTAGGAATAGGACCCATTGTAGATGAGTTTACTGAATCATTTTCAGGACATTCTATCTATTCAATGGGTGATTTATATTTTGGATATGACCAATTCCAATTAGCAATTGATAATTGTAACATAACCACAATGAAAAGTCCTTTAGGCTTAGTGTGAATGTGTACTTTGTTGGAGTTAGACGTCTGCGGAAGCACGCGAACAACACAAGGAAGAAGAAGAAGCTTGGAGCAGAACACACAATACTGAATGTATTACTAGAGAATGTACAAAGATTAGTAGCCCATTAGGGCAATAGGCATATATACAAGCCGGGGGAAAAAAACCTCCTAAAGAGGGAAAAAAGTGCCCCGACGGTCCTAGAGTGTTCACACACATCACTACCTAAATATATCAACAAATCCCCCCTCGGAGTGATGCGGTGAACAAGTAGCTGGCACTCATGTATAAGGAAGTGCCAAGCTATGTGGAACTCACTTCACAAAAGGAAGTAAGCCCAAAGCTTTGCGGAAAGCTTCAAACTTCTCAATAGGCAAAGCCTTCGTGAAAAGGTCTGCAATGTTCTCCTGTGTGGGCACATAAGCCAAGCTGATCTCCCCAACAGAGAACCTCTCCCTAACATATGATAATGCACCTCAATGTGCTTAGTGAGAGCATGGAACACAGGGTTCCTCGCAGCTGCCAATGCACTCTGACTGTCAGTGAAGATGGTGGTGGCAGAAGACTGACCAACACCCAAATCAACCATAAGGTGTCTGAGCCACACACACTCAACATTCGCTGTGAAAGCTGCCCTATACTCAGCCTCACAACTGGAAGTGGCCACAGTAGGTTGCTTCTTGCTCAACCAAGATATACATGAGCTACCAAGCATGAAGCAAAAAACAACCCAAGTAGCCAAGTACCACTCAAGTAGCGAAAGATACGCTTAATCGCCTGCCAATGCTTGACTCCTGGGCAATGCATAAACCTGCTCATCTGTGAGACAACAAATTGAAATCTGGCTGAGTAATGCATAAGTAAATCAAGCATCCAACAACCTGCTGAGAGAGAACAACATCAAATGCATCTCCAGCATCATGAAGACTCAATCGTAAACCTGTCTCCATAGGAGTGGCAATAGGCTTACAGTCTTCAAGGCCAAAACGCTGCAATAATGTGTCAATATATTTCGTTTGACACAAAGCCATTCCACCATCAACGTGCATAAACTGAATGCCCAAATAATGATGCAAATGCCCCAAATCAGACATCTCAAATGAGGCATGTAAATCAGCCTTAAAATCAGCAATATGCTTCTCAATAGGACCAGTGAGCAGCATGTCGTCAACATAGACAATAATGATCAGAAGCACATCATTAGCACGCTTAACATATAAGGTGCTTTCAGTTGGACTGTTCTCAAAACCATGTGCAATCAGATAGGCATGTATCTTCTCATACCAAGCAGGTGGTGCTTGCTTTAAACCATATAATGCCTTCTTTAACCTGCACACCTGGTTTTCATGCCCTTTCTGCACAAAGCCACAAGGCTGAAAAACATACACTTCTTCATGCAAGTCACCATTCAGAAATGATGTTTTAATGTCCAATTGATGTACATTCCAACCATGATGCATTGGAAGTGCACAGATGCTCCGAACAATAGTCATACGACATGTAGGTGCAAAGGTCTCATCAAAATCAATGCCTCTTTCCTGTGCATAACCCTTTGCAAAAAGCCTAGCTTTATACCTGTCAACTGTACCATCAGGTTTATGCTTCAACTTGTATACCCACTTAGTGCCAATGGCCTTCTTGCCAGGAGGCAAGTCACATAAAGACCAAGTACCATTCTTCATTATTGCATCATATTCAGATTGCATAGCAACCATCCAATTTTTTGAATTTTGTGCTTCATCAAACGAAAGAGGCTCAGTCTCATCACATAGACTAGATGCAACCATAGCATAGCAATCTAATGCAAAAGAGGCACTATGAGAGCCTGATCAAGTACGATATGACAGAGGTGCATCTAATTTGCTATCACACAAGGTCTGCACCAGCCATTTTGGCATAGTTCTTGCCTGCTCAATATCAACTCTCTCATCAATAAGTGCATCATGTAAATCTGCATCAGAAATGGAATGATCTGAATCATCACATGAAACCTGCAAAGGCTGAGAAGTTGCCTCATTAGGACCAGCACTAGACTGTCCACCTGTAAAAAGAGGCATCAAAGTATCATACATGTCTTTGGAGCTAACAGATGTCTCCTTAGTACATGAAAGCAATGGTTGAATAGCATCCTCCACAAAAACAACATCACGACTAACCAAAATGCGTTTAGTATGTGGATGATACAGATGATAGCCTTTACTTTCAGAACTATACCCAACAAAAATACATTTTACTGCTTTATCATCCAATTTTTTGCGATGTTGTTTAGGCACTAATGCATATGCCAAGCAACCAAAAACACGCAGATGAGCAACAGATGGCTTGCAGTCATGCCAAGCCTCATATGGAGTGATAGACTGCAGTGCTTTAGTGGGACACCTGTTCAGTACATATGCTGCACACATGACATCCTCAAGCAAGAAACTATGTGGTAAAGCCTGACTCTTGACCATACACCTCGCCATCTCCATGAGTGACCTGTTCTTTCGTTCACCAAATCCATTCTGTTGAGGTGTATACAACACTGTACACTGGTGTTTTATCCCACGTTCAGCCAGAAATGCATTAAAATCAGAAGACATATATTCCCCCCCTCGATCAGAATGGAGGGTGCCCATTTTACATGCTGACAGATTTTCAACCAAACCAAAAACTGTTTTAAGCACATGAACACTTCCGACTTTGCCTTCAATGGATATACCCATGCATGCCTGGAAAAATCATCGATGAAATTCACGAAGTAAAGATAATTCCCAAAAGAAGGTGTCTGCATAGGACCACAGACAGCACTATGTACAAGCTGCAATTTTTGAGTAGCCCAAATTGAACCATCTTTTGGAAAGGACAAACGCTGCATTTTGCCCAAAATACAGCCTTCACAAACATGTTTTCTATGTGCCTCAAGTTTGGGCAAAGAGGACATCATTTCAGATTTCTGCAGGCGTAACAAACTAGCAAAATTCAGATGACCAAAGTGTGCATGCCAAAGCTTTGCATCTGACATAGCCTGAGAATCATTTACTGCACATGCCAAATCATTTACTGATCTTTCATAGTCTATGAGCTTATACAGCCCACGACATAAAATGCCAGAAGCAATAATCACATCGCCATTTGATAGATCATGAACTGTACACCTGTCATCAACAAATTTCACAACCAAGCCAATCTTGGCTAATGCAAAAACTGATAACAGGTTCTTCTTGATCCCTGGCACAAATAAAGCATCTGACAAAGTGAAAGAACTACCATCAGCAGTAGTCAAAATGATCTTACCAACTCCCATAACAGGATAAGAGGAGTTGTTGGTGAATGTAACAAGATTCCCTGTAGGGGCAGGCTCGAGTGAAGAGAAGAAACTATGCTGCGAGGTAATATGTTTGGTTGCCCCACTGTCAAAATACCAAACATCCCAGTCTACTGCAGACATGCACTGCTCATGAGAAGATGGGTCAAAACTGTAGAGAGTAGTAAACGCCCATTCTTCCTCCTGCACAAGATTAGCAGACTCTATTTTTGGTGTAGAGGCCTCTGCAACAACCATTCCAACCTCTTTCTTCTTTGCCTCTTTAGCAGCCAGTTTTGGACAGTTCTTTATGATATGATCATTCCCTTTACAGTACTTACAAAACAATTTTTGCTTTTCTGATTTCTTCTCATGTTTATCTTCCTTCTTTGAATATGCAGAATTAGCATATTTCTGCTTACTAGTTGAATAGCTCCATTTTCCTTTGCCCTTCTGACTAGCCAGGAAAGCTTGATATGCAACTCACATAATGGACCTGTTTTGCCTGGATTGATCTTCCTGCAACAAAACAGAGACTAACTCCTCAAATGATAAGGCATTCGGATTGCCTTTCATCATCAACCGAAGAGTAGAAGCAAAACTCTAATATGAATCAGGAAGACCATTCAGAAGGGTCTGCACAAGTGAGCTATCTAGCATAACCTCATCAACAGAAATCAACTATTCCTTCAAGTCTTTGATCTTCATTAGGAAACTGTCCATAGAATCACGTTCATTCATGTGCTCACTCTCCAACTGTTTTCGGAGGTAAGCAACACTAGCCTCATTCCTAGCTTGGTACAATGTGGTAAGTGTATCCCAAGCATCCTTAGTTGTTCTGCAAGAGCGAATGTGAGGAATAATGGCACGTTTGACAGACAAAGCTATCAATGCATGTGCCTGGGCATCTCTGCCATCCCAACGAATTTGCTCTACAGTAGGTGCAGCAGAAACCACAGCATGAACAAGAATATGCAGAATATCATCATCTTCGACACCTTCTACATCAGCTTCAGTACGTGCAATTGTAACAGTTGTAGGTGTGATAGGACGTTTTTCGACACCCTGCACAATGTTCCATAGTCCTTTTGCAACCAACACATGTCACATCATATAAGCCCATAACGGGTAGTTGGTACCATCCAACTTATCCTCAACAGCCAACATACGGAATACATCACTGCTTTCAACCATGGCCGATGACTAAAATACCTTGATATAGAAAATTGACTGTATCTCAAAAAGTTGAACAGAACTGCCCAGACGAATTCCGCTAGACTTGTAACAGACTTCAAGACGCTTATACTGGCGAACAGAAAACTGCTATATACCTTTGGCACAAAAAGACGAAATTGCTTGCACAAGCGTTGCGATAGTGCGTTCGGAGGCCGAAACGAGCTCAAATCGCGATTTCGGCACCATAGAGTGAAGATGTTTTGAACTCGGAAACATGCTGAGTATGCTCACCAAAATTCGTGCGATTCTGAGACTACAACCGGAGGAGTGTCGACGGCGCCCTAGATGAAGCAACGACCTGCTCTGATACCAATTGTTGGAGTTAGACATCTGCGGAAGCATGCAAACAGCACAAGGAAGAAGAAGAAGAAGCTTGGAGCAGATCTCACAATACTGAATGTATTACTAGAGAATGTACAAAGATTAGTAGCCCATTAGGGCAATAGGCGTATATACAAGCCGGGGGAAAAAAACCTCCTAAACAGGGAAAAAAGTGCCCCGGCGGTCCTACAGTGTTCACACACATCGCTACCTAAATATATCAACATACTTTATCTCAAGGAGCGACTAATTCTGTGGCTCATATGATGAGTGCTATGAATATGGTCTTACATGATTTTATCCCTCATATAACCATGCCATTCATTGATGATATTCCAATTAAAGGGAGTGAGGAACGTGTAAAGGACATTACTTTAGATTCATCTAGATGTTGTAAATTTGTTCTTAACCATATCTCTGATTGTGAAGAAATATTTCAATGATTTGAAGAGGTAGGTCTCATATTTTCCATAGAAAAACCTATTTTTGGTGTCAATGAGGTTCTTATTGTTGGACATTTATGTGGTCATTATGGTCGAAAGGCATACCCACAAAAAGTTGATACCATTATCAAGATTTCTGAAACATGTAACAACATAAGTGAGGTACGCAGATTTCTTGGTGCTTGCATCTTTTATGTTATTTGGATCCCACACTTTGCTCATGTCGCTAATTGTCTCTATGACTTGTTGAGGAAGAAACGAAAATTTATTTAGACTGACAGACACACACAAGCTATGCGTAAATTGAAGAAATTATTGCTTGAAGCTCCCATCCTTAAGCGTGTAGACTATTCTGTTAACAAACCTATTATATTGATTGTTGATACTAGTCCTACTAGTATAGGTTGGGTCATAAGTCAGGATGATAGTGAAGGGAATAGATATGCAATTAGGTTTGGGGCTAAAATTTTACATGAAGCACAACGAAAGTGTCCACAGATCAAACGAGAACTGTGGGGTATGGTAACAACTTTGAAAACAGACAAAGAATATTTCATTGGTATAAATGTCGAAGTTGAGACTGATTGTTTGCCTCTCATTGGAATGATAGCCAAGTGTTCATCTCTTGATATAGCCATGCTTAGATGGATCTCATATATTAAGTTCATAAATCATGAGTTAGTTCATATTTCAAGTAAGTCAAATTCAGTTGTTGATATGTTATCGAGAGCTAGATTTGATGATGATCTTGAAAGTGATCTAATAAAGAATGTGAACTTAGTTGACTATGTTCCACATGTATATGAGTATGAGCAATTTCACGAGTCTGAGTACAAAGATGAATGGAGAGACATAGAAAAGTATTTGAGTACACTACAACCATTACCTAGCTGGACTACGAATAGATTTTGTAACATTAGGAAACGAGCTTAAAATTTTTTCCTACATAATGGTTATCTTTGGAGACATGCTAAGGGTAAGGTTAAGAATCCACAACGAGTCCTAGGAAGGTGAGGTCTTTAGTTGCAAGTAATGAAGGAAATGCATGAGACATTATGGGCAGGTCATAAAGGATTTTTTGGAACATATGAAAAAATTAGAAGTACCTATTATTAGCCTAAGATGTATTTTGACATTAGTAACTATATTTCTACATGTTCTACTTGTCAACTTCATTCGTCAGTCAAACATAGAGATCCTCTGCATCCTACTTATCCACATAGTATTCACTACAAGTGGGTAGTGGATCTTGTAACTATGCCTAAAGATATTGACAAAATGTGTTACATTGTACTTGCAAGAGAAGACTTAACTAATCACGTAGAAGGATGTGCACTATGGTCTAAGACCACTTACAATGTTTACAAATTCTTGCTTGAAGATGTCATAAGTTGTTTTGGGTACATAGAGTAAGTAGTTGCCGATCGTGGAGAGTTAAATGCGAGAGAAGCTAAAGAGTTCTTTGAACATCACGGTATTTGTTTGTCTCTCACTACTACATATAATCCAGAGGCCAATGGCAAAATAGAGAGAGGGCATTCTCCTATTGTGAAAGCCATATCTAAAGCATGTAACAATGACATTAAACAATGGCCTAGATTCTTACCTTTTGCACTTTGGGCAGATAGAATGACATGCACACGTTCCATCGGGTATATGCCTACTGAACTCATGTACTGTCAAAAATCATTGTTTCCAATTCAATCTCATATTTCTGCATGGTCAAATTTGCCTTGGTCTAAAAACATGTCTAGTGATGATTTTTTGAGTTTGGGCATCAAACAATTAGAACAAGGTAAATTAAGACTTGATGATGCTATTGAAAAATTAAGAGAATCTAGAATGAAGGACAATCTTTATTTTGACAAAACTCATCGATTGCATCCTGATCCGATTGAACTAGGAGATTGGGTGCTCATTTATGATAGTACATTTGACTCTCAATATGATGCACACAAAAAACTCACTCAACGGTGGTTTGGGCCATACATTATATCAAAATTCAACAATGGTATGTATGCTCTTTGTGAATTAAATGGTGCCGCATTAAAAACTTTGATTGCAAGTAAAAGGATAAAGCTATTCAAGAAACGTGATAATGAAGAGTACATTTTGGATGAGGACATTGAAGAAGATGACAACAATGGGGCTGATTCGTAAAAAGGAGTATCCATGATAAAAATAAAAATTTTAAAGAAATAATAAAGTTTCTAAGAAAATAAAAATATCATATCTTTTTCAAGTTCATGTTGCTTTGTTTTTCCAAGTTCATTCCATTTTTTTTCCCATTCTTGCTTGTTTCCAATTTTACTTCGTGCATGCTTCTTTTCAATCTTTGCATTGCAATGCATATCCACATCAGTTGAGTCAAAAGGGCGAATGATGATTTCTCTACTTGTGTAAAATTGTATCTTAAGTAGTAATTTATCTACAAAGAAATCGGTTATAATCTAGGATTATGGAAAGATAGGGCATGTAGACTTGGAGGTTTATTTTGGTAACATGACTTTCATATATAAACATGCATATGTATCTTGTATCGAAAGCATAATTGTAGAAGTCCTAGTTCCTACTACTGCATGTTTTTACATCCTTAGTCCACCTCATAGCACTTGTATCAGAGTTTAAACGACTCTTCTCCATCATAAAAATGGTTGTACCTTGTATTAGGGTTTAATTTTTCCCCCTCATAAAAAAAAAGATAAGATGCTACATGTTACCAGGAAGTCTACACTTTCTTCCACCCCAAAAAAGTGAACGTAACCATAAAGTCAACGAATCATCATGAGAGAGAGAGAGAGAAAGCAAAAGGAATCTAAGGAGGCATACAAGAATAAAGCACGGGCTATATAGGTAGATTTATGCATGAGTGGAGTTTAGTTAGATTTACTTGTTTGTAAGTAGAGAAAGAGCTTATTCATATTTATGTAGGAAAGAAGTTGATATAAAATAAGCTAAAGATGAAAGATGTCTCTTGAAAATCCTAAATCGTTGTTTATAATCGTATTTAAGGTAGAATGCTTTATGAAAAAGGTACAATTCTTCAACATGAGAGGAATTGATGCCTAAAATGACTCAATACATTCACTTCCACTCCATATTGATGCTTGTTTGTTTTCTTTCTTTACATGTTTTCAATGTTGCTTGTTCATTTGCATATATGTTGCCTATTTGTTCATGCATATTCATTTTGTTTGTTTCAATTCTTTCTTTCATGCAAATTTTGCTTCATGTCACATTGCCTACTCATTCATACATATGATCAATTATTTCTTCCATGTTTCTTATGTTGCCTATAAAAGAATTTGATGCCTGGAACTTTTTCTTTTTCACAGACACTAGAGTGGCACTTCTGAAGGAATCGCAGGTTTAGTGGGGGCAAATGTTGTTGAGATTTTCTCTCCTCTCTCACTCATGAGGGCCTACAAGAAACACATCAGTGAAGTTAGCTAGAATTCCCTGAGAAGTCCAAGATGCATCAAGGACGTCAAAGGGAGTTCACATGCAAACTTTGGAAGAAATCAAACAAATCCAGGGTAGCACTCAAAGCTGGTCAAATTTTGGAAATTAGGGCAAAAATTTCAATGTCTCCCAATCACATGAAAATTCGTATGCTTGTAAAGCCTATCAAAGGCAGTCTATAGTCTAAATTTCACATGTAAATGGATTTTCTAGCACATTGATTTGCCATGTGCATTTTGTAAAAAATGTAATTTTTCCACTTAGACCCTACAAAATCTTGCATAGGAATTTTTCTTAGCTATATGTTTTGGCATATATAAAGATCATATGTGGCTAAATATTTATAAAAATTTTCAAGGCTATTATAGCTTCCTAGACACCTTAATGCCACCTTGCAAGCTTCCAAATGTAGTCAAACTTGTATAAAGGAGATTCAGATGGGAGTTTTTTTTTGCATATTCCTAAAGAAGACCTTTCAAAACATAGCCCTACAAATTTTTATCTTCATCAAAGGATATTTGGAGGGTCAAACATCACAAAATCTAGTTTTCAAGGTCATCACATAAGAAAATTGAAGGCTTGAAGGACTGCCACATGGCAAACAATGATTGAACCATGTTGTACAATCAAGATGAGCTCACATTCAAGGATGAAGATGCACTAAAGCTTAAATCAAGGAGGATCCATGAGTTTTTTTCATCGGATAAGCCTTTTTTGGTGGTCAAAGATCAATAATGCAAAGTTTGTCCAAAAATAATAGCTTATCTTATCCAAATTGATGTCAGAACTGATTTGACAGTCCAAATCAGCCCCAGATCCAATGCTGGAGAATGAAGGTACCTATTCCCCCCTCTTTGCCCTAGATATCATATAAAGAACCAATCCCAGCCATCCATTTGACAAATCCAATGGTTGTAATCAAAAGCAGTTGATCTTATGGTTGAGAGTTGATTTCTCTAGATCTAGGGGTCCAAAGTCATTAAAAAAACTATAAAAACCCCCTCCAAACTCATAGAGCATCATTGTTAAGCATCCATAGGGCCCTTGCTAGCACATGGTTTCCTTGAGACGATCACCCTCAGTTGAGCGTATGAGGATCCAAGGTGGGCTAGTAAGAGCATAGTTCCTAGAATCAGTTTTAATTTAGACTTCCAGTCTAGGATAGGCTCATAAACCCAATGGTTTCTCTTTCTTTGCTCACCCTCAGTGGAGAGTGTGAGTGAGTTAGATTTGGTTTTATGAGTCTTAGACTTCTTTAGAAACACATCATGATCTTAGAAAGACATAGGGTCAATGAAGTGGAATCTATCCTCTTACGTCTATTATTCGATTGAACTGTCATGGTGAGAGGGTCATGCGGATTGCCTTTGACCAGCAGAATGCTTAGCTTGACATATCACAACATTCATGTACATGTATGCCATTACAATATCTTTTAATTCATGTCTATTAGTCTCTTATATGTTTTTACATGTCTCCTTCTATCTCTTTCTATGTGAGAAGGCTCCACAACCTTGCGTTGAACCAATGAGGATGATTCATTGAGACTGATAGAATAATTTTCTATTTATTCATACATCATGACCCACATGCATTCATACCATCCACAAACACCCATACATATGTTTCAGTTTTGAAAGTGTATAAGAAGCTCCATTCTTGGACCATTCTTCCTTTTGAAATTGATTCATGTGTATGGTTTTTTTTTTCTCATCATGCATACATACCATCAAAAGAAGCCATGCATATGAATTGAATTTTGAAAGTGTATAAGAAGCTCTATTTTCAGGATCATTCTTCCTTTTGAAATCGATTCATATGAATGGTTTTCTTTTGTCCTCATCATTCATGTTCATGGGTTTATCTTGCATTCATATGTTTCCCCTTCTCATAATCAAATCATGACATCTCTTCTCTCCATACCCAACTTCATCTTCACCTTCACATTTTTATCACAAAGACCTTCCAACACTCACTAGCTTCATACACTCTGTGTGTGTCGTGACCGGACTCAATCCACCTGGATTGCAATCACCTCCACACCATTAGGGTTATAGGCATATATACAAGCCGTGTGGAAAAACCCTCCTAAAGAGGGAAAAGAAGTGCCCCAGTGATCCTAGTGTGTTCACACACACCACTACCTGAATATATCAACAGTTCCCTAGCAGGTTAAAAGAAGCATCGTTGCTAATACTTATTTCACTAAGGATTTATAAAACATACTTCAAAGGCATGCTAGCTTGTTACAACAATTCGACACATGGTATTGCTAAGATTAAGTCAAATCACCTATGAATGGTGCACCAAGTTTAAATAAACATACCAACCCTTCTATATGTGTAATAACTAAACACCTCATCACTATGCAGGTTTGTATCGATAATCATGGTAGTGGACAAAAAAAACCAAGGTGTTGTTGTCTACAATAAGTTAAAATTCATTCACTTTCTTATTCTATTATATAGATTATGTTCCATAGACATCCCAAGAGATACTTAAGTAGAATCATCATATTATATATATTGTGAGTGAATCAACCTATCATTTTATGCATAACATTCATGAACCTAGGCCTTATGTCGATAGTCCCAGCATGTTAATACGGATTTTATGAAGTGAAGAAACGTGAAATTGTTGACCATACAATCTATTAACAACGACATATCCATCCAAAGAAAATTATGATACCTAAAGATGTTGCAAAATCCTATAGAGGAGAATCCCTTTTAGATTTTGATCCATCATCCAAGCATAAGGAACCTCACTTGAATATCATTATATATGAAACTTCATTAGCATGAAGTATATGAGAATATTAACATGCAACTATAATGATAAATTAGAAAGGCAGAGAGTACATATACCTTCACCAAAGTAGAGGTACACACACCATATTGTAATGGTCGTAGAGCAACATATAATTATGTGTTTCCTATTGACAACGAGGGAATAGCAATCATGGGGTGAAAAAGTATTGCTATAAACTAGATACCCTTACTTCATCTGAACTCTAGTCAATATGAAGAGAAATTCTTTCACTATTTTACCAAACGTGAAACACGTTAGAATGTTTTACCCATTCAGATATGTGGTTATAGGATTAATAAATATAATAAAGTATGGTATTAGAGAGAGATAAGTGGGATTATTAGAAAGTGTGCAAATAATAAAGTCTTTTGAGCTTAAGTAAGTTTACGACTAGAAACCCTTTATAGTTTTGTACCCTTGGCAAGGCATGATACACTTATATGCTTAGAGATTATTTCAACCAAATAAAATACATCTAATTTGAGTAATTCAAAAGGACTATGGAAAATGATATTCGAGGTTATACAAACACTTATTCTTACCACCTTTGATACATGTAAATTTGGAACTCCTTCCATTGATGACTCTAATTTATTTCAAAAGTTATGGCAATCTTTGTCAAGTTCTTCAATTCAATTATGATTCGGTGAGCTTTTGGCCTTAATTCCCCATTTCAGAGCAAATCTTGGAAAGCAATATTTATATAGCTACTCCAATCAAGCTATTGCACAATTTGAAGCATCCTAAGTGGATCATGAAGTTCCTTTAATTATTATCTGGCATTATTCATGTCCCATGAAATAGTTATGTATTGATGGCAATTATGGAGTCAACATTTCCACTTTAACAATTTGCAAGCAATTTGGCTAGAACCAAGTGAAGTATGCCCCTCTCTTTACTTGAATGGCAGATCAATCTTAGGTTCAACCTAAAGGGTTTATCAAAGATATCCCAATACATATCCACAAAGTGTTGTTCCACATCACATTTGGTGTTCTTGATTTAAACCAATAGGTGGCAAATTATATTTCACTGCTTGGTCTCCCTTGATTACGACAAGCTAAGATCATTCAAAACTTGGTGTATCACTCATTATTTTTTCATAAAGAGGATATCCCCTATGTTTTGTTGCTTGATGGTATCACAAAGTATCATTGTTCAAAGTTACCTAAACTTTTTGACCTCCTTCGATGATTGAAGGTTTAATTGGAGATGAAAGTGAATTCCTAAATACTAATCAAAAGTTATTATCGATCTGCTTAATCAATATCTCAATTATTATTTCTTGATACAAAGATACTATTTTTTTGCATAGTCGAGCAAAAATGCATGGAGAGTGAGCAATGGAAGACTCATATTATGCCTTAAGTTCTAGAAGACCAAGTCAAAATTGCCAATTTAGTCTCAAACAATGCACCCAAACATGTCAAAATTTGAGCTTCTCTTTCTCCCAAGTCACACAACAAATATTGATATATTTTGGTAGTGATGTGTGTGAACATACTTAGGAATGTTGGGGCAATTTTTTCCCTCTTTAGGAGCTTTTTTTCCTCAAGTTGTATATACGCCTATAACCCTAATGGGTTACTTATCTTCGTACTCTCACTTGGTAATACATTAAGTATTATGTGTTGTGGTCCAATCTTCTTCTTTTTCTTTGTGTTGTTTGCATGCTTCCGGAGACCTCAAACTCCAACAATTGGTATCAAAGAAGTTCGCCACTTCATCTAGAGCATCATCGACACCCCTCTGATCACAATCTCACAATTGCATGAAAATTGTTGAGCATACTCGAGGCGATTAGTAGCTCAAAATAACTTCGTTGTGTGGTGTTGAAATTTAGACCTGAGCTTGTTTTGCCCTCCAAACGCACTATCACAACACTTATGTAGGCAATTTTGTCCTTTTGTGCCAGACATACATACATGTTTTAGTTTGCTAGTATAAGCGTCTTGAAGTCCGGTACATGTTTAACAAAGCTCGACAAGGTAGTTCTATCAAATTTTTGAGATGCAATCATTTTTTTGCATCAAGGTATTTTAGTCAGTGGCCATGGCTGAAAACAATGATGTATTCTGTGTGTTAGCTATTGAGGACAAGTTGGATGGTACCAATTACCGATTATGGGCATGTATGATGTTTTATGTGTTGATCACAAAAGGAATGTGGAATATTGTGCAAGGTGTTGGAAAATGACCTACTATACATGCAAATACAATTATTGAAGGTGATGCACATGGCATTGGAGATGATAATCTTCAAATTCCTGTCCGTGTTGCGGTTCCTATTGCACCTACTATTGAGCAACTTTGTTGGGATGCAGAGATGCTCAACACATAAAATTGATAGCTTTGTTTGTCAAATGTGCCATTATCCCGCATATTTGCTCTTGCAAAGCCAAAGCAACAAAGGATTTGAAAAAAGTTTCTAATTCTGGCTAAAAATATGTCAGAATGTAAAATCGATACCCTCTATTTTTATCGATGGGGAATGCATGTCTTCTGATTTTAATGCATTTATCGCTAAGCATGGTATAAAACATCAGTGTATAATGTTGTATACACCCCAAAAAAATGGAGATATTGAAAGAAAGAACAAGTCTCTCATAGAGATGGCAAGGTGTATGGTCAAAAGTCAGGCTTTACCACATAGTTTTTGGCTTGAGGTTGTTATCTGTGTAGCATATGCACTTAATAGGTGTCCCACCAAAGCATTATAGTCTATCACTCCATATGAGGCTTGACATGGTCACAAGCCATCTGTTTCTCATCTGTGTGTCCTTTGTTGTGTGGCATATGCATTAATGCCTGAACAACAACGCAAAAGATTGGATGATAAAGTAGTGAAATGTATTTTTGTTTGGTACAGTTCTAAAAGCAAAGGCTATCGTCTCTATCATCCATAGACTAAAAACATTTTGGTTAGCCGTGATGTTGTTTTTGTGGAAGATGCAATTCAACCATTACCTTCATGTACTAAGGAGACATCAATTAGCTCCAAAGATGTGTATGACACTTTGCTTCCTCTTTTTATAGGTGGACAATCAAGTGTTGGTCCAAATGAGGCAATTTCTCAATCTTTACAAGTTCCACATGATGATGTAGATCATTCCATTTCTAATGCAGGTTTACATGATGCACTTGTTGATGAGAGGACTGATATAGAGGAAGCAAAAACTATGCCTAAATGGATCGTTCAGGCTCTCTGTGATGAGAATGCTTCTTTTGCATCAGATTGTTATGTTATGGCTGCGCCTAGTCTCTGTGATGAGGATGAGTCTATTTCTTTTGATGACACACAAAATTCAAAAAATTAGATGGTTATTATGAAATCAGAATGTGATGCTATTATGAAGAATGGTATCTCGTCTTTATGTGATTTGCCTCCTGGCAAAAAAGCCATTGTCACTAAATGGGTATACAATCTAAAATGTAAACCTGGTGGAACAATTGATAGGTACAAAGCTTGGCTTGTTGCAAAAGTTATGCTCAAGAGAGAGGCATTGATCTTTATGAGACCTTTGCATCCACATGTCAAATGACTATTGTTCATAGCATTTGTGCACTTGCAGCCCATCATGGTTGGAATGTACATTAGTTGGAGATTAAAGCTTCATTTTTGAATGGTGACTTACATGAAGAAGTGTATAATTTTCAGCTCCATGGTTTTTTGCAGAAAGGGCATGAAAACAAAGTGTGTAGGTAGAAAAAGGCATTATATGGTTTGAAGCAAGCACCACGTGCTTGGTATGAAAAGATACATGCCTACTTGATTGCACATGGTTTTGAGAATAGTCCGAATGAGAGCACCTCATATGTTAAGCGTGTAAATGATGTGCTTTTGATCATTGTTGTCTTTATTAATGACATGCTTCTCACTGGTCCTAATGAGAAGCATATTGTTGATTTTAAAGCTGATTTGCATGCCCCATTTGAGATATCATATTTGGGGCATTTGCATCATTATTTGGGCATTCAATTTATGCAAGTTGATGGTGGAATAGCTCTATGTCAAACAAAATATATTGACACATTATTGCAGCGTTTCGGCCTTGAAGATTGCAAACCTATTGCCACTCCTACGAAAATAGGTTTACGGTTGAGTCTTCATTATGTTGGAGATATTTTGATGTTGTTTTGTATCAATAGGTTGTTGGATGCTTGATTTACTTGTGCATAACTCAACCTAATATTTAGTTTCTTGTCTCACAGATGAATAGGTTTATGCATTGCCCAAGTGTCAAGCATTCACGAGCAGTTAAGCACATCTTTCGATCCTTGACTGGTACCTGGATACTTGGACTCTTTTATCCCAAGGGAGGATCACTGTTGCTAGATTTACATGCTTTTTTTGACTTTGACTTGGCTGGTTGCCATGACACTCATGTCTCCACTAGTGGTTTTTGCTTCATGCTTGGTAGCATGCATATCTTGATTTAGCAAGAAGCAGCCTACTATGGCCACTTCTAGTTATGAGGCTGAGTATAGGGAAGCTTTCACAACGACTATTGAGTGTGTGTGGCTGAGACGCCTTTTGGCTGGTTGGAGTGTTGGTCAGTCTTCTACCACCACCATCTTCACTAATAGCCAAAGTGCATTGGCAGTTGCGAGGAACCCTATGTTCCATGCTCGCACAAAGCACATTGAGGTGCATTATCATTATGTCAAGGAGAGGTTCTCTGCTAGAGAGATCAGACTAGCATACGTGCCCACATAGGATAACATTGCATATTTTTTCAACAAAGGCTCTGCCTCGAGAGAAGTTTGAAGCTTTTTGCAAAGCTTTGGGCTTACTTCCTTTTGTGGATTGATCTCTTTCCACATAGCTTGGCACTCCAGCTCCTTAATCACTGAATCACTCCCAAGGGGGATTTGTTGATATATTTCGGTAGTGATGTGTGCGAACACACTTAGGACTGTCGGGATACTTTTTCCCCTCTTTAGTGGATTTTTTCCTCGGCTATATACACGCCTATAACCTAATGAGTTACTTATCTTTGTACATTCACTTGGTAATACATTCAGTATTGTGTATGATGCTCCAAGCTTCTTCTTCTTCCTTGTGTTGTCCGCGTGCTTCCACAGACCTCAAACTCCAACAACTTATTGCATTACTTAAGGATTTCATGGATATCTTTGCATGGACTATATATAATGCTTAGAACCTCACATTTAGTAGAATTAATTTAAAGGCTGATGTCAATCCCATTTTCCATCGAGACTATAGAATGAATGCCTATTATGCAAAACAGATCAAGGCTAAGTTGGATCTACTACTTACAACTAGTTTTGTCATGCCTATTGAATATCATGAGTGGGTGTCCCTTATTTGTAGTGGTGCCTAAGAAGAATAAACTACTCTACACTTAAATGGATTGCTACAAATTCAATGCTTCTACTGTTCCCAATACTTTCCCACTACCCTCTTAAATACTTTATTAGATGATGTGGTTGATATTGTATTAGATTATGTATCTGGATGGAAAAATTTCTCTTTTCTTTATGGCTATAGTGGGAAGAATCAAGCTTGAATAGTCAAGCAAGACATGCCTAAGACTATTAATCACCAATTGGGGGATCTTTGCTTATACTATTATGTGCTTCAAGATCAGCAAAGCTCATAGCACCTTTCAAAGATGCATTCAAACCATTCTTGCTCAATACTTGACTAGCTTTATTAAAGTTTTTTTGGATGATTTCTCAATATCTAAAGCCAAAGGAAGTATCTATATGATTTGATACTCTGTTTTTTAGAGCGACTAGAAGTTCATTCGTCTCTTAATCTTGCTAAATCTGTTTCTTTTGTTTTTGGTCATAAGTTGTTGGCCACCTCATTTCTAAACAAGACATTCTGGTTGATCCTAATAAAATTTTAGTGTTCTCAAAGGCTCCAATGCCAAAAAATATCAAAGAAGTCTTGCAGTTCTTAGCCCAGATCAAATGGCATAGATGCTACCTTCAATTGCTTACTCATATTGAAATTCCTTTGAATGAATTAGCACACATGAAGCTTGCACAGTTCCATTGGACTCGTGGTCAAAACCATTTCATGTGTTTGTGGACACTTCAAACATTGATACAGGAAGTGTTTTAATGCATATCACATAAAGGAAATGGTATCTTCCCATTATGCAAGTCTATCTTTCATTAGTGGAATGCAATTATTCTACTACCAAACATAGAATACTTGGGTGATCTATTTCATTAGCGAATTTCATCATTCTTTGAGGTCATTGATTTTTCTTTCATGTTGATCGCTTGGGCTTGCTTTATTTAATCACGCAATAGAATCTGGTGTGCCGCCTTGATAGATGGTTGCTTTGTTATAGGAATTCAATTAACAAAATTGTGCATCATCTTGGTTCTTTACCTGTATCTATCTATGAAACAAATATAGCCTCTAAAGAGATGAATGTGTAGATGATCTAATATGTTGAATGTGATTTAATTTATGTTAGCTCAATGTAGAAATTAATTACCAAGAAAATAATGGCCATAAAGATGAGGCAACATTGTTCTAGACACAGCAAAAGTCAGGTTATTTTTTAAAGATTTTTGAGCTTTACCAGATTAGAAGAAAATTTTCACAACAAAAATTTGTTTAAGGCTGTCCTCAAATACACCCTCTTTCTACATCAAAGATTAGGACAGTAAACCAATAAAACTACCCTTCCAAAATAAGCAGCCCAAATAAGAGTGCTGACTAAGAATTTTCCGCTAGCATCTGCCCAATGTGGATTTGATTCCAATGTAACAATGCTGTGCATTAAAAGATGTACATGAAACTAATAATAAATTATACACATTCAAACCAAACTGGCAAATATCTTGATTGCAACTGGATGAGTATTTAGGCACAGAGCACGCACAAACGGCAGTGGCTTTGGCACTAGATTGTCACATAACCTATCATACATCGTGTGAATTATTGCCTTTGGCATCTAAGACACAGAAAGCTGAGAAAACATGCAGTTGCATCTCTCCACCTCATGTGAAACTTATGAAAAAGTAAACAATCAAGCTCAATTGTTAAAGTGAAATCTGAAGTCTGATTAACTGGTCAATATCAGATGTAGCCTGAAATAACCAGCAATTAATCTAAATGCCTTTGACTGTGTTTATTGATGCAAATGTACTAAAACAGCATCTGAATCTCATTGGTAGTCTGCATAAATCCTTCTTGCTGCAGGGGGACGCCACTTCTTTGTGTGGTACACTGATTCACCAACTTTCCAGCCTGGAACATTGGCCATGATTCTAGCTTCTTCTTCTAAATACTTCTGTTTCTCACGTACAAATCTGAGAAAGCATAGAGGCCAGAAGACATTTCATAATAATTGAAAGAAATCTAATATGAAATTCCTTTAATAGCTGAAAAACTTTACCTTGCATCTTCCTCTGCCTGAATGAAAGGAAGTATTGCCTTCCGTGCTTCAAACTTTTCCTGCTTGTAGGCTCTTTAAAGGGGGGAGGGAAAAAAAAAAAATCAGCAACACTGGAATTCCAACTTCTTATGAGAGAGAAAATGGGAAAGTTTGTGTAATCAGTTGTACATAAAGCCAAAAAGAGGGACATTTGTATGCTAATAGTAGAGTTAAACAATCGCCAACACATCAATCTAACAGCCACGTACAGGGTGAAGTGATTGTGAAAATTACATTAAGACTAAAGATGATGCTATACACTTGTAATTATTCCCTAAATTTGCAGGTGGATGACGGAAAATTGATCCACATACCCTTCCATTACATACATTAAGTGATCCCCTGAAATAGATCCTCGTATATAGTATATACAATGATCATAACTTGGCATTAAGTGATCCACTGAAATAGATCCTCATATACATACAATGATTATCACTTGGCTCATTTGTACTCCAAAAAAAAACTACGTTAAAATGTCAGCTCAAAATACACACTAATCAAAGACCATCTGCTAGGTAAGGCAAAAAGGTATGTTCAAAACCATCCAGTGTTATCTGTAGTAGCTTAGAAAACCTTTTAAACTACTTAAAAAAGCAAAGCATTTATCTGTGAAAGGGAAAAAGGTTATTCTCATCTAAGCTATTGTGCTCACACGTGGCTTCTTTAAATAACCCCGGACTGCACTGCAGCCTGGGTCCCTAGTTCTAGTTAAGTTTCAAATAAACCATATAAATGCTTCAAAATAAGTACCACAAGGGACTTCTCATATAATTAAAATGACTTCATTCTCTAAGAGTTTCTTTAAAATGGTAATCCTTTCCAACAAGCATATAGACTAAGCAGCATGATAAAACTACAAAAGAAAGGGACTGGTTTTTACAAAACACACTAGACTGAAGAAGATACAAAAACATACTTTTTGAGACCCTTAAAATTCTCTACAAGTTTCTCATAAACATCAAGGGTGCTCTCATGTGTATAAAAAGGCCCTTTTGGTTGACATCAAAAGTAGAGTGAATGCAAGTGACAATGCCCTTCAAAGATTTTGTGTACAACTACCTCTTTCTCCACACCTCTCCCTCTATCTCCACAATTCAGATTTTCTCTAATCCCTCTTTCTTTATGCTCATGCATACTTTCTCGCTATTTCTCACTATCTAAGCTCTCTTCCATTAATCCAAGGGAGTGCTTCCCCTAATTTCAAGCTCTCTTATCACACTAGTGGTAATCTCTCTTCTTTTCAACTGGTATCAAAGCAAGGTTTAATCGTGGATTTGGAGCTTACGCTAGAGTTCTATTGCGAATAGCTTTCTCTAAAAGATGATTATTGCATAAATTGAAGATCATTTTCAACTTCAAAGAACTGCTAGCCACTTCTTTGGTAATTCTAGGCCTTACTTCCTCCTTTCATCGTTCTATTATATTCCCTTCACCCTCTTTTAATACTTTCCTACACTTGGTGCTTGTTTTCACAGTGCTCATTTTCACAAAGTCTTGGGCTGAAAATAGAACTATTACAAAAATTACAGCAACCTGTAATTTAATAAATAGGAATCTATTTTCATAATCACTCTTCTATAAAAGCCTTAGGCCTTTGTTGTATTTTATACTTTGAAATAATCATATATATGTTGTTATAGAGGACCTTCTTGAGGGAAATCCTGTTTATAGCTTTGGAGGTCAAGAAATTTAAAGGAAATGGTTTTGATCTATGGAAGGAGTGCATACAAGACATACTCTTTCTAAAAGATAGAGGAACCAATCTTGGGTCCTAAACTCGCATCAACATCAAATGATGATTGAGCAAAGCTCAACAAGGTCATGACAAGCAGAAAAATGGCTATCACAAATGAAATACTCACAAAGCTTAAAGGACTCCAGACAATTGCTGACACAAGGCAAAAGTTGAAGGCGACACATGAGACACGACACCAATAAATTAAGTCCACTTGATGAGGAAGCTTATCGGATTGTGACTCAATGGATCAAAGTTGGCCCTTGAGCACCTTAAAGCACTTTCATAGATTTCTTAATCAACTTCAAGATAAAGGCTTCCCACCATTTGATGACAAGTCAAAAGAATTTTTGTCCTTATAACTCTTCCTAGTTCTTGGGAAACATTGGTTATTGTTACATTTATGTGTTCCTCGAGTAGCTTTGATGTGAACCTTTTCCCTATACATGGGCACTTTTTACTCTAGTGCTGGCTAGAGGTTTTTTCCCATGTTACCACATACTTGATACTCTCATATGTGGTGGTACTTTGTACTTAGGGATATTATTCAGCTCCTAGTTCAGTTCAGTTCATCGATCAATAGAGAGAGCTATTCCAGCCATCGTCTTCTCCGTGTGTCTTGCTGCGTTTGTGCTCCTTGTGTGTGCTTCTTGTGTGTCTCTCGCACTTCTACACACACCCAACAGTGGTATCAGAGCAGGTTCAGCTTCTTCTCAAGTTTCGGTTTTTCGCATCGCGACGCGCGCGCACTTTAACAGTGCAAATCGACTTCGGAGCATAGAACTGTGAATTTCAGCAGCCCGGAAACATTTTTACAAGGCAAATGGGGTTTTACCCCCATTTGGAAGCCATTTGTGCACTCAGAATCGCCATCAGAGTGACGGTTTGTGAGCTGAAATTTCAGCACTCATTTCAGAGCACTCATTTCAGTCTTCGTCGAAGTGAAGATTTTGTCACATTCTTGTTCCTTAGTGAAATGGCGGGCAGCAATGACTTGTTTGGCATGCTTCAAGCTGAAGATAAGCTTGATGGAACCAACTATCCGATGTGGTCTTACATGATGAAGCATGTTCTTGTTGCAAAACAACTTTGGAACATAGTGGAAGATATAGATCGAAGACCTGCAGGTGTTTCTACTTCACAATCTACTGTCACATATGGAGCTTCTTCTTCGAGTACAGTGGTTTCTCCTTCTCCACCTACACAGGAGCAGCTTAGATGGGATGGAAAAGATGCTCAAGCTCATGCTTTGATTGCGCTTTCAGTGAAGCGTCATATAATTCCACACATTCGGTCATGTTCTACATCACGACAGGCATGGGACACTCTTGCTTCTTTGTATGCCGTGCGTTATGAAGCACGTGTTGCATACTTGAGGAAGCAACTTTAGGATGTATGTATGGCTGAAAAAGAGTCAGTGGATGTGTATGTGACACGCATCAAGGACTTGAAAGAGCAATTGGCAAAGATAGATGAGATCATTCCGGATGCATCACTCATTTCTACATTGTTGAAAGGATTACCGAAATCTTTTCAAAGCTTTGCTACTACACTTTGTTTAATTGCAAAAGGAAATCCTAATATGTATGCATTTGATGAGGTTGTGTCTCTTCTTTTGCAAGAAGAGCAATCTAGAGTGAATAGGAGTGGTTTGATTGAAGGAACGCAAGCACTTGCTATCTCACAAAAGGGGAAAAGCAAGTATGGTTCAGCTTTTGGTTCATCAAAACCAAAGCCTCAAGCTTCCTCTTCCACTCATTCCTCTAATGATGGTGATTTGCAAAAGAAGAAGAGATGCAAATATTGCCGAAAGGCTGGTCATACTATTGATGAGTGTAGAAAGCTTGCTAAACGCAATGAAAAGAAGAAGGAATCGGGCATGTCTATTGCTGAAAATTCAGCAAATGCAAAGAATGATGAAGCTAACATGGCTCAAGATTTTTGGGCATGTGTTGTTAAATGTCATTACGATGCTTCTTTACATTCTAAATGTATGGTTGTGAGTGAGGCTGATTAGGATTGGTTCTTTGATAGTGGTGCTTCAAAGCACATAACATCATGCAAAAGATTTTTTGCCTCTTTGAAAGATGCACCTAAAGGAGGACATGTGGTGTGTACAAACAATGCCTCTTATCCTATCATCGGAGTAGGAGAAATTGAGCTTACGGCTGCAAATGGAGGTGTGATTCTCTTGAGAAATGCATTGTATGTGCCCAGTATCAAGAAGAACTTAATTTCAGTTCCGTTGATTCCCAAAGCTGGACTTCATGTACATTTTGTTGATGATAAGTGTATGGTTCATGATTTCAGCAATGGCGATGTTATCGTGATGTCCGGTACATTATGTAATGGTTTGTATCGCATGGATACATACAAAAGGGCTGCCTCGAATGCCTTAGTTGCTCATACTTCTTCCATGGCTGAAATGGAGCTTTGGCATGCTCGTTTTGGTCATTTAAACTTCAATAGTTTGCTCTACTTTCAAAAGAAGGACATGGTTATTGGCTTGCCTACACTTGAGTCCATTGAAAAGCATGCATGTGAAGGTTGCATTCTTGGAAAAATGCATCGTGCTTCTTTTCCAAAAGATAGTCACACACACTACAAGAAAATTGCAACTTGTTCATAGTGATGTATGTGGTCCCGTCAAGACTCCATCTTTTGGGAAGCATGTATATTTTGTTACCTTCATTGATGATGCTACTCGCCATACATGGGTGTATCCTATGAAAGCAAAGAATGAGGTATTTTCTTGCTTCAAAGCATTTTTAGCTATGGCTGAAAATTTTTCTTCACAAAAGCTTTTGACTCTACGCACGGATCGTGGTGGTGAATACATGTCACATGAGTTTAGTGCTTTTCTTTGTGAAAGAGGTATTTCACACCAATGTACGGTGCCATATACACCTCAACAAAATGGTGTTGCCGAGCGTAAAAATAGAACTTTACTTGAAATGGCACGATGTATGGTTAAAGGAAAGCATCTTCCTCATAAGTTTTGGATGGAAGCGGTCATGTGTGCAAACTATGTGTTGAATAGCTGCCCTACAAAAGCATTGAGAGTCATCACTCCTTATGAGGCTTGGAATGGTCATAAGCCTATAGTTAGTCATATGCATGTGTTTGGTTGTTTGGCATATGCTCTTGTGCCATCACAACAACGTCACAAACTTGATGACAAGGCAAAGAAATACATATTTGTTGGTTATAGTGCTGAAAGTAAGGGATATCGGTTGTACCATCCATTGACGAACACAATTATTGTTGTGAGTAGAGACGTGGTATTTGCAGAAAATTCAGTTTTCCGTCTACTTGAATGCAAAAAACTGCCAACAGTTAGCTCACAAGATGTGTTCGATACACTCATGCCTTTGTTCCAAAATGGTGCGCTTGACTATGGCCATGTAGACCAACCAACTGAGGTTCAAAGGGCTGAAAAAATCCAGCCAAATAGGGCTAAAAATGCAGAGAATTTCCAGCCAAACATGGCTGAAAAAATTCAGCCAAAAATTGCCAAAACTGTTGGAAATTTTCAGCCACGTATGGCTGAACATTTGCGTCCAAATATGGCTGAAACTGAGCACGAAATTCAGCCCACGCATGATGTACATATTGAAGATGTTTTACATAATGAACGCATGTCTAGCAAGAGTGCACAATCTATGCCAAAGTGGCTGAAACAAACTTTGCAGGACAGCAAATTGATGCACCTTTACTTGGTAGAACAAGATCAAGCTCTAACCATGCATCAAGTAATTTTGTGGATTATTCTCTTATTGCTACAGCATGTAATGAAGAGCCACTTTCTTTTGAAGATGCATATGACGATCCACAATGGATGAGTACTATGCAATCAGAAATGGATTCCATACATAGGAATGGTACTTGGGAGTTATGTGAATTGCCAAAAGGAAAGAATGCCATTGGTACAAAGTGGGTTTATGAGATTAAGAGAAAATCTGATGGTAGCATTGATCGCTTCAAAGCTAGATTGGTTTCCAAAGGATATGCGCAACAATATGGCATTGACTATGAGGAAACTTTTGCACCTACTTCACGCATGACTACCATTGGTACCGTGGTTGCATTGGCTGCCCATCGAGGTTGGAAAGTGCATCAGTTGGACATAAAAACAGCCTTCTTGAATGGAGATTTGCAAGAAGAGGTTTATGTGAAGCAACCTCCTGGATTTGCTATGAAAAGGAAAGATCATATGGTTTGTCGCTTTCATAAAGCATTGTATGGTCTCAAGCAAGCTCCACGTGCATGGTATGACAAAATACATAAGCACTTGATTGCTCTTGACTTCACATGTAGTCCGATTGAAAGCACACTCTATGTACGCAAAAATGGGGCTGATCTTATAGTGCTTGTTCTTTATGTCGATGACATACTCTTGACTGGGTCATGTGATGCAAAACTTGACATTCTTATGGCTGATTTGCAGCATACTTTTGATGTCACTTATCTTGGTCTTTTGAGCTACTATCTTGGCATCTAGTTTGTATCCGTTGAGGGGGGAATTGTTATGCATCAAGCAAAGTATGTTGAAAAACTACTTTTGACTTTGATGATTGCAAGCCAGTTTCCACACTGGTTGAGACAGGATTTAGATTCTCAGTTGAGGATTCCATTGATGCATTTGACACTTCTCTTTATCAACAGGCTCTGGGATGTCTTATATATGCATGCAACACAAGGCCGGATATACAATATGCAGTTTCCCACTTGAGTCGATTCATGCATAGCCCTGGCACTAAGCATTGGCAAGCGGTGAAACGTGTGTTTAGATATCTTCGAGGCACTTTGAGCTTAGGTCTCTTTTATGGCAGAGATGTTCAACCATGCTTGCATGCTTTTACAGATAGTGATTGGGCTGGTTGTTATGATACTCGCGTGTCCACTAGTGGTAATTGCTTTTTCCTTGGAGACTCATGCATATCTTGGTTGAGTAAGAAGCAACCTACAGTGGCCACATCGAGTTGTGAAGCTGAGTACAGGGCAGCTTTCACAGCTACAGTGGAGTGTATATGGCTAAGACGCCTATTGATGGATCTTTGCATGGAGATTGATGCTGCTACACATATTCTCACAGATAGTCAGAGTGCTTTGGCTATTGCACGAAACCCAGTGTTTCATGCACGGACCAGACATATTGAGGTGCATTATCACTATGTGAGAGAGAGCCTTCATGCAGGAGATATTGATTTGGTATATGTGCCTACATAAGATAATGTGGAAGACATATTCACCAAAGCTCTTCCACGGGAAAAGTTTGAAGCTTTTCACAAAGCTTTAGGCTTATTACCTTGTGGGGGCCGATCTGTCACTCCCTGTATGTGTTCACATCATTCGCTCCAGGGGGGGTTTGTTACATTTATGTGTTCCTCGAGTAGCTTTGATGTGAACCTTTTCCCTATACATGGGCACTTTTTATACTAGTGCTGGCTAGAGGTTTTTTCCCCATGTTACCACATACTTGATACTCTAATATGTGGTGGTAGTTTGTACTTAGGGATATTATTCAACTCCTACTTCAGTTCAGTTCATCGATCAATAGAGAGAGCTATTCCAGCCATCGTCTTCTCCGTGTGTCTTGCTGCATTTGTGCTCCTTGTGTGTGCTTCTTGTGTGTCTCTCGCACTTCTACACACACCCAACAGTTATATCCCTTGGTAACTCTCCTACTATATATACCTTCATAAGTTCAGAGTTATCCAAACTTACGAACTTAGGATAGAGAAAACAAACACATACACATTGGAAAAAATAACAAACAAAAGCAAGAGACTTAAGATCAATATAAGACATGAAAAATACAAACAAGAAAGAAAACCAATACAAAAAGAGACGCACGCACACTCACACGAACACACATATACACACACACAAAAAAAGGAAGATAAAAAAATAAATAAAAAAAATTTAAAAATAAATAATAAAAAAAAGTAATTAAAAAAAAAATTATATATAATTTAATTCTAATTCCTTTCTTCTTATTATTTGTTTGTTCTTTGTGCAAGACTTTATCATGGCTGAGTTTATCCTTCACTTCTAGAAGTGATAGAAACTCAGATCGTTGACTTTGTTAGAGATCTTGATTTAGAAAGACTCTTTATTAAAGTCTGCACCTACTCTAGGGCACTGATGACATGAGTAGAGATGTCATAGCTATTTGTCCAAGCTATGCATGATAAAGTTTAATTTTGATACTTCTTGTTTAGGACAGACATAGAAGTTGAAGATGCACTTTTTGTTTCGTTTTGTTTTTGTTTAATTTGCTTATATATATATATATATATATATATATATATATATATATATATATATATATATATATATATATATATATATATATATATATATATATATATATATATATATATATATATATATATATATATATATATATATATATATATTTATGGATTTTTTAAAAATTTATTTTCTTTTAATTTAATTTTTATTTTTATATATTTATATTTTTTATTTTAATTTGTTTCTTTTTTAATTTATTATTTTTATTATTGTTTAACTATTTATTTTTACTAATATTTTTTATTTTATTTTTCTTATTTATTTATTTTTTGTTTTGTGTGTGTGTGTGCTAAATAATAATAATAAATATATAGAATATAAAATTAAAATTAATAAATATATAGATAAATAAATAAATAAATATATGAATAATAAATAAATAAATAATAATTAAAAAAATAAAAATAATAATAATTTTTTTTATAAAAATATATTAAAAATAATAATAAAAAAAATAAAGAAATAGCTAAAATAATAATAGAAGTAATAATAATAATAATAATAATAATAAATATAAAAGAACAAAAGACTAGAATGAAGCTATAAATAAAGAGTGAAAAAGAAAAAGGGGGGGGGGGGGACCCCCACAAAATACCTTATCATTAACCCATACAGTGTTCCCCTTTTCTATTGAATTTACTAATGATTAATTTGAACACATGAAAAGAAGAAGAACCATAAATGAACTTGTTACGAAGTAAGAAAGTCCTTATCTTCTTTGAAACTTTCTTGAATAAATACCCTTTTTGAACAAGCAAAGAGATTAGTTGACAACACTGAACTACAAATGAAGACAAGCTTGAACATCGACGAGAAAATCTAAATAATTGAAAACAAATAACGCCGTACTTTGCTAAATGAGAAGTATTTGAATCAATATGAGGCATACGTATCATGTTAATGCTAGCGAATTCCGGTTCTAATCTTTTATCATAAATGTCTAATTCCAAACCAAAAGGAGACTGAAATATTTTTAGATCTAGAAAAGCACAAGAATCACCATGTGAAGTACAAATCAGCTCACAAAAAGTTTTGGGATAAATACCACCACCAAAAGCATCATTGTCTAAATATATAAAATCTTGAAAAGAACTAAAATCAGGAACAAACAGATCATCTACAAAGCGTCTAATATTAGAAAGTTTGTGTATAATGATAGGTCAGGTATTAGCTAAAACAAGCCTTTCCATAAATTAAAAATTCATAAGTAAAAAGATAAAAATTAGCAAGAAAGACAGAAGAATTTGTACCCAAAGGAATTCGAATACATTGTTTGAATAAACTATCACCAACTGAAATATACAAGTTTTCTAAAAGAAAATCTAACCAAAGAAGAAAGTATAATCTAAAAGAAAATCTAACCAAGAAAATATAAGCTATGATGGAGTGAGAGGCTTAATCTTGGATCAAGATTAGTTAGAAAGCAAACAATGAGTCGAGAGTGTTAGCAAATAAGCTAAAATTGGTATAGAAACAACATCAAACAAATAGACAACATCAAACATATAGAGAATAGAGACAACATCAAACATATCGAGCAAACGAGAGATGTAAGGAGTCATGCTCCAAATATTTCATTACATTCCAAAAGTTACAAATAGATAGCTAAAAGATTAGTTTTGAGGTGAACTCTTGTATAAGATTAGTTAGAAAGCAAAGAATGATATGAGAGTATTAGCAAATAAGCTAAAATTGGTATAGAAACAATAAGAGAATATAGACCACATAAAAAATATAGAGCACATAAGAGAGATGTAAATTCACAACAAAATTATGTAGCAAACAAAAATTTCACAAGATAATTATGTAGCACACCTTGAAGTTGTTGATGAAAGTGTTAGAAATTCAGCTTTCTGCAAGGGAGGTGCAAAAATTTCAGAAATTGAAAAAGGTCAACAAGTTGTGAAAGTTGGTCAACAAATGGTTAAAAATGGTCAAAGTTGACACTTGGATATTATTGCAGATTTGGCACGTACTCTTCAAGAGGATAATGGATTCTGAAGATATATAACACTTGGCATTTGATAAACATCTGGAGGGTCAAAGGCAAACCCTAATTTCTGGTCAAAAAAGTCAAAACAGTTAATTAAAGTCAAATTTTAATATGACACGCATCAACATCTCCTTGATTATATCCTATGGCAAATATTAGCCCCAACAAAAGCAATCGTTAGTCTTCGTAAAGCAATTAAACACTAATCGACAGCTTTGAAAAGTAAAGGAGTAAAACTTTAATGCCAAAAATAAAGAAGCCAAATCGGAAAAGCATGTCATTGTTTTTAATCTGGAGTTTTTGCATGGACAGTTCTAGCTACATAAGAACAAGGGTTTGAGCGCTCTTATCACTCACCCAAGGTAGAGCAGACCTAGAGCTTGATGGGGAGGAATTTCTCCTTCATTTGGAGGAGCGGATTTGTGTTGTCTTCATCTTCTACAGGAAGTGCAGCAGCCTTAAAGAATATCTATACTTGGAGGATTTTTTCAGCTATGGAGATGAGCAGCAGATGGAGTAGATTCTTCATGCATATCTTATATGCTACTGTAATTTCATGTATTCCATTCACGTTGGGTATGGAATATACATGGAGCTCGGCTCTTTTATATGTCCTTTGTCTTGTCTATTCTCCATCTTGTCTACATTTTCTTTATGCCCCAATATTGATTGTGGCCCTTAGAACCAACAATTGGTATCAGAGCAGGTGAGAATAGTGTACATTCAAAATAGCAGAGCATGTAGAAGAGTCAGAGCCTGATGGCAGACAGATGATCCAGCAAGGTTGCAATATGCTCTTGCTGAGTACAGGATGGAAGGGAAGTCAGCTCCAAGAGGGGTCATGTCAGTTATAAAAGATTGCAGAAGCAATCTACAACAACAGATATAGCGTATATTACGGGAGCAAATAATACATAGTGTGCAGGATATGTTGGATTCGAAGTTATCACAGATAGTTTGCAGAGAATGCAGGTCTATTTGCAGGACTGGAGAGGATCGCTTCCGTGTGCAACAAGAGAAGTGATGTTCTACCATTGGTCAACCTTCTAGTGCTCCTTGGGGTTTGTTACTCAGCCATGTTTATGGGAGCCAGTATGCTCAACTTGGTGGTCATGAAGGAAGACTTATGTGAGCAAGGAGGGGTAATTGATCGATACTCAGAACCTTATGGTAGTCATTTTTACACCTAGTATATCTGTGTATGTGTATGTTTGACAAGGTGGTCAGGTGCGTTCAGTTTGGTGTGTTCGGTGCGTTCAAGGTGCGAGGACCGAACCTTACGTCGTAGGTAAGGTGTGCAAGGTTCGTTTAGGGTTTGTTAAGTGATGGCAATGCAATTATTGCATGGGTGTTTATGGTGGTTCAGCATCCTGCATGCAGCATGAAAGCTCATCTCCTTGGGTTTGGAGATAAAGGCATTGGGAAATGCCCTTGCATACCTCAAAAAACTATGAAAGAGTTGATTGCTCATATTCAATTAAGCCAAATAGCTAATATGCATATGTCTCCATCATTGAGAGCACTGTAACCATGATCCATGCTCGCAAACCTACATGTCGACGCTCGCGGATCATGGCAAATACTATCTTCAATAAGGTAGTAGATCAAGTTTCTTTATGTGTTTTTATCACTAGATATGTAAAAGAATGCTAGACATACATTATTCATGGGTTATTTTGTTGCAAAGAAATATAATACTCGTTTTTTGTTTCCATTTTTTTAGTACTCTACATACTAAACGTTTTAAAACCCGTTTTTAAAACTCTCTTTGTACTATGGTGTCACGTATGTGACATGTATGATGTGCGTGTGACATGTGTGACCATTGACTGTGTGTGTGACATCAATCAAATCATGTACGATGTGTGTGTGTGATGTGGGAGTGTGTGTGACATGTCACATGTATCTGTGACACGTGTGTGTGTCTATGTATGACATGTCATGTGTGTGTGCATTATAGTATGTGACGTGTGTGTGACACTTGACATGTGTGTGGTGAAACATGCTTAAGAAATACTTTGCTCTCTGGAAAGGTGCTAGCATGTTAGGACAATACAAGATGGCATATGCACGTGAACCAAAGTACCCTAAAGGTTAAGCATTCAATTTGTCAACGAACGAAAAAGCCCAAACACACCAAATTGAACCTTACAGATGAACCGAACCAAACTGATTCGGTTCCAAACTGTCAAAGGACCACATCTACTTATAAGGTTCGGTTCAAACCGAACCGAATGGAACCTTTCAAGGGTTGGGTTTGCAAACCGCATCTACCATGATGTTTGATAAGTGTAGATGATAGCATAGGACTTTAACTTGACAGGCCTAGCCAACCTTGAGAGTTGAGGGAGTATATATATATATACCAGAATGAATCCAGGTAAACCCCAAATTCACCCTCAGAGGAAAGTGCAACTACAAGCTCATGGTAGTCAACCACAAGACTATATAGCGTATAAGCTCCACTATGCACAGTATCGACTCAATACTATGACATCCCCACTAACGTCCTCAGTGCCCAATAGTGGGTATAGAGCTCAGAATGAATGCATGCTCACACACACACCCCACAACGCACACACACCACGAGCATGAACTCACAAGAAGCTCTGCGAACTGAGTTTCTATCACTTCCGGAAGTGATGGGCAAACTCAGCCATAATGAAGCCTAGCACCAAATGCAAACAAAACATAGGAAAAATTACAAAAAAAGCATAGTTGATAGGGTATACACACCTAACAACTGGTCGTAACTAGGACGAAGAATCCACAAGTGAAAACTGCATGTCCGCTAATACGACAATCATATATACCAAAATGAATCCAGGTAAACCCCAAATTCACCCTCAGAGGAAAGTGCAACTACAAGCTCATGGTAGTCAACCACAAGACTATATAGCGTATAAGCTCCACTATGCACAGTATCGACTCAATACTATGACATCCCCACTAACGTCCTCAATGCCCAATAGTGGGTATAGAGCTCAGAATGAATGCATGCTCACACACACACCCCACAACGCACACACACCACGAGTATGTTTAAGTCTATACACTATCCAATTCTTAGCATCTTGTAGTTGTCTCTATCCTTCCAACTTCCAAGTAGTGTTTGGATGAGAAGAGCGGGAGATATGTGAGTCCTCTTTGTGATGTGTGTTGGGAAGAGCTCTTCATGTTCAAGGCCCATGTTTGTGTTAGTGAACACTTATCATGATATATGAAAAATATAAAAACTATACAAGTACCTAACAAACAGTAAATTTAACTAACAAAATACCTACCTAGCATATGGCCCTTATGTCAGGTTAGGAGGGAATTGTTAGAAATTCAACCTTCCACAAGGGATGAAAAAGCAAGTGTAAAACTTTAATGCCAAAAATAGACAAATGGGAAAAGTAGATCACTTTTTTTTGGGATGGGCAATTCTAGCTACATAAGAACAAAGGTTTGAAGGCTCTAATCACTCACTCAAGGTGGGGCATACATAGAACTTGATGTGGAGGAATTTATTCTTCACTGGGAGGAGGAGTGGGTTTGTGCTTTCTTCATATTCTACAAGAAGTGCAACCGCCTTAGAGCTTCGGCAGTGAAGATTGTAGAGTTATGAAGAGCGATCACGGTAGATTCTTCATGAATATCTTATATGCTACTTGTAACTTCATGTACTTCACTCATGTTATGTATGGAATATATGTGGAGCTTGGCTCCATCTCTCTCTTGTCAGGCCTATTCTCCATCTTGTCTCTATTTTCTCTATGTCTCAATATTGATTGTGAGCCTAAACACCAACACAACACACATTCAAGTTGAAGAAGACCTCCACCTAGTTCAAGATTGAAGTGATTGATAAGAGAACCTCGATAGGCTTTTTATATAGACACACATAACTATGGCAAAAAAATTGTTTTTCGAAAAAAAAATTAGCACAAATTTGTTTTTAGAGTTTTCACAATTGCTTTTATTAGCTCAACATGGAGCGTTTAGAAGTGCCACTTGTCTTTTGTTTTATGAATTAATTGTTCTCTTTTCATAATGGATTTCATTATGAACATTTGGTTTCACATTAGGCTAATATGAACACATTGGATATACTTTTTGGTCAATCAAACAAGGTTTGTTTGAGAGGTGTTATATATGGTTAGAAAGCTCTCATTGAGTACTACAAGAATATGTAAAATTTTCACTTGCAAATTTTGACCATTTTTACCAAGTTTGACCAAACTTTGATATGCAAATAAATGGGTTGACTTGCACATTTGAGGCTTCATTTAGTGGAAGGTTGACCCTTTCTTACCATTTGCTAACAATTCCCCTCCTAACTTGAAACTAGATGCACACATATATACACACATGTTACACATGATACATAGACATGTCTCACAAATTATGATACCTCCATAAATATCTATTTCACATATCATGCAAAGTGTTCACAAATACACACAAAGATCTTCACATAAGGAGCATCCTCCAACATACACATACACAAAGTGTTGGAAATCAATGTCACATCAGTCCAAAATCCTATTAGGGCAGAAACCCTAATTTTGGTACTTAGTCATTTTTGGCACAAAATTTGGGTAAAATTTTTATGAGCCTATCTTGTAGAGCTTGAAGAGAGATTTCTAATGGTATATGACATGAATTCATCAGAGATCAGATTTGGCAAAAAACCCTAACCCTAATTATCTACTGATTTAGGGTTTTTATCTCATTTGATAGCTCTCAGCTTGGAGATCATAAAAATGTTGTCAGATCATTCATCAAGTGGTTAGAAGTGTGAAAAAGCAGGTCAAGAAGCACTTTCAATGATTAATTTAAAAATAAAGCAAAAGCAATTTAAAAAGCGATGAGATTAAAATAAAGCACTTTTTAGTGAGTTTTTCGCATGAGACACTCAAGGCTACATAAAGAAGTGTTTGGGTCACTTCTAGGATCATCCTACACAAAGCCAACGCAAGCTTTGGTCCTCTCTTGAGGAGGTAGTGCTCTAGTGCTCATGGGGCAGCCATGGTGCACTTTAGGAGCAGCTATGGAGCTATGTTGAGGCGCAGCCATGGAGTTCTTCTTGAAGAGTTCTTCTTGGAGAAGAGTGTGCTGACACTCTTGCTTATGGAAAAGACTTACCTATCAGCAGCTTGGTGGTTTGGATCAGCCATCCACATGATGTATTTGAAGATTGTCTTCTATATGAAGATTATGGAGTACTTCAAAGACATTGGATGGAGCTTAACATAAGATTTCATCTTATGTTAACTATTCGGGTACATATTCTCTTTATGCACACAGGTACTACTTGGAGCTTATGGAGGCAACGGCATCCATATCTGGAGGAGTCCTATTCGACATACATAAAGGAGAATCAGTACATGCATGCTACATGCATCATATGAGATGTTAGATAAGGTGTTTCCACATGAGTATTGAGGATTTCTGTCATCAACATGTTAGCATTCTATGCTAATTCTGTAAGTATGTGATCTATCACACACACATCTGATTTAGGGTCTTCCATAGCCTAAATCCAGATTAGGGTTTGCTGAATATCAGTTTCAAACTGATCTTTCCTCTTTCTGTCACTCATATACACTCTTCTACAACCTATCAGGTCATACATCTCATACATATTCAGATTTCTGTCACTACGTCTGGATATTCTTGTAAATTCTGTACATACACTCTTCCATCTATTTTTGTTCACATAGAGTGGTTGAGATTTTGACTCCCACATTGTGTGAGTAAGCAGTGGCTTACGTAACATTTTGAACATGTTGTCTAATCTCTCTCTATCTTTGTCTCATCATTGTATGATTAAGTGTGGTATGTTCATGTTTGTCAATTTTGCAAGATACTGAAATCTGTGTTGTAGATCCTGGACCTATGGGACCTGTTGAATTTGTTATGGGCCTACCTAATTTTCAACATTTGGTATCAGAGCTTCCAAGTTTACAATATATGGTTTCAAAGCATCTTCTAACATTTGACATATGACATACACACTTAATCTTGATGAATAGAGATTTGAGATTTAGACAATTCAGTCACATGTTTATTTATCAGTGTGGAGTATGAAGTTGATGATCTGTTGACAGCCAAATACTTTTGGAAGTATGAAAATACTTTACAGAAGTATTGCTTGAAGACCAAGACTTGATGAAGAGAAGGCTACTTCAAATTCAAGGAAAAACAATGGTTTGGAGAAGATGGAAGGAACCAGATAACATCAAATCACAGGTATTAGTTTCTACGATCAGATTGTCATTTGCAGGTCATATCTTAGAAGAGCAATTATGAAGAGTTTTGAAGGATTCAAGAAGTGCTTTTAAACACTTTCATTACTTTAAAAGTTAAAGCATTAGCTATATCAAAACACGTATCTAGAGGTTGTTCTTGACAATTTTGATAGATCTCTTTCATGGCAAGAAAGCTCAACTAAGAAGACAAATTTGGAGATCAAATCAGTTTTGTTTTCAGCCAACACAGGGTTGAAAGTTTTGTTGATCAAAGTTTGTACCTAGAGAGGTAATTCAGTATTCAGCATATGAGGAGATGGAGCTAAGATGGTAGAAGCATGTTTTATCTTCTATGTTTACTTCCATTTACATACCATTTTTTTTGTCTCTTACTCTTAGCACTAGAGGAAGAGAAAAATTCATTTGAAGAAGTTAAGAGTGCTTACTACTTCAAGATAAAGAGAACAAAAGGTATGGAAGAGAAGTTTGAAGATGTTGACATCATCGGGTGGAAGAAAGGTGCAGATGAAGAAAGTCCAACAATTCCAAATTGAAAGTACAACTTCCTTTTACTCTTATATTTTCCATATACTTTTCTTACTTTTATCCTCTACATCCAAAAACAAGTCTACGAGAACATCTTGTGAAGAAGATAGTTTAAAGAAGAAGTAGTTTCTTGTTTTGCATTATACTTGGTCATGTTTTAGTAGGTTTTGACAAAGAATTACATTGAGAGAGAAAAGCAGCAGATATCTAAGACAGCTTATATATTTTGACTCATATGGATATGAGTTATGTTTTAGTTGAAGATTTTGAGCAGGCAGCTTATATGTTCCCTCAAAGAATTCTTGGAATATCAATTCAAAGCTACTTGATATATGATAAGTTGCAGAGAAGTATATTTCTTCTTTACCTAACTCTTGAGGTAAAAGAGTATTTGTAGCAGATGTAAGAGACTTGGAGTGAAGTTTTTTTAGTTTGGAAAAGTTACCTCATATTCAGTATATGCAGTATTTTCAGAAAATTCAGAAATTCATTATGTTCAAGAAAATTCAGAAATTCAGTATTTTCAAGAAAATTCAGTATTTTCAAGAAAATTCAGTATTTTCAAAAAAATTCAAAAAAATTCAGATTTTTTTTTTTGTACGAGTCAATTGGAGAATCTATTTTCTATGATTGTCTTGACTTTTGGATACATGCTTGTATTCAAAAAGGTGTTCCATCAGATCCTATCACTTGATTGAGAAGTGGAGTTAGCCAAAAGAAAGACAAGCAAATACTATCACATTTCACTCGGGAAGAATATGAAGATATGAAGTATCAACTTGTAGCTTTTGGAGTTCTCAAGGTGAGAGTTTGTCCACTTGTGTTTCAATAAAAGTTACAGATTCTTGTGAAGGATTTAGTTGAAGAAAAGTTTTACAACTTCATGTAAGAAGCATGGACACTTAGAGACATTCAGGTAGCAAATCAAACATTCAGTCATGAAAGTTTGAAGAGAGCAGATTCTACACAGGTATTTTGTTGGAGAGATCTTGAATGATCTTGAAGATCTTGAGTATTTTTGAGTCAGATGTCTATCCTTTGTTTGTCAAGTTCTTAACATTGGAAGAAGTAAGTTGATGATTCAGATTCTATCAGATTAGTGTTGGAGAGAAATAGAAGAAGATACTTGTTATGTTGCAGAAGATTATGAATCCTAAAAGTGCTTTCACCAAAGGTTTTTGTTATGATGTAATAGATCAGCTAACCTTATTCTAGATTATGGGAAGCTGAGGAATGGCAATGAAAGCTATTGGCATGTGTACAGTGCTAATAAAAAGGGTTCAGATATTTTATTTCAAGACACAGGTATTGACGATATGGAAGCAATGCTAAATCACTGAAGATCAGATTTATTGAAAGAAGGAAGACGCTCTAAATTTCATAAAATCTGATATACTTTGAAGAATTCTGGATACTAGTGTTAAATCATCCAAGGGGGTGATCAAAGATGAAAACTTATTTTCAGCCATATGTGAAGGAATGCAGATTCATACCTACAGGTATTCCTATATTTCCTTTGTTAGTTTCTCTTTATGTTCCAACTTTGAAAGAAGAAGGAAGAAGGAGAATGTCTCGAGAAAGTTCCTGTTAGGTGTTCCTGTTCGGGAGAAAGTTCCAGAGTTCTATTGAAGAGAAGCATGATATTTCAGAGAGGTATGTTACTTGTGAGGTGCACACATATATGATTATACCAAACTTTGAAGGAAAGAGGTATGAAGGACTTACAGATAGAACAAGGATGAAGACATGATGACATCATAGATATGAAATTTTGGTGAGACTCTTATGAGTTGAGTTCAATACAATCAGAGATGTGAGACTCATGAGTTGAGTTGAGTACAGTCAGAGATGAACCAGCTAGTGTTCATAATACACTAAGTTGTGAGTTGTCAGTCACAAGTCCCAGGATTTAGTTTTTTATTCTGTTTAGTGTATATACATGACACAGCAGAAGTTCGTTGAGAAACCTTTCATAAGGTAAATGCAAATATGTGGATCCTAGTGTATGCTTACAGGTTTGAGAAGACATATTTCAGGAAATAGCAGATTCAGAGTCAGTTCATGCTACATATGTTAAGCAATGATTGCTTGATATATGCTAACACTATTGGATATCTAGTTTGCATATTTTCTCAGGTATTATGGTTCATATTCAGCAAATTCAGATTTTTCGAAGTTTGAAAAAGTTCAAATTCAGCTTTGAAGAAGACTTTTGAAGATAAAGTTTTGAAGGTCCTTTAGAAAGACAAGTTTGAAGCTTATGACAATTTGCAAATGAATGAAGTTGCATATCCAGTTCAATTTGTACCAATATGACATTACAGGGGGGATTGTTGGAAATCAATCAATGTCACATCAGTCCAAAATCTTATTAGGGCAGAAACCCTAATTTTGGTACCTAGTCATTTTTGGCACAAAATTTGGCTGAAATTTTTATGAGCCTACCCTATAGAGATTGAAGAGAGCTTTCTAATGGTATATGACATGAAGTCATCAGAGATCAGATTTGGGAGAAAACCCTAACCCTAATTTTCTGCTGATTTAGGGTTTTTACCTCATTTGATAGCTCTCAGCTTGGAGATCATAAAAATGTTGTTAGATCATTCATCAAGTGGTCAAAAGTGTGAAAATGCAGGTCAAGAAGCACTTTCAGTGATTAATTTAAAAATAAAGCAAAAGCAATTTAAAAAGCGATGAGATTAAAATAAAGCGCTTTTTAGTGAGTTTTTCGCATGAGACACTCAAGGCTATATAAAGAAGTGTTTGGGTCACTTCTAGGATCATCCTACACAAAGTTAACGGAAGCTTTGGTCCTCTCTTGAGGAGGTAGTGCTCTAGTGCTCATGGGGCAGCCATGGTGCACTTTAGGAGCAGCTATGGAGCTATGTTGAGGCGCAGCCATGGAGTTCTTCTTGAAGAGTTCTTCTTGGAGAAGAGTGTGCTGACACTCTTGCTTATGGAGAAGACTTACCTATCAACAGCTTGGTGGTTTGGATCAGCCATCTACATGATGTATTTGAAGATTGTCTTCTACATGAAGATTATGGAGTACTTCAAAGACATTGGATTGAGCTTAACATAAGATTACATCTTATGTTAACTATTCAGGTACATATTCTCTTTATGCACGATGAATGAGAAGTAGAGAGAGAATACAGAACTTGCCTAAGTGTAATAGTAAGCCAAAATGCTTACCTACACTAACTTATATTCGAATGCCAAATTACAACGTGTATACAACTACAAAACTGAATGTGTGCATAATGTAGATACAAAATCTGAATCTAAGCAAAATTTCGAGGAACTAGATATAAGAGTTTGTTCATAAAGTGCCTAAGAGGTATGAAGAGTGTGTGTATGTGAGTTTGGAATGAATAGATACAATTAAGAACTGTTTGTATAGCAAACCCTAATTGAATAACAAGGCAGATTCCTCCTTGTTTAGGAACAAAGGAAGAAGAACAAAATATTGACTTGCTACTCACAACATCAGCAAGAACTCAATGGTTGGCTCAAAAATCTCCTCCAAGAGTAGAGGACCTCCAAATATAGCATTCCTTGCTTAATCTCCAACGCTTGGATGATTAGATGATAACCATAAGTGAGCCCAAGGGTATTCTTTTATAGTATAAGCTGCCCTCATGATAGATTTTTTGCAAAAGCATAAACCACAATGATAAAGCAATTTCTTACGCCAATTTTGGCGAAATTTCTCCAAAAATAGTGATCTGATTTAATTATCGTTAATTTTGCTTTTCAGGGACTAATTGCTTGCGATCTCACTAAGTAGCCATCATATAAATGTGAGACATTGCTTTCTGGATTGTGCATACTGAGAGGAACATTATTATGTAAAAATCCCTTTTTGGACAGAAATTAAGGTTAGGGTTTCTACCATTTCTAGACCTCTAATGACTAGATGTTGTATATCAAATGAAAGCTCTCCTGAAGTACTATCTAAGAAGCTCATAATAATTTTTGACCCTCTATGACCAAAATTTGGCTAAGTACCAAAAATTAGGGCTGCTGGAAATTAGAATTTTATACTATTTTGCCATTGTTTCCAACAGCCAAGTCCAATATGAATTGTCCGACAAATATGAAAAAATTTCCAAAAATATAACCTGAACTTTCTACATTGATTTGTGTGTTTGATATGACCATATTGTTGTCCACAATGTTGTTGTCATTGTGACCTGTCATTTTCATGTTTATCATGCCCCATACAGTCCAACAAATTCACAATAATTTTCAGTTGTCTCATATAAATTGATCACTTGATATCCTTTGTTGAATCTTTGGCTGACCTTAATTTCTACCTTCTGTGAAGATTTAGTCTTCTTACATATGGCTTTATTCTCTATGTGTTCTATACCAAATTGATAGCAAATAAGCTAAAATTGATATAGAAATAGTTAGAGAGTAGAGACAACATCAAGAATAGAGAGCACACATGAGAGATATATAAGGTGCCATGCTCCAAAAATTTTATTGCATTCCAAATTGTTAGCAAATAAGCTAAAATTGATATAGAAATTCCTTCTCTATACCAAATTGTTAGCAAATAAGCTAAAATTAATATAGAAATAGTTAGAGAGTAGTGACAACATCAAGAATAGAAAGCACACATGAGGGATATATAAGGTGCCATGCTCCAAATATTTTATTGCATTCCAATAGATGAAGTTACAAATAGATAGCTAAAAGATTAGCTTTGAGGTCCAAGCTGTCCATGAACTTCAATAAATCTTCTATGGTTGAGATAACTCAATGTCCTTCAAGTAAGAAAAATCATACGAAAGTTATGTAGCACACATTGAAGTTGTTGACGAAGAAAGCACATCCAAGTTGAAAAAGACCTCCACCAAGCTCAAGATTGAAAAGTAGCACCACAAGTGGTTGATAAGAGCACCCCGATAGCCACTTTACATAGGCACACATAACTATGGCAAAAAAGTTGTTTTTCAAAAAAAGCTTTAGCACAAAAGCTTATTTGGCTTTTCAAAAATTTTGCAATTGCTTTTATTAGCTCAGCATGGACCTTTTAGAGGTGCCTCTTTTCTTTTGATTTTATGAATTGATTTTCTCTTTTCATATTGGATTTCATTATGAACTTTTGGTTTCACATTATGCTAATGTGAACACATTGAATATACATTTTGGTGGGTCAAACAAAGTTTGTTTGGCCAATGTTATATATGGTTATAAAGCTCTCATCGAGTACTATAGGAATATGTAAAGATCTTCACTTGCAAATTTTGACCGTTTTACCAAGTTGGACCAAGCTTTGACCTGCAAATATCTAAGTTGACTTGCATATGTAGGGCTTCACCTAGTGGAAGTGTTAGATCCTCAGTGTTAGATCCTCCCTACTGGACAAGACAAGGCACAATTCAAGTCCACAAACAATGGAAGTGCAAAGATCAAACTCACCTACCAACCATAAAGCTCCTCAATAATAAAACCAAGGAAACAACTCTTCAACGATCTAACTTACTCCCAAGTCATTGCAAACTCGAGTCAATGCTTCCACTTTATCAAATACTCAAGATAGGAAGTCCTTCGAAACTTCTTCTCCCTTCGGTCTAGAACAACCTCTGGCTCTAGTGGAATGTATCAAGCGATATCCTCTAAAGTAGGGATCTCCTCGGAAGGCATCAACGAGTCATCCTTCCCAAGCCTCTCTTTCAAGAAACTAACGTGGAGCACAAGGTGAAAAGTGATTCCTCGAGGAGTATCTAACTTTTAGGACACACCAATTATCTTCCTTGTGATCAAGAACGAACCGCAATATCAAGAAGATAACTTCATGCACGAGCCAATTTGTATAGTCTCAAAATCTCTCAGAACACAAAGGTACACCCACATGCCCACCTTTAGGTCACGAGATCTATGATGCTCGTTAGCATAGAAGATGGAAAGAGGAAGAACAAATACATAGCAAAATAAGTAAGAGCAATGCTCAAGGAGATGCATATGCCTTATTTCTTTTGGAGTCAGGTGGAAGGCGATGGTCTCGGCTCATGATCATACATCAGCAATTGTAGGCTATACCCTGTAGTCAAATGCTTAGTACTCATATATGTGAACGCTCTAAATCGGACTGTTCGTGGTGAGACGTATGACCCCAACATTATTCTCCACCACCTCTACAAGTGGATCTTCTCATTTCATAGATAAGTTTTCTTGTGAATAACAGCATTTTATTTCTTTCTTTTTTTTGGTGCATCGATCGTCATCTAGAGTAAGCATTTAGCTTCCATACATGCATGTATGCTTGTATATATGCTTATGAACTCCATGCTTTTTCTTAAAATGTGAAATGGGATAGTAGCATGATCTTATTGTAGGTACTACAAGGAGAATGCAAGAGAGTGTAGTGCTCTTATGTAAAATTTGATATTTGTGCCACAACCACATGGATTTTGTACAAGGCGTGCATCATGTAGTGCTATGCAGTCTTTTATTGCTCATTGTGTGCTCGCAAACACACTTATGGTTAAAGTGCGTGTAGAGCACTTCGGTTTTTTTGTTTAAATTATCATTTTACTGCCAAAATGCTACCGAAATTTTCAAAATTTCTATGCATGATTGTTTGATGCATAAGTAGAAAGCATACTAACGTATGTTTTCTTGTTCCCTTTTGTTCTTTCTTGCAAAGGCTAGTTACTTGTTAGTTTCTGACTTCCATTGTTCATATTATTAGGTGTACATACATGCACAAGTTTTTTTTTCATAAAACCAATTAAAAACATAAAAAGAAAGAACTTACACTTCCATAGACATGGAGTCAAGACCATCTCCACATAGAGAGGAAACACACATGGCCGAGCATCTTGTAGACACCATACAGACCACTGAGATAAACGATTGGACCCTTAGCTAGAAAGGAGAGGTATCACTGCTTGGCACAAGCCATAGAGATGGCTCTAGTTTATGAGGATGGTCATAGGGGCATAGGCTCCCACGGCCAAAGGTCCTCATGGACTAAGATGAGTTGCCCCTTCCCAGAGTGCTCCTGTTTTGAACACTGCACAGCCTCAAAAAGAGGTTAAGCAAGTGTACATGATCAAGACAGTTTCTAGAGCTAGAAGAAAAGTATCAGCTCTAGTTAAGAGGGCTTACAATAAGACTATTCTTACCCGTCAACAGAAAGAGAAGGCAATGAAAGAAGGATTGTGTTATGGATGCTTTGGATAGCATCAATTTAAATACTGTCCTAAAAAAAAGAGATAGTTGCAACCATAGTCATAAACCCTACACGGACAAGGAGTGATGCAAATGAGGACTTTAGAGATTCCCCATCTAAGATATCATATCCCATAGTGGCCATGACGGTCACTAAGAAGGTACCTTCTATTCCAGATGTGCTTTCATCGGTGGTAGAGAAGGGATACCAATTTCCAAATATGGAGCTTAATTGTTATGAGAGGGGTTGTGACAAGACAACATGTCAAGGTCCTCTTTGACACTCCCTCCACATGTAATGTCAATAGTTCTCATCTTGTCAAACGACTACATCTAGACATTGTGCAATCAAAGTATGCCTACACAGTGGAGTTAGCCGATGAGAAGGGCACTGAGACATGGGACCGATGAGTGGTTGGTCTACCTATTCATATCTAATCCTAAAATTGAATTTTGAAATTGCATGATTAGCACATTTTGATGTAGTCCTAAGTAGGCAGTGCCATGCTAGGAAACGACGAGTCATAGACTTTGCTTCTCATGTGTATCAGTTTGCACGCACGAGGAGGCGAATACTGATATGTGGAGAGCCAAATCTCCAAGAGATGCCATTGGTGACCACAACCAAGCTGCTCAAAATTGATAAGTATATTTATTTTTTGTATTTTGTGTATTCATCGAGTGTAGTGATGGATTCTCACAATCGAGGAAGCTCCCATTCGAATGCTCAAGTACTTTCAAAGAAGGTAAGAGCAAAATTCCAAGCATTGTTTCTAAATGAATTACTTTCAAGTTTACCTCCTTGCAAGAATAGTGAGCATAGGATCGAGTTGGTGCCAACGGCGAGTCTGACCACTCGACCACCTTTTCGTATCAGTTTGCAGGAGGAAAATGAAATTTGCAAGATTATGCCAGTGCATGAATAGGATTTGCATGTTGTGGTGCATACTATTAAAGTCTGACACTATCTTTATGGTGCAGACTTTAAAGTATACACATATCATCATACACTCAAGTATTTCTATAGTCAGCCAGATCTTCGAGGAAGACAAGCTCGTTGGGATGAGCTCATGCAAGAGTTTCATATGGAAATCCTATATAGTAGTTGATGCATTGTCTCGCATAATGTAGAAATATGCTATATCATTCTAAAAAGCTCATTGCTCCAAGAGATAAAGGAAGCACATGTGGAAGATTCACACTGAATATAGATTATTAGAGCCATCCGTGATGACTCTATCATAAGAGACAGGGAAGTTCCGTCTCCTTCTTCCCCTAGTAAAGGAAACAAGTCCCGCCTGTATTCCAACTTCTCAATGGAGAATAGAATAGTTAAACAGAAAGGAAAGGTTTACATACATGATCCCCAAGATTTGAGAAGAAGAGTCATGCATGATAACCATAACGTTCCTTTCGCAAGGCATCTCGGTGTTGACAAGACCATTCAGTTAGTCAGAAGAACATTTTGGTGGCCTAGATTAGCCAAGTCACCACATATGTTCGACAGTGCTTTATGTGTCAAGTCAACAAGGCAAAAAGGTTTAAAACACAGGGTCTTTTACACCACAGAATCTAAAGCACAACTAAGATAGTGTATCCATGGATTCATAGTGGGGTTATTGCGGACCCAAAGGAAGCGGGATGCTATCCTAATAATGGTATACAAATTGAGCAAGATGGCTCATTTTATATCCACGCAAGAGACGATAGAAGCTCCACAGGTAGCGGAGCTATTTATCTAGCATGTCTTTTGATTGCATGGGTTACAGACACCCATAGTTTCAGATAGGGATATTGGATTCATGGGACACTTCTAGAAGTTTGTCTTTGATAAGCTGAAAGTATCATTGAAAATGCGTACTGATGACCATCCAAAGACAGATGGTCAGATAGAGAGGGTCAATCAGATTCTAAAGGACATGTTGAGGGCATGTGTCTGAGAGGAGACACATTGGGATAGTTATTTACCATTAGTAGAGTTTGCTTATAATAATAGACCTCATAAAGTGACTGGAATGTCTCCTTTGTGGATGAATTATGGCATGAGTCCTATTGCTCCTAGTATCATAGGAATGCAAAAGACATGTCTTAGTGCTTTGGAGTTCCTGGCAAATCTCCAAGCAAATTTAGAAATAGCTAAAGACAAGATGCTACAGGCAACTGATAGGGCCAAAGAATGCGAGGATAAGAAGAGATCTCCCAGAGTCTTTGAAGAAGGAGAGATTTTTTCTTCAAGTACTAGCAAGATCAACTTCACTATCCATAGGGAAGTGCACTAAGCTTTCACCAAGATTCTGTAGACCTCGGAAGATAGTTAAGAAGCTTAGTGATGTTGCATACCGATAATCCAGATGGTAGATTCTATCCAATGTTTCATGTCTATTAACTTAGAAAAACATTTCTAGGGAGGATAATCTAATAGAGGTGTATTGTTTCTTTGCAGTAAAGTGAGAGCACATATCACTCTCTTGATAGGATACTAGATAGGAGAGGATCGATTAAGAAGCCCTGTCATTCAAGAGCATCTAGTAGACTGGAAAGGATTACCGCTTATAAATTCTACTTGGGTGGTTCACAAGTACTTCCCATCATCGATCATTGAGGACAATCTTTAGAAGGGGGAGAATATTGGACATCAGTCTATAGAGACCACAATATGTGTATGTGGGACAAGGGCTAAGGTTAGTCAAGGTCCCTAGCTCAAGGGGTATCCTAAGGTACCTGAGGGGTGATGGGAATGAGTGTACATGATGGCCACATGTCCACACTAGAGCATTCGAAAGCATTACTATCTTAGGTGCAAGAGGATATAAAGGATGGGAGATGAGTTGCATACACAACAAACTTGAGTGATCTTTGGAGAGATTCTCATTGGAGAATGAATAGACTTCACATTAGGAGAATGAATAGACTTCACTATGAGCTAAGGACCTAGGCTAACCTTAGCCCTTGTCCCACACACACATATAGTGGTCGACCAATGTCTAATAAAAATCAATCCCTATCTATAAAAGAAAGAGCATTCACCTCATGGATCTTGCTCAACGCATCAGCCACCATATTGGTGGCACCTCTCCGGTGCCTAATCTCAAAATCAAACTCTTGCATGAGCTAAGCCCACCTTGTCTTTCAACCTCTAACGTAAGTCCGATTGCATAGATATTTTAGGGAATGGTGGTTTGTCCATACACTAGAGTGGTTACCATATAGTTAATGTCTCCAAACCTTCATAACATGGACAATCGCCAGCAATTCCTTCTCATGCAGTGTAGCACATCTATACATCAGAGAGCTTGCAACTCTTGAATGCCACATGTCGTCCGTCTTGAAAAAGGGTGGCACCTATAGCCACGTCAATAGCATCCATATCCACAACAAATGGTCTAGCCACATCCACTATATGCAACATCAGTGGAATAGAGACTAGCCTCTTCAATGTCAGAATACACTTATCAAACTCGAATCGATGGACTACCATTATGCCTATTGCTGCGAACACCTATCAACAAACAATGAAGGTTTTTGTAATATGCACGTAGTCTCTCATAAACCTGTGAAAGAAGCCCATGAATCCTAAGAAGTTCACCAAGCGACTAGTTCAGAGAATAGGCCAATCAAGCACATCGCTTACTTTATCATGGTCAATACAAATACCATTAGCTCATTGTGAAAGAATTCCACTTACTCTATTTCATATAAAATCATTGCCATCACACGATGTGTAAGACGATACGCAAATGCTTTCTATGAGCCTCCAACGTCCTGCAATGCACCATGATATTGTCAAGGAACACAACTACCCACTTCCCGAGATATGGACAAAACAAGTCATTTATGATATGCTAGAAGGTGGCAAGTGCATTGATTAGGTCAAATGGAAAGATCAAGAACCTGTAATGTCCATACTGTGTCTAGAATGCAGTCTTTGGTACATTATCAAGGTGTATCCATATCTGGCGGTAACCTTACCTAATCTCGATCTCGATGAAGTAATGTGCACCCAAGAGTTGATCTATAAGGTCATCCATCCTTGGTAGCATATACCTATTCTTGATGGTAATCTTATTCAATCCTTCTAATGAACACAGAAACGCATCCCCCCATTGGAAAACAATGTCACATCAGTCCAAAATCCTTTTAGGGCAAAAACCCTAATTTTGGTACTTAGTCATTTTTGGCACAGTATTTGGGTAAAATTTTTATAAGCCTATCTTGTAGAGCTCTTTGATGAGAGCTTTCCAATAATATATGACATGCAATCATCAGAGATCAGATTTGGGAGAAAACCCTAACCCTAATTTTCTGTTGATTTAGGGTTTTTACCTCATTTGATAGCTCTCAGCTTGGAGGTCATAAAAATGTTTTCAAATCATTCATCGGGTGGTCAGACGTGTGAAAAAGAAGGTCAAAAAGAACTTTTAGCGATTAAATCAAAATAGATCAAAAGCTTATAAAATTTGCGAGTAAAAAACAACGATCCTTAAGTTTTTACGCTAAATGCAGCTTTATTCCTTATTTGATTGCATGAGATCTTGATGCCTATAAATTAGAGTCTTTGGTCACTTTTGGAATTATCCGAACGCCAAGCTAACGCTAGCTTAGGCCTCTACTTGAGGAGGTGGTGCTCTAGCACTCATGGAGCAGCCATGGTGCACTTTGGGAGCAGCTATGGAGCTATGTTGAGGCGCAGTCATGGAGTTCTTCTTGGAGAAGAGTGTGCTCACACTCTTACTTATGGAGAAGACTTACCTATCGGAAGCTTGGTGGTTTGAATCAACCATCTACATGATATATTTGAAGATTGTCTTCTACATGAAGATTATGGAGTACTTCAAAGCCATTGGATGGAGCTTAACATAAGATTTCATCTTATGTTAACTATTCAGGTACATATTCTCTTTTTGCACACAGGTACTACTTGGAGCTTATGGAGGCGGTGGCATCCATATCTGGAGGAGTCCTATTCGGCATACATGTAGGCAATGGCATCCATAAAGGAGAATCAGTACATGCACGCTACATGCATTCAAATGAGGTGTTAGAGAAGGTGTTTCCACATGAGTATGAGGATTTCTATCAACATGTTAGCATTCTATGCTAATTCTGTAAGTATGTGATTTTTCTCACACACATCTGATTTAGGGTCTTCCATAGCCTAAATTCAGATTAGGGTTTGCTGAATATCAGTTTCAAACTGATCTTTCCTCTTTAAGTCATTTCTAATTTCTCTCTATCTTTGTCTCATCATTGTATGATTAAGTGTGGTATGTTCATGTTTGTCAATTTTGGAAGATACTGGAATCTATGTTGTAGATCCTAGACCTATGGGACCTGTGGAGTTAGTTATGGGACTACCTAATTTCCAACACCCCCCATCCTTCTTCGCAAGAAGAATGGGTCTGCCCCATGGAGAGTTACTAGGCTCAATAAATCCTTGCTCAAGATAAACATGTAATTGCCTAGCAATCTAAATGCTCATCCTCCTTCTAGCCAAAACTATGAGGCTATGAAGAGATAGGATGACCACAAGATACAAAATCTATCTTGTGTTCAAGTGAAGACCCACGAGACAGTGGAAGTCCATCTGGTAAATCTAGTGAAATACGTCAATGAACTCACGATCTGAAGTCTCTTTGATATCCATGCCATGCGCAGATAGAACACGCATGTCATGCACACCATGCACACTCGAATCGGTGATAGAAATGGAGTGGAAAAAAAGACTAATCAAACATAAAATATTGAACATCACAAAAATACAACGAGATCTCAAAGCACAATAAAAAAACCTTCGAATTCATTTCAGGTAAAGTAGATTTACAATTAGATACATGTGTGATGTCGAAGGGAATATGCCTCTCAATCACATAAAAAATACCATCTAGAACAAAATCTTGCGCAAAACACAATCCACAAATAGTTAGTATGTTTTGTGGAAGAACGAAGGAATGCCTAATATCACATCCACATGCTAAAGGCTCATCGTCCGAAAGTCCATGACTAGGTCGAGCCATGGTACGACCTTGGCCCACCTCTCGCTTGCTCAACCCTCCACATAATTGACCACATATGGATAATCTATAATGACAGTCTAGAGTGTAAGTTCTTGCACCACACAAGAGGAGATGAGGTTACACGTAGTCCTGTTGTCAGATAGCATTGTCATAGTCTAACCACTAATCTCTACCTAGATGTGAAACAAGACATGTGGACCAAGCACAATGCTCTCGATGCGACAACATGGATATCTATGTGCAAACACATGAAATGCATCTAAATCAAGAGAATGTATACTTGGATCAGTGACATTCACTGTCGATATCAAGGAGGAAGATCTCTTCTTCCTCTTCCTTTCAATACGGACTTTAGGTATGATATGCATTTGTACCGTGCTGTTCAAACAGTATGTATTCTTTGTTTCTTATCCTCTTTGTTTGAGCTTCAAGCTCACAAAAGTTGATAGCTATATCTATTGAAAGGTACACTAACATTTAAAAGGCATAAGCCATATTTTATGACATATGTGACTGTATACAATATATGACATATGCAGCATCAGATTTCAGAGACTATATTATATACACAGTAAATCTGGGTGCATACAGACAGTCACACACATTATATAGTACATGTGAGTGCACATGTGAGTACATGCATTGAGGCATGACTGGATATAATATGTATCTGTATATATATGTGTGGAACTGTATGTACACAATCACACATCCTCTATATGATGTTTGATGTCATTGTCTTGTCCAACCTCATTATGCTGTACACAAAGTATGCACTGATATACTATGTATATGAAGTTTGATGTCATCATCTTGTCCTACCTCATTATGTTGTACACAAAGTATGCACTGATATATACTTATTGTGACTATATATATATATATATATATATATATATATATATATATATATATATATATATATATATATATATATATATATATATATATGTGTGTGTGTGTGTGTGTGTGTGTGTGTGTGTGTGTGTGTGTATAGAGAGAGAGAGAGAGAAATTGCGTGTGTGTGCTGAAATGTATATGTATATATTCACAATAAGTATATATATGAGTGCATCCTTTATATAACATAATGACACGAAGTATGCATACACATTTACACGTGTTTGTATGTATACACATTGCGCATGCAATCATCAATATGCAATGTGCATTCATGCTACATGTTTGATCATCTGTACAGCAAGCATGTTTCATATGACATGTACACACACATATATATTAATAATTGTATGCATATTACAAAAGGTACGTAGTAGTTACATACCTTAAAAAGCATTCAATACAAATGTACCTTCCATACGTACTGTATTTGTACCGTACCTTATGTACCTTTCCACCTTGGTCTATGCTCACCTCTTTTTGTGGCTTCCTCTCGACTCAGCTCACATTGAAGGTGGAGCGGTGAAATGCTTCACCTTTTTGGAGTGAATCTGGGTCAGTACCTCCTTCACCTTGTCCACTCGAGAAATCGCAAAAGTGCTATCATGGTTCCTGACGAGCTTGTCGATGTCCTCTGGTGACCCGATCAAGTTCTGCAATACTTCGTTCTCGTATGCCGACGATAACCTAAAAAGGTATTTGGAGCCATACCTATGGCTCCTCTAGAACCTTGGTCCTCTGAATCAGGTCTCTAAACTCTTGTGAATAAAGCATCCAAAGACCGCTTCCCCATCTCGCACCCCTCCTACACGCTCCATTGTATCGTCCCACACAAATTGTGTGCCAAAGGCTATTTGAAACTCACCCCACATAGTCGCGTAAGGCTTAAGAGCAACCCACCAATAAGATGCTTGTCCTTTCAACATGAGTTATAATCGATGCGCTAGGCATCAACCAACCCATACATGTTGAAGAAGCCAAGCATTGATGGCGAATTCCTCGCACTCCTTGTCCCCTCGCAAGGGTTCAAGAAGGAATTGCAATGGCAAGGTAGTCAAGGTGATTGTAGAGCGTCAGCAGTAGGTGGATCTCAAAGCCATCGCCTCCTTTCTCACCTCTAGTAGCTCCTTATGTAGGGTTACTATTGGCGAGCTCTCAATATGCAGAGATGGTTCAGGGATATCTACGAGACAATGCCTGTACATGTCGATAGGGTATGGAGACCATCATCTCCTCCATTGGCTGAATTGGGTTGGCTGATGTGGATGGTTGAGATGTAATAGGCTGAGGGAACATCTCCATACGAACAAGAAGATGTAGAGGCTGACAATATAGTCTAGAGGCTGATGCTGCTCAGAAGTCTTGTCTCTCCTTGTGTGCAAATTTGGCAAATGAAGTGTTATGCCAAATAAAAGAGAGGACAACTCCTTACATAGCTTTTTTATTCATCCCATCTCTATTTTTCAGCCACCTCCTCCAATATTTTCTGAAAGTTTATCAAACTTTCTAAATTGATTGATCTCACACCTTAAATCTCAACCACAGATCTTATTCTTTCTAATTAAATCGTATGGCTGGAATTACTTGCACCCCTACATGCTGCGATGTGTGGCTAAAAGAGGCATGCCACGTGGTTGTCACACGTGGCCTCTTGATTGGACTGTCCATTTCACAAGCTTTGCCATCCAAGGAGCATGCCTTGCTGCCCAAGGAACATCTGCGCCAAGGATTCCAGCAAGGTGCCATGGTGGAGATGGAATTCCATCATGTCCCAGCCACATGTGGCAATTCCATCGCCAAAGAATAAGTAGCGACTGTCCTCTAGCAAAGAGAAAAGGGAAAAATCCTGGCAATACCAGCAAAGCATCCAGCTGCTATGTTTTCCCTTTCTTTGGGTAGGGACCCACAGCAGGTCGGCATGCAATTAGCATCACCTAGCAGCTCTCACCCTCCTTGCAGAGGTGGCACCCCTCCCATGCACATAGATTTTCCTGCCTAGTGTTCAACCTCCCCATGGGGTATCCAGCCATGGAATATAAGGGAACAGCCTCTGTAGTGCAACCTCAAGCCATCCATCTCAAGAAAAATCACTGCCTCCTTCCTCACACAAGAGGCAGTTGGTTGTGGCTACCATTGCCCTACTATCTAGGTCTTTTGCAGATGTTACCAGCCACGAAGATTGATGGATACTCATCTTAGTTGCACACTTTCATTTCTTAAAGAGAGGCAAAGGATAGCAAAAATAAAGATTACACATACCATATATATGTGCGATCTCTCATTTTATGTTCTCAATTCGGAGCAATGGAAGAAAGAGGAGAAGAAAAAGATAGATGAAGCATTTACTCCCGTACAAGTTGCACATGGTCAGTATGGGTGCTCAAAGGATGGACCGAAGCTAGCTACTCCAAGGCCAAGAATATTGATGAGGAGAAGAAAAAGATAGATGAGGCATTTACTCCCGTACAAGTTGCACAAGATCAGTATGGGTGCTCTATCCTCTCATGGATGGAGATCAAAAGAACCGAAGTATAACCAACATACTAGTTTCATGCCCTATTGGTACCTATTTTCTATATGTTGTGGAAGTTTGCAAAAAAAAGAAAAAAGAAAACAAGCAAATTCATCTATCAACATATCAAGAAAGCCCTTGATATGTCGATAGATGAATTTGCTTGTTCTCTCAACAACAATCCTTAGATCGTATGGTGCAATTAGCATTAGTTGGTGCTTCACTTGCTGAAAACGCAACCATGATAGTTTCAATCAAGATAATAACAAATGGCAAGGAGACAATCACACCTTAAAAACTTTCTCTGAAGGTTCAAGGACCTCAGCCCTTCCACTCCAAAATTTGAGATCCACCAAAAGGAGAGATCCTCCACTAAACTAAGGTGACATGAGGAAGATACTCACATTTATAAAATGTCAAGCCTTGCAACTCCTTCATAGACAAAGTGGGGAATAAGATTTGAATGACACTTCATTCTTGATTGCATATAGTGCATGTAACCTTGGTTCTTACCAAGTAAAAGTTTTAGCTATTCAAGTGCTATCATGTCGTATTACTTTTAAAATTATTTGTTATTCCATACCTTCAATTCATCACATGAGTCCCCTCTGCTTTGACATTATCTACATTGAGAATTTTGAACTTTCATCTTCTTCAAGTTGTATTATCGATCACACTCTTAGCTCCATCATTTGTTATCAAAGGAGATTCTTTATATTGCAATAACAAATATTTGCCACTCCTATTTGTTAAATGTAGAGAATTTCTCCCAAGATGATACTCAGCTCACTTCACATTTCATAGGGTTGTGCTCTTAAAGCTTCATACTTTCCTAGTCTACACATAACTTAGCAATCATGGCCCGTTCAAAAGCTCAATGCAGCAATCAAGTAAGTAGTCCTCTCTTAAAATGATAAGGCCAAGGGAAGAACTCATTGCCCATTTGGACTTTTATACACTGAAAAACCTTCTCATTGATGAAGATATGTAAAGACTTTTGAGGCCAAATGAAGAAGTTCCTCAATGCACCTTCCTCTTATTATGAGGTTAAACTTCTTTTGTAATGAACTTTAGTAGTGTTGCTCAACTTGCACAACCATCTTAATAGCAAAGGGCATGGGGTTCATAAAAAGGTCAATAATCTCACTTGAAACGTCTCAAAACTCAAAGACTAATTGAGAAGTGTAAAAAATCAATTTTTAAACAAAAGTGTAGCTCCAAATTCCCTTCCTCACAAAGGAGCTAAACCAACTCTATATAGAAGATGGATATGGCATTCGATGCCATCCTATCAAATTCATACTATCCACAAGCATTTGTTAATGTAGAAGAAATTATGTTTGACTCCCTCCTTGTAAATGTTCCATTAATCCCTTCCAAATTTCTACTAATCATTCTTTCTTATCTTGCGTTATCCATGAGAGAAATACAAAACTATTAACTTTTAGAGTTACAAAATCTTCTAGTACAAAGAGAACATACAACCAAAAACATGGCTCTTCACTTAATATCACGTGTCACCTTGTTTTTAAAAAGGGAAGGAAGGTAGATCAGCATAGCTTCATATCGAGGTACATCTTTCCAAAAGCGTATATAATCTTGAAACTCTTCTTCCTTTTCTTCCTTATCATCATCCAAGCCTTCAAGACAACCAAGGATGAATCATTATTGCAAAGCGTCAGCTCATTTTATTAATGAGTGGTGTAAAAGTACCACCAAAATTAAGGAAAAAAGATTCTTGTAATCCAATGTCAAGGGAAGGTTCAGATTTGAAGGACCACGCTAATGATGTTATTGCTAACTTTCTTAAGTAGGATTATGCCTTCTTAGCAATCACAAGAGTTGAAGATGGTAGAGGATTCCGCTCTAAATACCTCACATCATTTGAAAAGTGGTATTCTGATTGCACATGCCAAGCACAATATGTTGCAGCAAAGTCTTTCCACTCCTCTGGGATAAAGTTCTTCAACAAGAAGACAATATATCCAAACATGTTGAGCAGAGACTCGAGAAAGAATGAGTTGCTAGAAGAAGAATCAAAGAGAGAGGTAAAGCTCAAACAAAGTCGGAAGTGCAAGAGAGAATGAGAGAAATCCTCACGTGCACATGGAGAACAGAGTGCAAAATAGAAAGTGCTGCTGCCCTGCCACGATGGAAGAAAATAAAGGGATTGGTTTGTCGGAAGCTCAAAGAAAATTGCATGACAACAGAAAAAGCAATTATTGATCATCCACATAAAAAATGTGGAAAATGAAAATTCTCTTTATCCATTAGACTTATCTCTCTCACGCTTTCAGGAAAAAAAAATTCAGTCATCAGCCTTGAGCCCTTCCTTCTCATAGTTTTTTAACTGCTATCATGCGGCATTCACAACCAGCATCATATACACTTGAAAACGAGGGTGTGCTAGACATGCTACAGAAAAGAAGTCTTTATTTCCAAACCATCTCAGAGCTCTTAACAAGCGTTATGAGGACAATCATTTCATCCATTTTCATTGTCGCTTCAACGAAAGAATAGAGTGCATCGCCATTGTCGGAGCAACACAATAATGGAGTAAATGTCGCACATACCTGCGCTTCCGGTTTCCCTGTCCCACTTGATAGAGTCCATATGAGACGACTGATGAAGCAACAAGGAAAATGACCACACCTCCGGGACCGGAATTCGGAATCCTGCGGGCATATCGTATGGCCGGGAAGCCCCCCGGAGGGGGACCATCCTGCAGCACAGGCATCTCCTTGACACTGGTCATGCCCTTACGCCGCCTTATCAGAAGCTCCGTCATGGCTGCAAGATCGCCTGATCGCGTGCAAACGTACCTAAATGCTCGTTTTCCTCTCTACAAGCGCCCTCGCCTTGGAATGAATCACTGCCTCCACAAACGCTGTATTCCAGTAAAGAAGATGGAAGCCTGTATCCTGCCCGCAGTTTTCTGGCGAGGGCGATTGCAGAGAGACGCCTGTATCCTGCCCGCAGTTTTCTGGCGAGGGCGATTGTAGAGAGAAGGCAATAAATGAAAATAGATTAAAAATTTATTAGAAAGAAGACAAATTGAGTTTTTCTCATGAAATTTTAATTGAAAGAGCTATTCCCATGACCCGCCGTATGGCACCTTACTACACGGGCTTACAAACTCCGTACATAAAAATTTGCTATAATGGCAATATGAAGAACTTTTAAGCGGATGTGTCTTGTACTCTTAAGCACATGGTCAAGGTTCAAATCTCGCCCGAGGCTAGATGTCTCAGAGTTCCCCAAGATGGGTGCCTCTATCTTACGAGATCAAGTGTGTGTCTTTCCAAATTCATTGTGCTCTCAAAAAAAGAAAAAAAAAACTTTAAGTAAGTTCGTTTAACATACCATAAAGAATCAAGAGCTGCAAATGTTGATTGATCTTCTTAATAGATAAAATGTGGGGATGAAACTCAATGTAGATATAGATAGAAAATTTGATTAGATCTACCTTGCGATATAAATAATAATTATAATAATAAATGATGATGATGATGACAATAGTAATAATAATAATGATGATGATAGTAATGTTGGGGGTGTGTGTTTACCTGGACCAACCCTGTCAATCCACCTTTCCCAAGCCATCATAGCATCTTCTAACTTCAAGCTTACATGCTTCTACATTGACTAACGTATTAGCTTCTATGTGTTGTTTACCTAACGTTTAATTATGTATGTCGTTTCATTATCTATGTCATTAATGATACCATCCTTGAACATTCTAGCACTTCTTTAGTCGTCCTTAGTAATTATGAAAAAAGACTATATTTCCAATGCTAAGAATTCACTAAGAATTGTGGCATCCAATTAAGTACCCACAAATCCTTGTTCAAGTTCGGTTTGGTTTGAAGTTTTAGTCTTGTTTTTCTTTTCTTCCGAGTCTTTTTGTCCCTTCATCTTTTGATCTTAATGCCAGCATTAGGCTTTGTTTTGTTTTTTTTTTAATCCTAACAAGGAAGGACTTGTAAACTTGATATTATCTAATTGTACGTCTAGTTCTAAAGTATTGGATACTTCACTTCTTTTTTTTATTATTATTATGATTCCAAATTCCAATATTGTTTATCCTAATTTATCATTGTGTCCTATGCAAATCCATCATCTTAGTTCTCATATATAAGAAGTTCTTAGAAGTAGAATGAAAACTTTGAATCTCTCTCAACAAGAAATTCTTGGTTTGTCATCCATGCATAAATCGGACTAAGTTCTTTTTCTCTTAAACTAGAATTTGATTCCATACCTCCATGGATTTTGCTTGTATTGTTGCCAAGTTTAATTTCCAACCACCTTAAGATTTCTCATCAATATGAATAGTACATTTCCTATCCCGAATAAATGCAATGCCTAAGAATAGATAGTAGACTTGGTAAAGGTTTATTGTCAAAAACTAAGCTTTTTTGCAAGTCCTCACTTTCATTCACCTAAATAAGCTTAGCCTTTTTTTGGTTAACCTATCCAAATATCCTCAAAGTTGTTTCTACCATCTCTTGTAAACGCTTATCTCTCTAATTCTCACTCTCATAGAACATCTTTTAAGTGACTTGAGTTCATCTATTTTTCTGCTTATTTTTTTAATAACTATTTGGAATGGAGTTGAAATGATAAGTTTAGGTTGAAACATTTTAAAGAAAAATTACCATATGCCATCCATTGCAGACAGTAATTTTTTTAAGTCTCATTAGTGTATATAGCTTTGTTAATCTTAGCCCTTCCAATTAAAGGAGAGAAGTAGGTCAAACAAGGTTCTTGGGTGGGATAACTTAGAATAATACTAGGTTTCTAGATTTTTCCTCTCCCTCTAGTTCTCTGGTTGACAATCCCTCAAACCTATCTCTTTATTGAACAATAGAACTATTGGACCTGCACAATTCCAATACTTCGATACAGAATTTACAGAAAACAAATATGATGTAAATACATTATTCCCTTATTGAATACCATAAGGACTTCTCATACAGGGGAACCAACACCGATTGCAAGAAAACGTGTGCCCAAAGCATAGCTAGCAGAAATTCCATCAGCACACAGTCGATGACCTCACACTCTACGATCCTCATACCACCTTCTATTCATTAATCCGATAAGTTACATGTTGTATAGTCCTTCTTTTTCAGTCAGGATTGTTCACCAAAATTACAAAAGTATATGTGTTTATAAACATAAGTCCAACAATTCCAATGGCCTAACACTTGGCGAGCATAGTGGACACGAATCCTAAAGAGAAAACTTAGGCCGTAGGTCCATCTTCATCCTTTGGTTCTTCATATGACGGTGTATGCCCTTCTTCTTTCAAGGAGTTCTTAGCCTCCTTGAAGGTTGCCTAAATCTTCCAGATGATTGTCTTCAATAGCTTTTGTATGTGATGATGATCGAGGAGAATGGCTTCCATGGAATATTGCTGGTTGGTGGAGGCAGCTATCGAAAGGGTGGCTTGGGCTTGTGCTTCAACAAGCTGAATGCCAAATTCTTCTTGTAAATAAAATTCTTGTTTCATCGCATTGTGGTTGTTGAGATTCGAGTCTGAAGTTAGCAAACGGATTTGAAGATACAATGACTAAAAACCCAGTTGTGTGTATTCGGGAATTCAAGGTAGAGAGCTTTCTCTCGGTAGGGGTCTATGGGGATTAAGGCTTCTTTGTCTTCTTCATGAAGGGAATCTAAGGGGAGCCACTAGGGAAGCGGACACAACTCCATATGTTGCAAAGCAGACTCCAACTAAATAACAGAATCAGAATGAGAATAGTTTTTCCACATGTTTGCAACATGTACCAAAGAGAGAAGAGTAGATGATGATTCATATGGCTGATGTGGCAGGCTCCAAGGGCACATTGAAATTAGTACGATTCTGATGGATGTCGAGGGATCGTGAATGATAGTTTTTTTATCATTGGAGATGGGCATGGATGGTAGGAGGGCACAGAAGCTAGAGAGATTGAGGGACAATCTACGCTACAAATATGATCCCTTTAATTGTGTCCTTTGAAAATATATTGCTCTTGCAATTTTTCTGCTCTATTTTGACACGCTATGTCTGCTGTTGTTGCGCCTAATCTACAGTGCTCACTACATTGTCATAAAAAGAGGTATATGCGCATACACTTATCTACAATTTTGTAGCCAAAGGCAACGTAAAGAGAGATGTAAATATATACTCATACGTATACTCGTAGATGAACGTGGAGATAGAACAAAGATCTTTCTTCCAACTTAAATTCTCTTTGTTTACCTTATGTCAACTGACTCTTTGACTCTTTCCACCTCCTTTCCAAGATCCTGATGACATCATGAAATTCTATTTCACAAAGAGATACCACAACTTACACCCTCCTTGTGAAGAACCCCGCCCCAAGTTGAATCTTCCACATCATCCACTATCAAAGGAGGCTGATTTCCACGAGTTGGAGGCATCAAATCATGCCTAAAATGGAAAGAATTTGATTAGAGAAAATTTACCTCACCTCTTGATGTGATTGGACCTCACTTTTGACATATATATGCTTTTGATTGGTTAAAGAGGTTGGTATGTGACCTTTAAAACCTCTAATGAGTCGTATTATGACTTAGAGTCGTGGAAATACATGCCCAAGCTGCCCCCTTGCCTAAGCACACCCCCTACTAGCTATTCTCTGCATACTTTGCAGAAATTTCACTTTTACACACTCTATCTATCTAGATGATTTTGGCAGACACCCCAGTCTTTGTAATTGTTGTTTCTCCTTCATCCTGAATCCATTTGCAATGATTTTTCTCTTGTTAAAAAGCTTATAAGTTCTATTTTCAGTGGTATGACTCTCAGGGTTAGTGCCTGTACATGGGTAGAGAAATGTCCATAACAGTGTCTGTGTAGTTAGCTAATACTCTATGAAGAGATCAAGTTATCTATTTTGTTGCAGCTGGTTGAGGCATCATTTGAAAGCTATATAAGTATAGTTTAATCCTGCAAAGTTTCATTTTCATTCTTTGCATTTACTCAAAGAAAGTCAAAAAATACAGAGCCTATGTCAAAAAATTTCAGAATCCTAGGAGGGTTCATTCGCTTTTGTTGTGCACACAGGAGTGTTTATCCTCCAACAATGGTATCAAAACTATAAGTTAAGTATCCAAGAGAGAAGAGGGAGCTACTAAAGTGAAGTAAAGACCATCAAAGTTTGAAGGAAGGAAGCAAAGAACGGGCACATCAACAACAAGGGGAAGCAAACAAGTCATCGAATCAAAGATGAAACTTCTTCAAGAGGAGTAGCTCTTTTTTTTTCAAGGTAAAATCCATGTTTTCCAACTTCATTGTATCAAGGGGGAGGTTCAAAAGAGCTAGAAGGCACCACGGCTGATCTCAATGATCAGATTGAGAAGCTCAAAAAGGGAAAGTATCAACCATGGCGACTTAGAATAAGCAACTTTTTGATGGAGAAAGGTTTGTGGGGACTTGTGAGTGGTGGAGAGCCAAAAACCTAAATAGATGAGGTAAATTCAACCAATGACGAGAGAAGAGTAGTAAGAAAGTGGGATGAAATGGACTAAAGAGTCATTTTTATTTTATCTCAGCATATTAGCAACTCCCTAAGGGTAGTTCTCAAGCTCATAGCAAAAGGAAAAAAGCAAGGGAGAATGTTCACAAGGGACATAAATCAGCCACACCATTCAATGTATGTCACACATGGAGACAAGAGGATAGCAAATTTGGATCTATGGCATAAACGAATAGGTCACATCAACCTACAAAAGCTCAAAGACATGCAAAGGAGGAGCTTGGTAAGAGGCCTACCAAATTTTACATCTAAAATGTTGCATGAAATTTGTGTAGCTTGCCAACAAGGAAAACAATCAAGGCTGCCTTTCAAGAAGAGTACTTATATGAGTAAAAATGTTTTAGAACTCATTCACACGGATGTTTGGGGTCCAAAAAGAGTATCATCCCTTGCTAGAAATAGGTATTTTGTAACCTTCATTGATGACTTTTCAAGAAAATTATGGTTGTATTGCATTAGAAACAAATTAGATGTGTTCCACTACTTCAAGAAATTCAAAGCACAGGTGGAGAAGGAGTCTGGCAAGTTTATCAAAAAATTGAGATCCGATGGAGGGGGAGAGTACTTTTCCCATGAATTTTCTGAATTTTTGCAAGTCAGTGGCATCAAAAGACAATTTACATGCAAGGTGTATGCTCAACGAAATAAATATGCCGCATTCTTATTGGGAAGAGGCTACATATACACCCACATACATCATGAATAGATGTCGTACATCAGATATACATCATCTAACCCTTGAGGAAGCATGGAGTGGAAGAAAACCTTGCATTTCACATCTTAGAATCTTTGGTTGTATATGCTATGTACATGTACCTCAAGACTTGAGGTCAAAGTTAGATGCCAAATCTGAAAGGTATATCTTTTTGGGATATTCTATGGAACAAAAGGGGTATAAATGCTATAATCTCATCACCAAGGAGCTGAAGGTAAGTAGGGATGTTGTCTTTGATGAGTTGAAGCCTTGGTATGGACGCACGAGTCCATTGTAAGTTGAAGAGTTAAGTGAGACAAATAAAATGAATGATGATAGAGTTCAAGAAAGCATGGATTTAAGTGGTCCAAGCAACTCATCCAACACAAGGGCACCCTCACCATGGAGTGGAAGGCTTAGGTAAAGAGAGACCAGCTCTGAAGAAAGCAAAGTCAAAGGCAAAGAGAAGATTGCAATTGAAGAAGGAAGCTATGTGGACGAGAGCACGTCGAAAGATATAAAGATAGAAGAAATTCAAACTCCAAGAGTGGCAAAACAAAGAAAGAAGATGGCAACCGCACCTAAAGGAAGTGAAAGAAGGTCTTCAAGAGTAAGATATCCAGTTCAAAGGTTAACATATGATAATTTCATTGCAAAGCATTATGCATACATGACTCAGGTAATCAAGGACAAAGAACCAACTAGTTATGAAGAAGCTAATGACTGCCAGGAATGGCAAGAGGCAATGAAAGAAGAGCTCACGGCACTTGATGAGAAACATACTTGGAGCTTGGTTCCAACTCAAGAATACATGAAGCTGATAGGTAATAAGTGGGTTTACAAAATTAAAAGAAATTCAGATGGTTCCATTGCTAGGTACAAAGTGACGTTGGTGGTGAAAGGCTTCTCCCAAAGCTATGGGATAGATTACAATGAAACTTTCAGCCCCGTAGCCAACATATCAACAATTAGGACTTTGATTGTAGTGGTCACATCAAGGAAATGGAGCTTATATCAGGATGTGAAGAATGCCTTCCTCAATGGAAAGTTTGAAGAAATAGTCTACATGAGCCAACCTCAATGATTTGCTAGTGTGAGGTACCCAAATCATGTTTGCAAGCTAAGGAAAGCATTACATGGACTAAAGCAAGCCCTTGAGGGTGTGAAATTAGACGTTAGTGGATTATTTATCAAGTTGTGGATAGAAAGAAAGTGTTGCAGATCCATCACTTTACAGGAAGAAGCAAGGAGACAAGACTGTATACATATGCATCTATATGGACGATTTGATCATCATTGGAAGTGATATTGCAAGTATTAAAGATATCAAATCAAAGCTAGGAAAGGAGTTCAAGATATCTGATCTTGGAACACTAAAGTACTTCTTGGGAATAGAGGTAATCTATGCACACAATGGCATCTTCTTGATTCAAAGAAAATAATTGTTGGATGTGCTATATAGGTTTGGTGTGAGTGGTTGTAAGCCACTTTCTCAGCCCATGAAGCCCAATACAAAGTTGGTTGTAAGTCAAGGAGAGGCTATATAAGATATTACACTATATAGAAGCATAATTGGATCGTTAATTTATGCTACATTCACTAGACCTGATCCAACATATGTAGTAGGTGTTCTCTCTCAATTTTTGCATGCACCCACTCATGATCATGTTATGGCAGCAAGAAAAGTGCTTAGATACATCAAGCACCCCATCAACCAAGGTCTATTTTACTCATATGATGCTGATCTAAGTGTCAAAGGATATAGTGGTGCTGATTGGGCAAGTAGCAAGGATGATCAAAGGAGTACATCGAGTTATGTTTTCATGATAGGTTCAAAAGTGATCTCTTTGAGCTATAAGAAGCAACCCACTGTTGCTCTTTTATGCTTAAGAAGCTACTTAAGGACTTGGAAGTGGAAGTGGAGGAGTTTCCTCTTTATGGAGACAACATTTCAAGCATCTACCTAGTTAACAATCCCATGTTTCATGCAAGGAGCAAGCACATAGAGCTTCATTACCACTTCGTTAGAGAAAAGGTGATGGCAAAGGAGCTAGATATAAAGTGTGTGAACACTAAAGTGCAAGTTGCAGACATGATGACAAAGTTTCTTGAAGGTACAAAGCTTGGAGGATTCAAAGAAGCAATCAACGTAAGAGACATAGGATGAAGCAATGAAGGAAAAAGACAAGCTTGAGGGGGAGTGTTGAAAGTTTTGTGTTTCAAGCTCAAGAGTGTGGGAACATGGCCCAAATTGAATATTCCACATCATCCACTATCAACGGAGGTTGATTTCCACGAGTTGGAGCATCAAATCATGCCTAAAATGGAAAGAATTTGATCAGAGAAGATTTAGCTCACCTCTTGATGTGATTGGACCTCACTTTTGACATGTATATGCTTTTGATTTGTTAAAGAGGTTGGTATGTGACCTTTAAAGCCTCTAATGAGTTGTATTATGACTTAGAGTCATGGAAATATGTGCCCAAAGCTTCCCCCTTGCTTAAGCACACCCCCTACTAGCTATTCTCTGCATATTTTGCAAAAATTTCACTTTTACACACTCTATACATCTAGATGATTTTGGCAGACCCCCCAGTCTTGTAATTAATATTTCTCCTTCATTTGAATCCATTTGCAATGATTTTTGTCTTGTTGGAAATCTTATAAGTTCTACTTTAGTGGTATAAGTCTTGGGCTTAGTGCCTTCACGTGTGCAGAGAAATGCCTAGAACAGTGTCTGTGTAGTTAGCTAATACTCTATGAAGAGATCAAGCTATCTGTTTTGTTGCAGCTGGTTGAGGCATCATCCATTATCCAAATGGAGTGATTTTACTCTCATTTGAAAGCTATCTATCTATTCTAAGCCTGCAAACTTGCATTTTCATTCTCTGCATGCACTCAGAGAAACTCAAAAAATAAGCGGATTCTCTAGAGGTATGCCACCAATGAGGTACAAGAACGGAAAAAGATCTCACTGGATGAGATCACCTCCATGTCAGATGACTCCATGTGGTACATGGGAACCTCCAAAGCTTTGACAATATTCATCACAAGATGTGTATCACCAAGAAGTAGGTCCTGCAAGAATGAAGTATAAAGCATGAAGCATAGAATCATGCTCACATGGTAGTACATCTGTATGTTGTAGCCCTCCATGGAGTGTACAAAGTTATGACGTGTGTTGGTAGGACCATGGAAGACCCCTCTGAATTGAGAAGTTGGCCCAAAAAAGTATCCAACTAAGTGATGAATCCAAGTAGATGCAAGAGTATCATGTGGTAAAAGAAAAGGTGCTGGAATCCAAGACTGGAACACTACATGCTTAGAATGCTACTGTAAACGAGGTAAGTGGAATCTCAAAGATAGGAATGGAAAATGATGATTAACTGATCCTGGAGTAATGCTCAACTGAAGCTGAAGGCTTGCCACAAAAATTACAAGTGAACCTCTTCTTGCCTTTGTCCTTTGATTCTTGATTGCCTTTTTGTCCTTTATTCTTGTGGAAGGTGGCTTTAGCCTTCATAGTTTTTTCTTGGGTAGCCTGGGTCTTTTGCCGAGAGTCATGAAGAAGCAACAATCTCCTAACTTCTTCCCAAGTGAGTGCTTGACTTCTATTGTATAGGCTGGTCACAAAATTCTCATAAGAGTGAGGAAGCTTGTTGAGTAACGTAATGGCCATGTCTTCACTTGAAATTTTTTGTCCACAAAGTGCTAACTTGTGTTGATAATCTTCAAATTGGGCGATCATTTTTGTGACGGTGTCTTGTGGATGTATAGTGAGATTGTGGAACTCGCATCCGAGGAGAAGTTTTGCCCTTTTATCTTTATCATTCCAGATATCCCAAGCTCCTAGATCGCTTGCCTTTTTGGGCTCTCATTCTATACCTTCTACTACCTCGTGCAACATGTTTGTATAAAGATAGGCCCTAATTGTATCCTTCCATAGGCTATAATTTGCACCATTTAGCCTTTCATCTTCGGGATGAATATTGGCGTAAAGGATGATAAATACAACTGACTTGAGGATGTTGCATTTGAAATTGTTGACATGATTGCTGTTGAAACAAAGTTACCATAGTTGCAAAAAAAATGAGATGGGGTAGGGGTTGGGGGCTTAGATTAGCCCTACACTTGCACCAAAATTGAAGTAGACACCTTAAAGGGGGGGGGGGGGGGCTTAGAATAGCCCTATGCTTGGCACAAAAATGGAGATGATGCAATGCTAAGAGAGGGCTTATAGTAGCCTGTTGCACACAAGGAAACTCACACTTGGAAGCTTAGAGTAGCCTCCCAAAGCACACACAATATGATCTTTCTTATATTGTTGGTATACAAAGATGGGGCACTTAGTGCCAAAGGATGTCCTTGAGAGAGAACTGAAATCCTTGAGAAATACAAAGTGGCTCTTTTAGGGATGAGTACCACAATGATGCCAAGAATGAGACCACATTGAAGGTAAAATGGCCTTTGAGTGTTATGAGGATTGACGATGCTAAATTGGATGGGAAGGATCCTTAGGTCAACACAAATGTAAAGTCGTGTAATGGGGCCAAGTACTCTGAGGAGAAAGATAAAAGATCCCCTATGTGAAGGAGTTGATACTTTGTGCCAAAAAAATGGTGTTATGAGGTAATCCCTTGAGAAATACAAATGAGGACCAATCAAAGTGTCAAAGATGGGGTTGAAACCCTTGGGAAATTACAAAGTGACTCTTTTAAAGAGTGCCAAAAATTGGTTACAACAAGAGTCACTAGTACACTTGAATTTAGAATACAATGGCGGTACTTTGTTCCAAACGTTTACAAAGATGTGCTTGGAAATATAGTATCAAAAACTTTAGGTGAATATAATATGAACTGTGATAGTTGAGGGTGTGAGTGCAAAAAATGTGCCTAAATAAGGTTTCGAACTCGTTTGGAAAAGTCTGAATGTTTGAAGTGAACATATGATTTTATGGCAAAGAAAAAACTTAGGAAAATATTATTCATAAGGAACGGAGCCTTAAAAATCAGACAAATGATATATTATGCGCCCTCAGTGTTCATTGGATTTCACTATCACTATTTTAGGCTCTGCATATAAGCTCATCACAAGAACTTGGCGATGGTGCTGACACGTCGATGGTCTGACTTGACATCATTCATGATGTTAGTGTAAGATGCATGAACCAGGCTATCAAGGAGTAGGTTGTAATGCGTGAAAGAATTTGTAGCTCATGATTGAAAAGGCTTTAGCGTGTGGACAAAACCAAAAGCTACTCTCTCTCTCTCCAAAGGCATTGCTACATCCTATTCAGATGAATCATGAATGTCAAATAGGGATACATTTTGAAATCTAGTGCCACATCTCACATGATTTAGCACACAAGTTGAATCCACTATCTAGAGGCAATTGACAAAATGACACGCTATTTACCCCTGATTCGCACTTCACTGTGCACAGAAGAGTGATGATTGAGCTATAGGTCTAGAATTCTCCAACCGAGAGATAAGTGATGCATTCTCTCTCTTAAGTGATGAGCCATTGCTTCTTCTCTAGGAAGAGCTACAAAATTAGCCGTTGTTGCTTCTTCTATATGAAGAGCTCCACCATTGTAGTGACATGATGATTGTTCTCTGCACGTAGTGTTATCTCTCTTTGCACATAGTAGAGAGAATGGGAGTGCATCCATGTCACACACAGGGAAGCGAGTTCAATCTAGAGAAGCAGTGATAGATGTGACATTGACAAACAAGCAAAGATCGTAGTGATGAGATTTTCTCTATTACTCCCTCTCTCTCTCTCTCTCTCTCTCTCTCTCTCTCTCTTTGTGCCGATGGGAGTGGAGCAGAGTTTTTCTCGATTGTTGATTTAGATGCAAGGAGTGTGACTACACACTTCTCATTTTCTCTTTGTGAGGGAGCGAAAGAGAGCAAATGTGTTGTACATCATGAGTTGTGGTTGTATTGAGAGAATATTGAAGAGCACACAATGTTCCATAGTGAAGCAGCCAATAATGTCTCCTCCAGATCACAGAGACAATGAATTGCTGCAGAGAGCGCAATGCTTGCTTCCCTCCCATTGAGGGGAATATAGGACGAGCAACAATTCCATTCCATTAGAGGAAAGTGAAGTTCTCTATGTAGAGAGTACATGCAGAAGCAAAATGAAAAGAAGAGTGTACTCACAAAGAGAAAGAGTGTGAGACTCAAAAGTGAATAGACCATGAAATGGGAAAACTCACATGGATTTGAGTGATCGTGCCAAGAGCATGGAGTAGGCTCCTTAAGCTTCTAACCAAGTACAAATGGGGGGAGGGGCCCTCCTTATACAGATCTGGGAGGGGCTCTCCAAATTACATCAAATGTGGGACAATTCCCCTTAAGGAGAGTGAATACACTAGTAGAAGCAAATGGCAAGGTACCCAAATACAAAAGAGATACAATATAAAATGGAAATAAACTGGAATGGAGTGATGTGTGCATACAAAATGGAGATGCACTCATGCGGATACAAATGAAAATGATGTAGGAGCAATCACGTTGTCAACACCACCTCTATATATCCATTTAGGGGTAGCTAAATGTTGCAGAGGTCCACCAAACGATGGAGCAGAACTAGAGGTAGAGCCTTCATGAACATGTCTGCCAAGTTCTCTTGAGAGGTACACTACTCCAAAGTAATCTCTTGAGATACGAGCTTCTCACATATGAAATGGTGTTGGATCTCAATGTGCTTTGTCTGAGCGTGGAAGACTCGATTCTTGGCAATTGCTAAGGTTGAATAGTTGTCCATGTAGACGCACGTCGGAGTAACCTGCAAAGCACCAATGTCAAGTAATAAACATCAAAACCACATGGCCTCACATGCTACAAAGCTCGATGCTCGGTATTCATGTGTTTTTCGTTTCGTTTACCCCTACCATTCCTTTGAGTCTACTTGTCTTCACACCATCCAAGCTTTTGGTCATGATATCTGGTATTTGATCATTTGTAGGAGCATACATCACTTCAAGTTCCTTTTCCATTACCTTTTCCCTCAAGAAATGATATAAAATCTCTATATGCATTGTTCTTGCATGAAATATGTCGGTGCAAAACAATCACAAATTGGTTTTTATGAAGATTAATGAAATCAAGCAAGAGTATGGACAAAGATCAAGAAGAATGAAAGGAGCAATGGATAAAAAGCATAAGACATGATTGAGCATATATTCACTTCAAAGGATCCTAATTAGTGTATTATAGTTATTCAATTAATAAAGCAAGTGAATAACAACGTATTGTTCATGATCCACTTACGAACTCATGGCTATACAAGTCAATTATGACTTTAGAAGTAAAGAGAGTTCATTATCATAGATGAAGTAGAAGTGTCGAGTGAAATTTGTAGGATTAGAGCTCAATATAATTCACATTTCTCTCAGGATGATCATGTGGATCAGAAATCCTTGTACATAGATTCAATTCAATAGTAAATCAAGATGTGGTTAAATTTTCATGTCCTAATTCCTTTCATAGAGTGTGTATGACTCATGGGAACATTTATATGTCAACTCTTTGAAGTACAGACTCAAAAATAACACAACTCATCAATTAATGTTTTGCTAAGATCTAAGTGATGTGTGTAAAGTTTTTTGTCTTTAAGCACTAGAAATCTAATTTGAGAGATAAGGAAGATATTTCCAAAATAATTTTACAAAACGGGTAGTAGTTTGAGAGAAATCAGAGGTTGAAGTCACCTATGTCAAAGTCGTTATTTTTGAACCTCAGTTTCATAAATACTTTTGATCTTAATGATTAATCAAATTGTTAATTAGTCTAATCAAATGTTTATTGTACCTCAAGGTTTCACAAAGATCATACAAAGATTCTTATGCAATTTGAAGCATTAAAATCTGTAACATTTGTAGGTAACGAAATTGAATCTTGAGGAAGACTATTGAAGGAGAACAGAAGTTCAAAAATTGAAGAATGAAGTATACTTCAATCTTAAACTTGGAAAGATTTGAAGTAATTTATATATAGTCTTGTCTATACTTGACATAGAGGTGTTCTTAATTCAAGGTAGATTTGACATTGGAGATTTCAAGGTCTCAATCAATGGTATCAGAGCTAGAGAAGAAGATCAAGTTAAAAGACTGAAGAAGAAAGTCCCGACTACTGCAGATTTTCAAATTGGAGTTAAAGAAAGAATTGGAAGGCTAAAATTTTGCAAAATAACTTTAGGAACATACAAAGGACATTCAAAAGGATCAGAAGAAGCAAGGAATTAACTCAAAAGGTATAGTGTCTAACTATTGAAGAATTGTTTCTTAACACAAACACTAGAAGGATGGGAGAAAGCATTTAAATAGAGAAGCTTGATAGAGAAAACTATCCAGCATGGCCTATGAGAATGGAAGCCCATCTTATGGGCAAATATTTGATGGTATATATCATAGGAGAAGAATAAAAGCCAAATTTTAAAGATTCCAGTCTTCCAAGTAGGGAAGAACTGTTGGGTGTGTGTAGAAGTGTGAGAGACACACAAGAAGCACACACAAGGAGCACAAACGCAGCAAGACACACGGAGAAGACGATGGTTGGAATAGCTCTCTCTATTGATCGATGAACTGAACTCAAGTAGGAGCTGAATAATATCCCTAAGTAAAAAGTACCACCACATATGAGAGTATCAAGTATGTGGTAACATGGGGAAAAAACCTCTAGCCAGCACTAGAGTAAAAAGTGCCCATGTATAGGGAAAAGGTTCACATCAAAGCTACTCGAGGAACACATAAATGTAACAAACCCCCTTGGAGTGAATGATGTGAACACATACAGGGAGTGACAGATCAGCCCCCACAAGGTAATAAGCCTAAAGCTTTGCGAAAAGCTTCAAACTTTTCCTGTGGAAGAGCTTTGGTGAATATGTCTGCCACATTATCTTGTGTAGGCACATATACCAAATCAATATCTCCTGCATGAAGGCGCTCTCTCACATAGTGATAATGCACCTCAATATGTTTGGTCCATGCATGAAACACTGGGTTTCGTGCAACAGCCAAAGCACTTTGACTATCTATGAGAATATGTGTAGCAGCATCAATCTCCATGCAAAGATCCATCATTAGGCGTCTCAGCCATATACACTCCACTGTAGCTGTGAAAATTGCCCTGTACTCAGCTTCACAACTCGATGTCGCCACTGTAGGTTGCTTCTTACTCAACCAAGAGATGCATGAGTCTCCAAGGAAAAAGCAATTACCACTAGTGGACACGCGAGTATCATAACAACCAGCACAATCACTATCTGTAAAAGCATGCAAGCATGGCTGAACATCTCTGCCATAAAAGAGACCTAAGCTCAAAGTGCCTCGAAGATATCTAAACACACGTTTCACCGCTTGCCAATGCTTAGTGCCAGGGCTATGCATGGATCGACTCAACTGGGAAACTGCATACTGTATATCCGGCATTGTGTTGCATGCATATATAAGACATCCCACAGCTTGCTGATAAAGAGAAGTATCAAATGCATCACTGGAATCCTCAACCGAGAACCTGAATCCTGTCTCAACTGGTGTGGAAACTAGCTTACAATCCTCAAAGTCAAAACGCTGAAGTAGTTTTTCAACACACTTTGCTTGATGCATAACAATTCCCCCCTCAACGGATACAAACTGGATGCCAAGATAGTAGCTCAAAAGACCATGATAAGTGACATCAAAAGTATGCTGCAAATCAGCCATAAGAATGTCAAGTTTTGCATCACATGACCGAGTCAAGAGTATGTCATCAACATAAAGAACAAGCACTATAAGATCAGGCCCATTTTTGCGTACATAGAGTGTGCTTTCAATCGGACTACATGTGAAGCCAAGAGCAATCAAGTGCTTATGTATTTTGTCATACCATGCACATGGAGCTTGCTTGAGACCATACAAGGCTTTATGCAAGTGACAAACCATATGCTCTTTCCCTTTCATAGCAAATCGAGGAGGTTGCTTCACATAAACCTCTTCTTGCAAATCTCCATTCAAGAAGGCTGTTTTTATGTCCAACTGATGCACTTTCCAACCTCGATGGGCAGCCAATGCAACCACGGTACCAATGGTAGTCATGCGTGAAGTAGGTGCAAAAGTTTCCTCATAGTCAATGCCATATTGTTGCGCATATCCTTTGGCAACCAATCTAGCTTTGTAGCGATCAATGCTACCATCAGATTTTCTCTTAATCTTATAAACCCACTTTGTACCAATGGCATTCTTTCCTTTTGGCAATTCACATAAATCCAAGTACCATTCCTATGTATGGAATCCATTTTTGATTGCATAGCACTCATCCATTGTGGATCGTCACATGCATCTTCAAAAGAAAGTGGCTCTTCATTACATGGTGTAGCAATAAGAGAATAATTCACAAAATTACTTGATGCATGGTGAGAGCTTGATCTTGTTCTACCAAGTAAAGGTGCACTCAATTTGCTGTCCTGCAAAGTTTGTTTCAGCCACTTTGGCATAGATTGTGCACTCTTGATAGACATGCGTTCATTATGTAAAAATCTTCAATATGTACATCATGTGTGGGATGAATTTCGTGCTCAGTTTCAGCCATATTTGGACGCAAATGTTCAGCCATATGTGGCTGAAAATTTCCAACAGTTTTGGCAAATTTTGGCTGAATTTTTTCAGCCATGTTTGGATGGAAATTCTCTGCATTTTCAGCCCTATTTGGCTTGAATTTTTCAGCCCTTTGAACCTCAGTTGGCTGGTCTACATGGCCATAGTCAAGCGCACCATTTTGGAACAAAGGCATGAGTGTATCGAACACTTTTGTGAGCTAACTGTTGGCAGTTTTTTGCATTCAAGTAGAGGGAAAACTGAATTTTCAGCAAATACCACATCTCGACTCACAATAATTGTGTTCGTCAATGGATGGTACAACCGATATCCCTTACTTTCAGCACTATAACCAACAAATATACATTTCTTTGCCTTGTCATCAAGTTTGTGACGTTGTTGTGATGGCACAAGAGCATATGTCAAAGAACCAAACACACACATATGACTAACCATAGGCCTATGACCATTCCAAGCCTCATAAGGAGTGATGACTCTCAATGCTTTTGTAGGGCAGCGATTCAACACATAATTTGCACACATGACCGCTTCCAACCAAAACTTATGAGGAAGATGCTTTCCTTTAACCATACATCGTGCCATTTCAAGTAAAGTTCTATTTTTACGCTCGGCAACACCATTTTGTTGAGGTGTATATGGCACCGTACATTGGTGTGAAATACTTCTTTCACGAAGAAAAGCATTAAACTCATGTGACATGTATTCACCACCATGATCCGTGCGTAGAGTCAAAAGCTTTTGTGAAGAAAAATTTTCAGCCATAGCTAAAAATGCTTTGAAGCAAGAAAATACCTCATTCTTTGCTTTCATAGGATACACCCATGTATGGCGAGTAGCATCATCAATGAAGGTAACAAAATATACATGCTTCCCAAAAGATGGAGTCTTGACGAGACCACATACATCACTATGAACAAGTTGCAATTTTCTTGTAGTGTGTGTGTGACTATCTTTTGGAAAAGAAGCACGATGCATTTTTTCCAAGAATGCAACCTTCACATGCATGCTTTTCAATGGACTCAAGTGTAGGCAAGCCAATAACCATGTCCTTCTTTTGCAAGTAGAGCAAACTATTGAAGTTTGAATGACCAAAACGAGCATGCCAAAGCTCCATTTCAGCCATGGAAGAAGTATGAGCAACTAAGGCATTCGAGGCAGCCCTCTTGTATGCATCCATGTGATACAAACCATTACATAATGTATCGGACATCACGATAACATCACCATTGCTGAAATCATGAACCATACACTTATCATCAACAAAGTGTACATGAAGTCCAGCTTTGGCAATTAACGGAACTGAAATTAAGTTCTTCTTGATACCGGGCACATACAATGCATTTTTCAAGAGAATCACACCTCCATTTGCAGCCGTAAGCTCAATTTCTCCTACTCCAATGATAGGATAAGAGGCATTGTTTGCACACACCACATGTCCTCCTTTAGGTGCATCTTTCAAAGAGGCAAAAAATCTTTTGCATGATGTTATGTGCTTTGAAGCACCACTATCAAAGAACCAATCCGAATCAGCCTCACTCACAACCATACATTTAGAATGTAAAGAAGCATCATAATGACATGTAATAACACATGCCCAAAAATCTTGAGCCATGTTAGCTTCATCATTCTTTGCATTTGCTGAACTTTCAGCAATAGACATGCCCGATTCCTTCTTCTTTTCATTGCGTTTAGCAAGCTTTCTACACTCATCAATCGTATGACCAGCCTTTCGGCAATAATTGCATCTCTTCTTCTTTTGCAAATCACCATCATTAGAGGAATGAGTGGAAGAGGAAGCTTGAGGCTTTGGTTTTGATGAACCAAAAGCTGAACCATACTTGCTTTTCCCCTTTTGTGAGATAGCAAGTGCTTGCGTTCCTTCAATCAAACCACTCCTATTCACTCTAGATTGCTCTTCTTGCAAAAGAAGAGACACAACCTCATCAAATGCATACATATTAGGATTTCCTTTTGCAACCAAACAAAGTGTAGTAGCAAAGCTTTGAAAAGATTCTGGTAATCCTTTCAACAATGTAGAAATGAGTGATGCATCCGGAATGATCTCATCTATGTTTGCCAATTGCTCTTTCAAGTCCTTGATGCGTGTCACATACACATCCACTGACTCATTTTCAGCCATACATACATCCTCAAGTTGCTTCCTCAAGTATGCAACACGTGCTTCATTACGCACGGCATACAAAGAATTAAGAGTGTTCCATGCCTGTCGTGATGTAGAACATGACCGAATGTGTGGAACTATATGATGCTTCACTGAAAGCGCAATCAAAGCATGAGCTTGAGCATCTTTTCCATCCCATCTAAGCTGCTCCTGTGTAGGTGGAGAAGGAGAAACCACTGTACTCGAAGAAGAAGCTCCATCTGTGACAGTAGACTGTGAAGTAGAAGCACCTGCCGATCTTTGATCTACATCTGCCACTATGTTCCAAAGTTGTTTTGCAACAAGAACGTGCTTCATCATGTAAGAGCACATCGGATAGTTGGTCCCATCAAGCTTATCTTCAGCTTGAAGCATGCCAAACAAGTCATTGCTGCCCGCCATTTCACTAAGGAACAAGAATGTGACAAAATCTTCACTTCGACGAAAACTGAAATGAGTGCTGAAATTTCAGCTCACAAACCGTCACTCTGATGGCGATTCTGATTGCACGAATGGCTTTGAAATGGGGGTAAAACCACAGCGCACCTGGTGGAAATGTTTCCGGGCTGCTGAAATTCACACTTCTGTGCTCCGAAGTCGATTTGCACTGTTAAAGTGCGTGCGCGCTGCGATGCGAAAAACCGAAACTTGAGAAGAAGCTGAACCTGCTCTGATACCACTGTTGGGTGTGTGTAAAAGTGCGAGAGACACACAAGAAGCACACACAAGGAGCACAAACGCATCAAGACACACGGAGAAGACGATGGCTGGAATAGCTCTCTCTATTGATCGATGAACTAAACTGAAGTAGGAGCTGAATAATATCCCTAAGTACAAAGTACCACCACATATGAGAGTATCAAGTATGTCGTAACATGGGGAAAAAACCTCTAGCCAGCACTAGAGTAAAAAGTGCCCATGTATAGGGAAGAGGTTCACATCAAAGCTACTCGAGGAACACATAAATGTAACAAGAACTTGAAGATTTAAAGAATTGGATGAAGAAAGATACTCAAGCAAGGAGCATTATCTACATGGAAATCAATGATTATCTCTTTCCACATATTAGAGGGCTAGAGAGTGAAACTGATATATGGAATGCTTTGGAGGAACATTTCCAAAATATAACCAAGTGAAGGAAGGCCTCACTATGGGCATAATTTACAACCTTTAGAAAGAAAGCTTCACAACCAATTTCTGATTATGTAACAAAGATGAAAGATATTGGAGAGTGTTAAGGTGCAGTTGATGAAGACATTGAAGAATATAAATTGTTAAGACATATCCTTACAGGACTAAGAGGAGATGGTGGAAACCTTTCATATTGTCCACTGAATTATAATCAGATCACTTCACTCCAGATCTAGATCAATTGTTAGGAACATGCTAACCTTTAAACATGATGTTAAAGGAGAGAATGAGAAAAGTGCAAGTCAAGTTATGTATTCAAAGGACAAGAAGAAGAATGCTAAGGGAAAGCAACAAACAAATGAAGAAAAAGGCATCTTGAATCAAGTTAACTTTACTAAAGGTAAAGGAAATAGCAGAGGTAGAGGAAGAGGTGGAAAGAATAAAGACAATGGCATAGCTTGTTGGATTTGTGGTAAAACAAATCACTTGGCAAATGAATGTTGGCATAATTGTTGGTAGCAGCCAGGGTAGCCAAGGTGTTACAAGACAGGGAAGCCATCGAAGAGAGTCTGAACAAAAGGAGAAAGCATGTAGAGTAGTCAACAAAGATCTGACAACTAGGCCTATATAAATTTTCAAAGGATAAATCTTTTTCAATAGTGATTTTCATCACTACATTAACATTGTAAATACTGTTTTTGGTAGATTAGACTCCATTTTGTTCAAATCAAGATTCCTCAAGCTTGGGGAGTATTACAAGTACCTACACATCAATTTTCATAGTTTTTAGACTCCGTTTGAGCCCTCAAATAAGCCCTGGAACCTAATTTTTAACTAGGTTGGACTTTAGGTTTGGACAAGGCCAAAAGCTAGTAAAAAAACTATAAAGATAGCTAGAGAGCTCATTTTTGGGGTTTAGCTAGTTGGAGAGTGAACTTAATCTTAAGCATTGTATACTTTCTTGGAGCTTTCTAATAGAAGATTCCATTGTTCCAGTCTTTGTCTTGCCTTGTGTGTGCATGTGTGTGCATGCTAGTGTGCTTCTCACTCACTCACTTGTGCATCTCACTTGCTCATGATCATCACACCCTCCTCACGTCTTCCAAAAGTTGATAATTATGTGGTGGATCTCCTCACATTGGTACTTGCCAGTGATAGAGTTGTTACCGTTAGTGTCCATGTGAAAGGCTAAATGCCCAGCGGACATTTCTTTGTATATAATCTTTGATAAAACATATAGTGTCCTATTCAGTCACGGACTATAAGTTTGACTACATTTGTAAGACCTAACAAGTCTGTCTTCATGCTCCATGTGTACTGTGTTTTTTGTGTATTCTACAACCTCTGTGCGGAGTACGGTGTGCAGCCTTGGGAGCTCGGTTTTCTACTTTCGAGCATATCATCGTGGAGCTCTCGAGAAGGAGAGCACACTGTGGTGCATCGCCATCGAATTACTTCACTGGTATCAGAGCAGTTCGACACAAAAAGCTTTGTTCCTTTTGTGCGAGCAAAGCGAGCAACCCCCTAAGGCTTTCGTCTAAGGCGGCAACCAAGGCATAGACCTTGGCATACTTTGTCATTCGAGTCACCGAAATCACTGTTGGCATCAGTGGCTGTGCGCAAGGGTGGACCTCAACGATCAAGGAAGATAGAGGTTCTCGGTACTTCCCGAGAGGTCACCCATCCCAGTACTGTTCCCCCCAGAGCTCGCTTAACTGTGGCAATCTCTTGCCACTAAGCTACACTCTTGTGGTGTCTGAAGAAGGGGAAAGAATAAGGTTGACATTACCTTGAACATGTTTTGGTCCCTCAAAGCTTCATTCTTTGCTTTCGAAGCCTATTTTTGAAGCATTTTTGGGTGTCTTTTGGAGCCATTTTGGAGTATTTTTGCACATAGTTCTCTTCACACAAGTCCAAGAACATCAAGAAGAGTGTTCTTTATACTTCTCCAATAATAAATATCAACCTTTGGGGCTATGTTTTCAGCCACACTCGTAAAACTACAGGTTTCTCAAAAGGTTTTCAATTTGGTTGGGAGTAGCCGCTGCAAATTTATGCAGGTTTTTTAAGCCTAAAACATCAGATTTGACAGACACTTGCAGGTGTTGTTGGCTAGTTTTTGAGCTATGCATTCAGCCTTTTAGTGCCATTTTACTACATATATTGAGCACATACACACCATGTATGCTTCTGTGGATACCGCTTATGTACATCCATGTGGTCATTGATATAGCAATTATGTTTTTGCATAAAGCCTCTTATGTTTGAAAAAGAGGGTCATAGTGAGGTTTTCTTAACTAGGAGACACCCAGATGTCGGGGTCTCTTCGGTGATGCAGGTGGAAGACTTACCCAGCCTTGCCATAGGAGATGTATGATAGTTGTTCATAGGTGCTCGATAAGCTTAGGTGGCTTCTATTGGGTAACTGATTATATGTAGTGGAGTTAGTGATTCACTATGCAGGTAAACATGTCAGTACTTGCAGTTTTATGATATTTTGACACTGGTTATATGCTCATTTTGTAGAGGGTAATCTGGCAAAATTTTTCCAGATTTTTGGTTTAGTCAACTATATAGTGGTCGATTTACTCTTTGATACACTTATTTGTTGGTGTTTGGAATCTTCTAGCTCCATTATCATTCTATTCAGTTCTCTACCATCATGGCATCAGAGGTCTCAAGCACATCTGGTGGATCAAAGTCTAGTGCTAGTGTTCTGAGGAGAAGCTATAACTTGCAGGGCAAAGACCATTTTTGAGATCCAAAAATTTGATGGCACAAACTTTGCTCTATGGAAGAATCAGATTAAAGATGTGCTGATTCAAAGGAGGCAATTGAAGCCAGTAAATGGGATTTCAAAGAAGCCTGCTGACATGGATGATGATGATTAGGATGAGTTAGTGAAATGGCCAGGTCTACCATTTGCTTGCACCTAGCAGATAATGTTTACTTTACAGTATTAGACTATGAAAGTGCAGAGGATCTTTGGAAGAAGTTATGCAATACATATGAAAAAGAGGCGGCATCAAATAAAGTGTATCTGATGAGAAAATTATATGACCTTCGCATGAAGGACACAGATAGTGTTGTTGCTCATCTAAATGAGTTTGATGCTATATTCTCCCATTTACAGGCTCAAAAAATGGATATGGATGATGAAATGAAAGTAATATTGTTGTTATGCACCTTGCCATCATGATGGGATACATTTTGCACAACTATTAGCAATAGTGCACATGGTGGTAAACTCATCTATGATGAATATGTGGAGCACTCTTGAGTGAGGAGATTCCCAAAAAATCTATGGTTGGCATTCAAAGTGGAGATGCATATAATGTTCAAATTCTTACCAAGGAAAGAATCAACAACATGGCAGGAGCAAGAACAAGGAAAAGAATGGTCAACAGAATAAGAGTAGAAGTAAATCAAGGAAGAGGGATATTAAATGCCATTATTTTCACAAGAAAGGACATATGAAGAAAGATTGTTATGCATTAAAGAATGCTAAAGGTAAAGGAAAGAATGTTGGTGGGCATGTTAAATAGTTACCTGCACCATCTACTTCAACTATGAAGATTGAAGAAATTAATGCTATTTTTGATGATGCTGATGTGTTGACACTTGATAGTATTGTGCCAACTGAGGCACTTATGGCTGATTCTCTTTCCCACACATGGCTACTAGATTCTGGTGCTTCTTTCCATGTGACACCACATAGAGAATGGTTCTCTAACTATGCAACAAAGTCTCTTGGTACCGTGAGACTTGGTGACTCTTACTAGTGTAATGTTGTGGGGATTGGAGATGTGGTTGTGCAATTCATTGATGGTTCAAAATTTACTATGCATAATGTATGCCATGTACCTCAGTTATCATGCAGTTTGATGTCAGTTGGTCAACTTGATGACCTTGGTTACAAGGTGGTCTTCTATGCTAAGTCCTTTCGCATATCAAAGGGCAATATGGTTATTGCAAAAGGAAGCAAAGTTGGCTCACTTTATCCTTTATTTGTATCATAGAAAGAACGCTTGTTAGCTGTTACTAAACAACCTATGGCTTGTATTTGGCATGGTCATTTGGGCCATATATCTCGTAGTGGAATGGAAAATATTTCTTGTTCTAGCTACTTACGTGTGTTATCTTTCTCCGATTTTTCATTTTGTGAGCATTGTCAATATGGAAAGCAAACTAGAAATGTGCATAGAACGCACATTGACTCTTCAATTCAGCCTTTAGATCTCGTTCATACAGATGTGTGTGGTCCTATGCCCACTAGGTCCTTAGGTGGTTCTCTTTACTTTGTCACTTTCATAGATGATGCTACTAGAAAAGTTTGGGTATATCCTATCAAATCGAAGGATGAGGTATTCCCTACTTTCAAAAAATGGCTTGCTTCAGTTGAGACTTAAAAAGGAACTAAGATTAAGGCTTTACATTCAGATAATGGGAGTGAGTATACCTCACATGAATTCGACCTTTTCTGTCAGTCTAGAGGGATTCATAGAGAGTTTACAACTCCTTATACCCCAATACAGAATGGTGTAGCTGAGAGGATGAATAGAACTATTCAAGATAGAGTAGTCTCTTTTTTGCATCATGCAAAACTCTCACAAGGCTTTTGGGCAGAAGTACTATTGACTGCAATTCATGTGATTAACCTTTCACCTAGTACTGTCAAAGGTCTGAAAGTGGCACAATAGTTATGGACAGGGAAGCCACCATATTATGATCATCTTAGAGTTTTTGGGTGTGATGCATATGTTCATATACCCAAGAATCTTAGACAAAAGTTGGACCATAAGTCAAAGAAATGCATTTTTCTTGGATATGGTCGAGAAGGATAATTTGGATATCGCTTATGGGATCCTGAAACACAGACAACGATCAGAAGTAGTGATGTCATTTTCAATGAGTCTAAGATGCATAAACAACCCATTAAGGAAGTTGAAGTGAGAAGCGTGGTGCTTGAGGATACTAGTCCTCCAGTTAGCATGCATAAAAATGTTGCACATAGGGATGTTCAAGAGAATGTCCATTCAGATCAGTCTGCACATGTTCCTATTCAGCAACCATTGAGACGTTTGGCACGTGTCTCACGTCCACCTGATACATATGTTCCAGGTTTAGATTTTGTTATGCTAATAGATGTGGGTGAGCCTTCTTGCCACAAAGAGGCTATGCAGACAGAGGATCATGTCAAGTGGGAGCGTGCCATGAAGAGTGAGTTGGATTCCATTCACAAGAATGGTACTTGGGATTTAGTACCTTTGCCAAAGGGCAAGAAATCTTACCATGTAAATGGGTATATAAGTTGAAATTCACATCAGATAGTGCTTCTCCAAAGTATAAAGCATGACTCGTTGCAAAGGGTTTTAAGCAACAACATGGTGTTGATTTCAAGGAAATCTTCTCTCCAGTGGTCAAGATGACTACCTTGCATATGTTGCTTGGATTTGTTGCAATGGAGGACTTAGATCTAGTCCAAATGGATGTGAAAACTGCTTTCTTGCATGGAGATCTTACAGATGAGATCTATATGGAAAAACCAGAGGGTTATGTAGTTCCTGGCAAGGAACGTCTAGTTTGTAAGCTCAAGAAGAGCTTGTATGGACCATGTGATGGTAAGACATAGAGAATGAGTGATTTCCCATACATCCTAAGTTAAAAAATGAGGGACTCTGAGATGTCGTATAGCATGGAGAGACTAGTAGGAAGCTCGAGAGCAGCATACCTGTAAAAACCAGAGGGGCCATACAATACTCAATTGGAATATATCAAGACCAACCGTGTAGGTGCTTGCATCTATGAGGATGGTCTAAGAAGATCCATTGTCCAAATTAAAAACCTTGATCAACCTATCGAACTAGAACACCCGATAGTCAAAATGGTACATTGATAAAGAAGGGACCATGTACGTTGTCACCAACCAACCAAATAGAATAGACAAATTTGGCAATGTAATCCTCGAGACTAAAATGGATGACAGAGAGCAAAGGAATTTAGGAAGAGAGCCAAGAACCCCAAGAAGCAAATCGATCTTAACCAAAATACTCACACGAGAATGGATTCCCCAGGATAACAAAGGTGTAGAGTTATTATGGAACAGAGAGAATGATAGAGCCTTTTACATGTTTAAGACCGATCAACCTAGTGAAGTAGGAGGCATGATGATAAATGAATTTAAAGATCCTGACACTGTAGGAAAAGAGGTCTATTTAGACAACACATCGGAGAAAGTGTTTGTGGTAACAGAACTTGGTAGGCATGCCTACACTTGGAAGGGTGAATTTGTTTTTCCCCAACAAAGATCCAATGTCTCTTATGATCATGAAGGAGCTAAAACATCCCAAGCTCATGGAACTCAAAGGGACAGAAGTAGAGTTAGACCTAAAGTGAGCTTTGCAAACCCCTTAGGAAGAGAGCGATCGGGCTTAGATGTAGAAAGAATAGATCAGGAGAGATATAGAAATCAGAGACATCAAAGAGGCATGGATGATTTTTCCTTGCCAATGCCTAGAGAACATCCTAAGATCTTGAGGCCTACACAACTGGTTAAGTCCATGAAGAACTATTTCGATGGCATAAGAGGCCCGTATGATCATGTGGTAGAATTCAGGCAAGTCTTGAGAGTTGAGTAGGTTGATGGCTTGGCACAATATAATTTTTTTTGGCCTAACTCTTAAGAACACTAGCTTGACTTCGTTTCAACCACTACATCAGAGACAATTCACAAACATAGACGAATTGCTAGAAGCCTTCATCATGGAGTTTTCCAAGAGTAGCATAAGGCACAACACTTCATCACTGATCCATAGCTTTAAACAAACACCTCAAGAGACAATGAGACTCACAGGAAGAAGATTTAGGCAATACTTGGAGAGATGCTCAATCCCAGAGCTAACCACACTAGCCAAACAAGTGGCATTTTTCCTAGATGGACCGCTGAGTGCTAAATTAAGATCATATGTGTATGTAAAGGAACTCAGAAACATAGAGCAATGCATACGTATGTGCATAGATATTGAGGACAACCTAGGTGAGGAACTAGAGCTCTGTAAGATTTACAAAGATTTAGATAGTTCCACTAGCCTCATATCCAAGCCCCCTACTTCTATTGATGAATTCGTAGAAAAGGTAGCTCAGAAGTTAGGAGTCTCTAGCAAGCAGACACCTAGATTTGCCCCAGTGAAATGATGTTATACCTATGGAGGAGACCACATGGCTAATGTGTGCCCAATCGTGGCTCAACCCCAAGTGAACCCTAACAGCCAATACTACACCATAGAAAGGAGATACACTAACCATACTGCATAGGATTGCCCATATAACAAGCAAGTGGTTAGGAAAAATTATCCACAACCATATCCACAACAAGGGAGATACTAGAACCAATACCCATTGTAGCAATATGTTAGACCCCAACAACTCTACCAACAAGCTCAACAAAGGCTTCAATGAGTGTTAATACAACAACCTCCATCTCCAGCCAATGTGATTCCAGTGAAGTATGCAACCATGGAAGAAAATTTGAATAGAGCCTTAGTGCCAACATCACCATTGATCTCAGAAAGTGACCTGAATAATCATAGTTTTGACTCAGCTCAAATGGATAGTCCATTGGCCTACTATATGCAATCACCAGAGCATAATGAGACTTACTCTTCTAAGGATCCTAGCGAACCTAGTTGGGAGCCAGAATATGCTAATGTAATGTATGAAAATCCTAACCCTGGGTCCCAATCAAGATAGATTAGACCCCCACCACCTAGAGGACCATGCTACAGATGCCAGGGAGACCACTTCATTCATGATTGCCCTATACTTGCACCTATGCAACCCAAATCCATGACAATTCAAGGTTTTTGTCAGGATTGTAGGAAGGAGCACCTTCTACAAGATTGCCCTAAGAACCCAAACAATGTATTGAAGATCACTCCCATTAATGTCATTGGGTTAGTAGTAGAATCTATTGGAAGTGTGTCTTCCACTGCACCACTGCAAGTGGTCCCTAGAGCTCAGGCATTCTATCAGAACCAAGGCTTAGGTCAGGAAAAGAGTTTGGATCTTAGTGAGACTGAGAGTCTAACTAAGAAAAGAACAAGAGCTTGGAAGGATAACCAGAAGAGAATGAAGAGACAATGGCCAAAGAAGATGAGTGGACTTGAGGAAAGCGTAATAGAAACAAAGGCCAAGATAGTTGAACTCACATCTCAAATGCACTCTCACACATCACCACCACCACCACCATCCCTATCACCATCTAACCCACCACCTTCTGATCCACCTCATGTAATCTCACCACCACCTAGAGTAGAAGATCACACTCTCGAAGACTTAGACATGATGCTTAAAGCATAGCAAGCTAGAATTCAAGAAGAGCCAAATGTGACAGATCATGAAAGATGTTACCCCATGGCTGACTTAGAGATTGAAAGAACAAAGATTTGTGTTAAGATGGTCAAATTGGCTCAAATGATGTTTGAAGCTGTTGAGCCCATAAAAGTCATGTTGGTCAAAGTCAACTACAGTCAAAGTCAACTGTTCAAAGTCAATGGGTCAAAGTCAACAAGGTCAAGGTCAAAGTCAACAGGTGCAAAGTCAAAGTGCGTAAGTGCAGGTGTCAAAGTGCACAGGTAGTGCACAATGAATTGTCCACAAAGGGTAAATTGGAGAAAATGGGTTGCAGGTTGCAGAGGTATTTTCTCTAATTTCCCTAAGGTTCAAAGTGTGTTTTAAAGTGTTTTGGAAGGTTCAGGTGAACCCCCTCTTATGTGCAAAAGTGAAGACTTAAAAGGGAACATGAAGGTATGTGAAGCGGCAAAGTGTACGCACAGGTGAAAGAATGGCCCTCCCCATTAAAATTTTTGGTTTTAGTCTAAAGTCACTACAGGACAAAACAGTGAGTCGTTGGCTGCCACTTGTGAGGACAATCTTGGGACATCAAAGTGAGGACCAAGATACTATTGCAGTTAGGAGCGTACGTGATCGGGACACTCAAATCAAGGCAAGGGCCATTCTTGGACCAATCTTAGAGTAAGCAAGAGAGCATAGTCTAAGAGAGCAAGAGGAAGAAGTGCAAGAGTCACCAGTGCGACGACGCGGAGAAGTGGAAGTGAAGGAGTGCATAGGGAGTGCCTAAGGGATTGTGCAGAGAGTGCTAAGCTAGTCCCCCAAGTATCTCAAGGTCCCATTGCAGTGGGCGCGTGCCGACAGAAGGTATTCACTCCTCCCCCTTTGTGGAAGCTTGGTGCAAGGTGTGCACAAGGATAAGCTTGAAGCAGGTGGAGGTCTGGTGCAGAGGAGGCCGACGGCAAGAAGACTTTGGGATATTTGGTATTTTGTAATTGGACACTCTGTGGGATTGTGCACAGAGGTATTGGCTTGTCTTGTACTTCAAACCTTGTAATTGTCTTACTGTAATCAATCGGCAGAAGCTTCCAGGTGTATTTTCTCTTCTTGTTTCTTCCCCTTTTCTCCTACAAACCCTCAAACTCCTTCTTGTCTAAGAATCCACCAACAAAATTTGGCACGCACGGTGGGACCTCCAAGGAGATTTGAGCTTAGGAGAAACCAAGTGCCAAGCATAGAAGAGATCAAGTGTCGACAGAACCACAGTGCTACTTCATCAAACAAAAGGTAAATATATTCTTATCAAGTGTCTTACATTCAGTGGGCTATGAGCTGCTCATGACCGCAACCCGGTCCCAAGTATTGAGGGTCACCTGCAAGCAGACAAGGAGGAAGGTTGTTAGAAGGTTCCCCAGTCCACTATCTTCCACATCATCAGTCAAGAGCATGGCGGGTCAGGTAGACTTGGAAACTTTACTCTCTAGATTAAATATAAAGTTTCCTTCTTTCAAAGGCCTAGCTCAGGAGGATCCAGATGAACACATTAGGAGGTTTTTGGCACTATGTAAGACTAGAGGCCTAATGGGTAGAGAGGATGCTTTTTTGATTCTCTTCCCTGCCACATTAGAGGGATTAGTTGATAAGTGGTTCAACCAGTTTGCTGAAAACCATTTTAACACTTGGGATGTGATGAAATATGCTTTTAAAAATCAGTTCCAGCATGGCAACACTGCGGAGATTATCATAGAAGAGCTAGAAAATTTAAGATTAGGTCCAGGAGAAAAGTTCCCAGAGTTTGTGACTCGGGCCAAAGCACTAATGGCTAAATTGCCAGATCCACCCCACGATTTTTTTGTCAAGAAATGGTTGGCTAAGCCCCTACCAGTGGCCACCCAATGCAAAATAAAGGAATTAGTGCTACCTACAGCCTCCATAGAGGAGTTCATCAGCACAGCCACACGCTTGGAGCAGATAAGGTACCAGTATGGAGCAACCTCTTCTCAACCAACATATGGTACAGAAATGGAGGATCCAGTGATACAGCTAAGGAAAGAGCTGGAGGGCTTAAAAAGAAATAAGCCCTACAAAGAGGAAGAGAATGTTGTTGCTCAGTTGAGAAGGGAGATTGAAGTTCTAAAGCTCCAAAAGGAGGAGGAGGCCCAGGCAGAGGAATTAGCTCAGCTGCGACAGGAGTTGAAGGAGCTCAAAGGAGGTGGCATCAAGAGTGGACTTTGGTGTTCCATGTGCAGCAAACAAGGGCATATAGTAAGTGAGTGTCCTCTGTTAAGTGTAACTTGCCAATTATGCAGGAAGGTTGGTCATGAGGCCCATGAATGCCAATCAAGGGGAATGCCTGCAACGACATACTGGACACAAGGAGGATCCCTACCAACCACAAATGTGATGGCTGCTGCCCCCAATCAAGGTAACACTTATAACCCTAGACAGAGGGATAATTTTGGAAATGGTCCTAGAAGGCCAATTATTTGTTTCAGATGTGGAGACTATGGGCACTATCAAAGTAGGTGCACTCTCCCAGAAAATGCCCCTCCTTGCAGAAATTGCCCAGAGGCCAGAGACCATTATACAAATTGTTGTCCTAAGAATCAAGCCTCTTCATCTGGGCCCCACATTCAAATGATTTCTGTGCAGAAAGAAGAAAGGGTAGATCAGGTTAAGGTGCCATCACCATCTACCAGGGTGGTGCAATTAGAAGAAATTGAATCTTTTACAGTGCAGACAAGAAGCAAGGGGAAGGCTCCAGTGGAAATAGGTCAAGAATCAATGATTACTGGATTAAATAGGGACAAAGGTGTGTCTGAAGAAAAAGCCAACACAAGTGTAGATATAAGGCAAAAGAAAATTTCACAGGTACCAGTGATGCCATTGAATATGCATTCAACAGGGCTCATGAGTAGTTTGATAAGTCAAATGCAGCCCATGCTCTTAAGGAATCAGAAGCTTCCAAACTGCTCAAGTCCATGAAAAAGGAGGTTAGTATTTTTGATTTAATAAAGATGGATGGAAAGTTCAGGTCATAACTCTTGTAGATAATTGATGAAATGTCCACAACAAGTTTAGTGGCAAAGGCTACTGTTATGCATAAAGATAGATGTTTAGGGGAAGCACCCCTCACAGATTACAAGAGCCCTCGGCTAACATTCTCTATTAAAGGTCATGAGTTTCAAGGAGTTATTGTGGATGGTGGTTCTGGCATTAACTTGATGCCTGAATATACCATGAAAAAGATTGGAATATACCCTTCACGACCTGCCAACTTCACTGTAACAATGGCAGACCAAAGCATAGTAAGGCCTATTGGTGTGGTCCCTGGAGTTCCAGTCAAAATACAAGGTACCATCTTTAACTTGGACTTTGTTGTTTTAAGGCTGCCACAAGTAGAAGGAAGTTTCCCCCTGTTAATTGGGAGACCTTGGTTAAGGCATGCCAATGTGTTGCATGACTGGGGCAAAGACACAATGTGGGTAAAGCAGGAGGGAAAAGAGTTGTAGCAGATAATTTTAGAAGAAGGACCAGACAATCAGAGAAATACTAGTATGATGCAGACAATTGGTATTTGTATGGAAGAAGAAGTGGTGGACAACCCAGAAGCAGATATATTTGAAGGAGCAGATTTATATGAAGATGAAAACATGTTGGCTTGGCTCCATGCAGAAGACCCATCTTCCTGCTATGGAATTTTCCCAAAATCAAGTAGAGAAGAAGCATATGAAGAAAAAGGGGAAATCACTCAGTTTGAAACAGTCTCAGTCAAAGGCCATGGAAAAGAGAAGAAAAGTAAAGTACTCCTTAAGTGTAGCCGTGATGAAGACGCTTCAAATCATATGTCAATGGCCACTGTTTTATGGATCCTGGTATGGATATCAATTGTTATGTCAAGTTTAATGATAGCAAATGCAGGGCTTTACAAGAATGTGGAAGGAGCACCTGCAAGTCTTTGGAAACATAGGGTTCCACTGGATGAAGAAGCTGGAATAATCAAAATAAACTTTTGCAGATTAAGTCATAAAGTTGCTGGAGGAGATAACATTTTAATGAAGGATTTAGGGTATCCCTATCAGATGACCAGTGTGCCCATTGAGAAGACAAAATCAATGAAGTGCAGTAAAATTGGAGACTATGGAGGAGTTTCTGGGAGTCAACCATACAGGGCTCAAGGCCTATCATCAACAAAAGTGAAGATTTCCGGATTACCTGGAACCTGCAAAATTTGTCCAGGTTGTACATAGTCTTTTCTCGTCATTTTTACATAAGTTTTAGTAGTTTTTCTTATCCATTTCATGCTTGTTTCCTGAGTTTTTAGCAAATTTAGTAGCCATTTCATCAACTTTGCAAAGGTACAATTTTTGGAATTTTTAGGATTTTTTTTTCATAATTTTTCAAGCAATTTTTAGAATTTTCTAGCATTTTTTCTCGTTTTTCATGTGTCTTTTTCTTGCCAAATTTGAAGAATAAAGGAAGCTCTCTGTGATTTTGAGTGAAGAAACTGGCCTAAACCTGTAGGAAATTTTTTTAGATTTTTTTGAAGATTTTTTGGATTTTTTTTGCCATTTCTTTGGATTTTTTATGTATTGTTTTCAGTTTTTTTCATAATTAAAATAAAATTCAAAAAAAAAAAAAGGCCCCCCCCTAGGCGTTTTCTTTTTTCCAAAAAAAAAAAAAAAAAAGCCCCCCCCACCAATTTTAATTTTTTTCTTTTTTATTTATTTATTATTGTTTATTTTTTGTTTTTTTTTTATTATTTTAATATTTTTCTTTTTATTTTTATTTTATTTCTTTTATTTATTTTGTTTTTACTTCATCTGGGCGTTCAAAAAAAAAATAAAATAAAATAAAATAAAAACAAAAAGGAAACACGTTTTTTAATTTTTATATCTATATAATTTAATTTTTATTATTATATTTTTTTAATTTTAATGGCTAAAAGCTTTTGGCTCTGGATTGTGCCTCGGTTGGCCGTTTTTTACAAAAAAGGAGTCATTTCCATGTTTTTTGGCACCTCTGGACTCAGTTTTTGGCTTTATTTTTCCAAATTCCTACATTTTCTCTGAGTTTTGGTCAAAACCCTCATTATTTGCACACATTTATCACATGTTTTTAATTACTCACATTGTCATATTGGTCTATTCTCACCTTCTCTTTCCTTATGTTTAATAATATTCCATCTGTACCCTCTGTAGCCCTCCAGTTTGATCATTTTAGCCCCCATCCAGGCCCTGATTCCTACTTCCAACCCCTCCCTTTACCAATCTGCCTAGCCACATCCTTCACCCTCCCGGCCCCATCCATCTTCATACCCTCAACCCTCCCTTCCCATTCCATTCTAACCTCCCATTGCCCCTCTTTTGCTTTTCCATAACAAAATCCCACTTCTCGTTCTTTTCTGGTGCTTGTTCTGGTGGAATTGGTTGGTGCTCAGATGTTCTCTTCAAGTTGTTGCAGCTCTATTCTCATGGTGTCCTCTATGTTCCAAGTTTTGGCTGTAGCTCTCCGAGACGGAGAGCACATTAGGTGGTGGGCAACTGTTGAGCCCATAAAAGTCATGTTGGTCAAAGTCAACTACATTCAAAGTCAACTGGTCAAAGTCAACTGGTCAAAGTCAACAAGGTCAAGGTCAAAGTCAACAAGTGCAAAGTCAAAGTGCGTAAGTGCAGGTGTCAAAGTGCACAGGTAGTGCACAATGAATTGTCCACAAAGGGTAAATTGGAGAAAATGGGTTGCAGGTTGTAGAGGTATTTTCTCTAATTTCCCTAAGGTTCAAAGTGTGTTTTAAAGTGTTTTGGAGGGTTCAGGTGAACCCCCTCTTATGTGCAAAAGTGAAGACTTAAAAGGGAACATGAAGGTATGTGAAGCGGCAAAGTGTACGCACAGGTGAAAGAATGGCCCCCCCATTAAAATTTTTGGTTTTAGTCTAAAGTCACTACAGGACAAAACAGTGAGTCGTTGGCTGCCACTTGTGAGGACAATCTTGGGACATCAAAGTGAGGACCAAGATACTATTGCAGTTAGGAGCGTACGTGATCGGCACACTCAAATCAAGGCAAGGGCCATTCTTGGACCAATCTTAGAGTAAGCAAGAGAGCATAGTCTAAGAGAGCAAGAGGAAGAAGTGCAAGAGTCACCAGTGCGACGACGCGGAGAAGTGGAAGTGAAGGAGTGCATAGGGAGTGCCTAAGGGATTGTGCAGAGAGTGCTAAGCTAGTCCCCCAAGTATCTCAAGGTCCCATTGCAGTGGGCACGTGCCGACAGAAGGTATTCACTCCTCCCCCTTTGTGGAAGCTTGGTGCAAGGTGTGCACAAGGATAAGCTTGAAGCAGGTGGAGGTCTGGTGCAGAGGAGGCCGGCGGCAAGAAGACTTTGGGATATTTGGTATTTTGTAATTAGACACTCTGTGGGATTGTGCACAGAGGTATTGGCTTGTCTTGTACTTCAAACCTTGTAATTGTCTTACTGTAATCAATCGGCAGAAGCTTCCAGGTGTATTTTCTCTTCTTGTTTCTTCCCCTTTTCTCCTACAAACCCTCAAACTCCTTCTTGTCTAAGAATCCACCAACAGAAGCCAATCACCTTTTCAATTGCTCTAATTCAGCCAAAAATTAATTACACTTTGATGGATTATAGAAAGATTGGAAAGGATGATAGCTGAGTTAGGAAAACAAGCTACAACACAGGTGAGTAACATTAGAAGCGAAAGGATAAGCCTTCCTCCCAAGGATGCTTATGTTCCCAACCCCATTGAGTCAGGAACCTCTACTTCTGTAAATCAATACTCACAAGAATTTCTAAGAGATATTCAAGAAGATAAATGGGCAAAAGAAAGTGAAATCCTCCTCCCATTGAACTTGTGGATGAGTTACATGATCAGTTCCCACAAGATATTCCTTCCATTTATGGAGAAATAGAGGATGCCCAGTCAAGTGAATGGTTAGACTTTGAGTCTAACTCCATACAAGAATTGCCTCATTTCATAGGCCCATGGGAAGCAAAGTCTACCTGATGAGAGCATCCACGATCATGATAAGGAACGAAGACTCAATCATACCTAGGAATACAAAAGTGGTAAAGAACACTAAATTGCAATGCAATCTCACTTTAGAAGAGCTACTCAAGGTTAAGCTAGAACTATGGAAACATGTAGCCAATCAAGTACCAGAAGTGGTCAAAATGCATTCCCACGTAGGATCTCATAGAGCAATGCATAAAATACCCTTGGATAAGATAGGAGACATGAGCAAAGGAGAAGAAGGAAACACCTATCTTCCAATCACTCATCAAGGTTACACCACCAAGGCTATTTTGGACTCAGGTGCAGGAGATGCAATTGCTACCACTTCTCTATGGAAGCATTGGGGAAAACCAGCACTCAGGCCAATGAGGATGAAATTAAAGATGGCCGATGGTCACATAGAGAGACTCTTAGGACTGCTAGAAGGGATAACTCTCACTACTTGTGGCGTAGAGTTTGAGCACACTTTTGCCATATGTGACTTTAGAAAAAACCAGGATAATGAGTGATTGTGGGAAGATCATTCATGAGACAGCTGCAAGTAGTACAAGATTGGGGAACCAATTCCTTGTATCTACAACACTTAGGTGTGACAACTAAAGTCAGTCTCAAGGACTACTCTCATAGAGACATGCCCCCTATTCAATGGAATCCCATCCATAGAGCCACAAATGACACAGAGTCAGTGCATTCCATAGGATCTGGATCCTCATGGATGCATGAAGACACTCACTTATAGATGTGCAAAGTTGGATTAGAAGAAGAGAACATAGGAAATGCTAGAGAGGTAGGTGCGAAGGAAACTCAAATATCAATTTGAGACCCAATCTATGCACCTATAGTATTTCTAGATGAAGAATTTAAACCTCATGGTTGGGTACAAATGCTAGCGACAATGGACATAACCATCAATGAAGAAGAATGGACACCACACTATGATGAAGATGGCTATGACATTTTGGTTTTCGAACCAATCATGTGTGATTCGATTACAAAAAAGTGCGAGCCTAGTATGGATGACCTTGATCAATCAAGTGAATCAAATCTAGAATCCATTATTATGGACCCTTTTTATGCATTAGAGGAAGAATACCTATACGTAGTAGAAACTCACACTCAAGGACAAGAAGAACTTACAAATGATGTGAGATTAGCCACATAGGTAACCACAAAGAGTGAAGGAAAGAAAAGAAAGAAGAGAGAACTCCCAGTAGAAGAGAAAGAATCCTTGTTTGAAGTTCCTAAAAACTTTAAGAAGTATGAAGTCAAATATAGGAAAGTCATGACCAAAATGTCTAAACGAGAAGCACTCACAAGGGAGGTCTATGATAACAAAGAAACAACTAAAAAAAATTATTGTGACCATAGAAAAAGGTGAAGAGTGATGCACATACATAGGAAATGACCTGACTGAGGAAGAGGAGGAGTTGATTGAAATGTTGATAGAATACAAAGATGTGTTTGCATGGAGCTATAAGGACCTAAAAGGGGTAGACCGTGCCATAGGCTCACATACGATCCCCATGACCTCAGAAGCCAACCCTCTAAGTAGAAGCCATACACATATAATGACAATTATCCTTCCAAGATCAAGGAAGAGATATATGGTTTGGTAGAAGACATATGAGATTGAGCACACTGAATGGGTTTTCCCCATTGTAATGGTGCCCAAAAAGAATGGCAAGCTACATGTATGCATTAACTTGAAGAAGGTTAATGCAACCACCATTAGAGATAATTATCCGCTTCCTATCACTGAGCATCTATTAGAAAGAGTGGCAGGTAAGGAAGTCTACAACTTCCTTGACAAATTTTGAGGCCACAATCAAGTGGCCATTTCCCAAGAAGACTAGCAAGAAATGGCTTTTGCCACAGAGTGGGGCACATTTGCATTTTGGGTAATGCCCGTTGGGCTCACCAATGTACCAACTACCTTTCATAGGCTGATGTTTCATGCATTTAAAGAACTATAGTGTAAAAACTTGGAAGTCTATGTTGATGATCTATGTGCTCACTCCAACATTAGACAAACACATATACCTGAGCTCATATAAGTCTTTGACAAATGTAGAGAATATTAGGTCTGCACAAACCTGAAAAAATGTGTTTTTATGGCCAGACAAGGCAAGATTCTAAGACACATAGTGTCAAAGAATGGAATATCCATAGAGGAGGAGAAAGCTAGAGATATTGTAGAGCTACCTAGGCCAAAGAATGTCAAGGAAGTACAAGCTTTCATGGGGCATTATGGATATTATCGACATTTCATTCATATGTATGCAATCATAGCAAAGTCTCTGTACTCCCTTTTGATTAACTTTGAGTGGACAAAAGAATGTGAAAACTCCTTTAATGAGCTTAAGAGATGATTGTGTTCATCACCAATCTTGACTACACCAAATTGGAACAAGCCATTTCATGTGCATCTGGATGCATCCAATTATGCTATTGGGTGTGTGTTAGCACAACCTATTAGTGAAGGTAATATGGATCTTCCCATTGCTTATGCCAGTAGACAATTGAATGCAACTGAACAAAATTATACCACTAGAGAAAGAGAAGGATTAGGCATGGTATATGCAGTTAAGAAGTTTAGAAATTATTTGCTTTCAAATAAGTTTTAATTTTTTTACAAACCATCAAGCACTATTACATCTAGTGAACGAACCTTGCGATACTGGCAGATTAGTAAGATGATTCCTCTTACTAGTGGAATATAACTTTGAAGTTGTGGTTAGGAAAGGTAGGAATCACCTTAGGATGGATCACCTTTCTAGACTAACTTCAAGAGAGTCCCCTCATGGAGTATTAGATGAACTTCATATTAAAAGTCAAAGATAGGGAAGTGGTGAGATCTCAAAAATACCACATATTGGTAGACAGCATGTATAAGCACACCGATCAAGGCATACTGACTTGCTGTATAGATGAAGATGAGCATGCAAAGTGGTTGCAAATAGCACATGTAGGTGCACTACAACAACAACACTCCAAACAATGAACCCTACAAACTCTATAAAGAATAGGTGTATATTGGCCAACCATGGAAGCAGATGCCCATAGGATATGCAAGGAATGCCAAATCTATAATACTAGACCACCAATGGAACATGCCACTCTCTATCAAGTGTCTTTAGTGCCAGACTGGAGTGAACCTTTGGTAGACTTCTTGAGGACAAAAACATTCCCTCAAGAGATGACATTTGCCAGAGGACAGAGTTTAGAACAAGAAGCACTCGATTACACACACATAGGTGATAATCTATACAAGCGTGGAAGAGATGTCTATCTCAGATTGTGTGTTCATGAGAGTAAATACCTCAAGATGTTAGAGACTTCTCACCAAGGACTAGCAGGAGGACACTTTGGGCCAGATAGGGTGATCAAAGCAATACTTTTTGCAGGTTTTTGGTGGCCAACTCTTCACATGGATGCACATACTTATGTGAAGAGATGTGATATTTGTGAGCGAACTCAGTACCTTATAGGTAAATATGAGATGCCACTAAAACCCATGATGGGAGGACATGCATTCTCTAAGTGGGGAATAGACTTTGTCAATCCTATTAATCCCCCAACTAAGAGTTCACATGCTAAATATATTATTGTTGCCATAGACTATTTGACCAAATGGTAGAAGTAAAGGCCACAATGAAGAATGATGCTCAAACGATGGCTAAGTTCTTATTTGAGAATGTATTCACCAGATATGGTTTACCAATTGAGTTAGTAAATGATAAAGGCACGCACTTCTTGAATGACATCATTGAGAATCTTCTCCAAGAATTCTTGGTGGTACATAAGAAATCTGCTCCCTATCACCCATAAGCTAACGGACAAGCTGAGAGCACAAATAAGATTCTATGTAATGTGTTGATAAAATTGGTGAATAATAAACGCTCTAACTGGGACAAACAACTACACCATGCTGGCTGGGAATATCGAGTTGCCTATAAAATGGTACCCAATGCCACACCCTTCGAGATGTTATTTGGATAGAATGCTATACTACCACTAGACTTCTTAATCCCCATGTTAAGAGTAGGATAGGAGCATCAATGGATCGGCCATGAGCTCTCGTCTAGAATCTTTGATATGGAATGCTTAGGTGAAACAAGATTGAGAGTAGTAATAAGAATTTATGTAGCTAAGAAAAGACAAGATGCATACTTCGATGCCCATGTGAAAGATAAGGGCTTGAAAGCAAGAGACTTAGTCTTGGTACACACATTGAAACAACATGCATGGAAGTTGGAGAAGTGAGGTTATGGACCTATGATCATCAATAGGATCTCAACAAGTGGAGTAGTTCAATTAGCTACTCTAGAAGGCGATGTTCTACCTAGTTATATTAGTGGGGTGCAAAGTGAAGTTATATCAAGGAACCATTCATAGGGGAAATGCTAAATTGGCTCAATACTGCAAAGAAACATAAGGAAGAAGAAAAATGACTTCTAGAAGAAGCATATGCAAAAACTTTAGAACACATCCGATGAATGAAATTCAAAAGACACAGTAGAGATCTCCCTAATTCAGATACTATTATGCTCCCAGATATCACATGGCAATGTGCCAAGCATCACGTGTAATTTCCCCTCGAATTATGGATCGACATACTTTTGTGACCATAGAAGTAGGTCAAGGGAACAATGAAAGGACTATAATAGCTTTGATTGACTCAAGAGAAGCCACTAGTGTAGTTAGAATTTCCTACTATCAAGAATTGCAATTAAGTGTCCATCCTATATAAGTGTATCTCATAGGATTGGGAGGTGTGGAAACCCCTTGCATGGGCAAGGTGGAGCTTTCCCATCTACCTTCAAGATGTTCTTATGATAGTGAAGGTGCTAGTATGCCAAGATGAGGATCTCACTGAACCTCTTGTTTTGGGTCAAGATTGGAGCTATGACCATGTGGTGAACTTGAACCTAAGAAGCGGACTTCTTCAGGTCTGGATGAAACAACAACGTGTCACAATGGAACTAGAAAATCAAACACTTAAGCAACTAGAAAAGACACCCACTCTTGGTCCTTCGAGGAACACACATGAAGATAACAATGCTATTCTTGTCCCAAGTTCTATGGTGTAGCAAAAGGTCACTCATGAAGGAGTCACAAAAGCCAATGTGGAACTCCCTTCTTTTCCAAAGATGGTCCCATAAAAACAAGCCAAGCAACCCAAGTAGCAGATAAAACAGGCAACCAAGATGCACTCTCAATGATTCGTGCAAAATAAATTACTTCATGGAGTGAAGCAGATCTAGATATGAAAGGGCGAACAACCCTCTACTCAAGAGATAGTACCCCAACAATGCACCAAACCAACTACTCGGGCAAGGACTATAAAGAAAGTGTATTCCAGGAATCTCCCAAAATGGACCATTTCCATTTGGGTCCCAAAGTGGTTGATGAAGGTTGACCCCCATGTTAGACAAATTTGGGTGCCCAAGACCTGCTTGCACACTCAAGTAGCTTCACATAAGTACACAAGCTTGAATTGCCACTCACAGACACTCACCTCACAAATCTCATGGGAAACCTCTACACTCAACACCTCCACATCCCCCATCACACCTAGGATTATCCAAAAATGGGTACCCAAAAAGTCCCAAATCCAAGAGGATCTAGTCCAGAGACCTTTACATGTCATCTGCCAAAACTTTTAATCCCATGCTAAAAAATTGGAGAGTTAAACCCTGTAATAAACCCCTTGACCCAACCATGTAAAATATTGTGCATAAGAATATATGCATTTGAGTATAGTGCACAAACAAAGTATGTATATAAGAACATTACTGACTTCCTAACTCTCACTCACACACACAATACACCAATTTGACTAACCTCTAACCTCAACGAACAACATGTTGGTATTGTAGAGGGAACACGATATTATCATCTTTCCTACGCAATGCTAATATGATTTTCTTCTTCCAGTAGATAAACAATCATCAGACACTACCATGGCTAAAGTAGTAGGAACTAGCTCTTAGGCAGGCACGAGTCAACAAGTGGTCGATATGGAGAGCTTACCCATGCATAAGACGAATGAATGACCTGGGGACTTGTAGGCCATACAGATAACACCCATACCCTGAGCGGCCATACCATGCTTGTAGGCAAAACCTCCCATTGGTTTAGTGGAGTAGCAGGACCTTTAGGAGAGGGTTCTTATCTTTGGGTGGCAAAAGTAGAATTCAATGGCAAGTGGGGGAAGTACCATTTCTTTACATGGGAGTTTGAGAAGTTATAGAATGCGGAAGAGTTATGCCCTTTGGCAGAAAGTAGGATTAGATGCATACTTTGGTGTTGAGCTTCCCAAACTTGACTTCATCTTTATAGATGTTTGGCTTATGACATTCCAATTCAGAGGGTTGTAATGTGGAATAGGGTACAATGTCATTGAGTATTACATCAAACACTCCATATAACAAGGGTCTGTTAGGGATGACAAACACGAGAGGGGGGGTGTTGGCAGTAGCCAGGGCAGCCAAGGTATTACAAGATATGGAAGCAATCAAAGAAATTCTAAACAGAGGGAGAGCCAAGCAAGACCAATCACATAGAGCAGTCAATGAAGATCCGACAACTATGCCTATACAATTTTTCAAAGGATAAATCTTTTTCAATAGTGATTTTGATCACTACATTAACATTGTAGATACCGTTTTTGGTAGATTAGACTCCATTTTGTTCAAGCAGAGGAGTCTTTGAGCTTGGGGAGTATTAGAAATACCTATGTATCAATTTCATAATTTGTAGACTCTATTTGAGAATGAAGTATACTTTAATCTTAAATTTGGAAAGATTTGAAGTAATTGATGTATAGTCTTGTCTATATTTGACATTCAAGTTGAGTTGAAGCTTCTCTGTTATGCGCCATGTCAAATTTCTTCAATAGGTTTAGAAGATACCTTTCTTATGAAACATATAAATCATGATCTGCATAAGTGATTTCCATTCGAAGAAAGTATGACAAATTTCCTAAATCACTTATCTTGAATTCCTTTTCAAGTAATCTCTTAACTTCTTTAATTCCTTCATTTGAGGTACCTGTGATTATAATGTCATCTACATAAAAACAAATGTAAATTGTACCTTCATCTGTTCTTTTGATAAGTAGACTTGCATCTACCTTTGAACTTTGATATTCAAGATCATTAATATTTTATAAGCCTATAATTCTAGGCTCTTGGTGCTTGCTTTAATCTATAGAGTGCTTTTCTTAACCTGCAAACATAATTCAGATACCTAGAATCTACAAACCCTTGTGGTTACTTCACCTGATATATACCCATCAAAAAATGAATTCATTATGACCAATTGATTCAAGGTCCATCCTTTTGATGCTGCAATAGCTATGATTGTTCTTATGGTTGACATTTCAGCCATAGGACTGAATATCTCATCATAATCTATGCCATAAGCTTGGGCATAGCCTTTGACCAACAACCTAGCATGTATATGGCTATTCTTCCACCTGCAAGCTTCTTTACTTTATAAGGTTGGAGTTAGATGTCCGCGGAAGGACGCGAACAACACAAGGAAGAAGAAGAAGCTTGGAGCACAACACACAATACTAAATGTATTACCATTAGAATGTACAAAGATAAGAAACCCGTTAGGGCAATAGGCATATATACAAGTTGGGGAAAAAACCTCCTAAAGAGGGAAAAAAGTGCCCTGATGGTCCTAGTGTGTTCACACACATCACTACCTAAATATATTAACAAATCCCCCCTGGGAGTGGTGCGGTGAACAAGGACCTGGCACTCATGTATAAGGAAGTGCCAAGCTATGTGGAAATCACTCCACAAAAGGAACTAAGCCCAAAGCTTTGCGGAAAGCTTCAAACTTCTCCCTATGCAGAGCCTTTGTGAAAAGGTCTACAATGTTCTCCTGCATGGGCACATATGTCAAGCTGATCTCTCCAGCAGAGAACCTCTCCCTGACATAATGATAATGCACCTCAATGTGCTTAGTGCAAGCATGGAACACAGGGTTCCTTGCAACTGTCAATGCGTTCTGACTGTCAGTGAAGATGATGGTGGCAGAAGACTGACCAACACCCAAATCATCCATAAGTTGACTAAGCCACACACACTCAACAGTCCTTGTGAAAGTTGCCCTATACTTAGGCTCACAACTGGAAGTGGCCACAATAGGCTGCTTCTTGCTCAACCAAGATTTACATGAGCTACCAAGCATGAAGCAAAAGCCACTAGTGGACACACGAGTGTCATAGCAACCAGCCCAATCATTGTCAGAAAAAGCATGCAAATCTGGCAGTAGTGATCCCCCCCTTGGGATAAGACAATCCAAGTGGTTGGGTACCACTCAAGTAGCGAAATATGTGCTTAATCGTCTGCCAATGCTTGACACTTGGGCAATGCATAAACCTGACCATCTATGACATAGCAAACTGAATATCTGGCCAAGTAATGGATAAGTAAATCAAGCATCCAACAACCTTCTAATAGAGAACAACATCAAATGCATCTCTAGCATCATGAAGACTCAATTATAAACCTGTCTCCATAGGATTGGCAATATGCTTAGAGTCTTCAAGGCCAAAATGCTGCTGTAATGTGTCAATATATTTCATTTGTCACAAAGCCATTCCACCATCAACTTGCATAAATTGAATGCACAAATAATGATGCAAATGCCCCAAATCAAAAATCTCAAATGAGGCATGCAAATCAACCTTAAAATCAGGAATATGCTTGTCATGAGGACCAGTGAGCACCATGTCATCAACATACACAACAATGATGAGAAGCACATCATTAGCATGCTTAACATATAAGGTGCTCTCAGTTGGACTATTCTCGAAACCATGTGCAATCAGATAGGCATGTATCTTTTCATACCAAGCATGTGGTGCTTGCTTCAAACCATATAATGCCTTCTTTAAGCTGCACACCTAGTTTTCATGCCTTTTCTGCACAAAGCCACATGGCTGAAAAACATACACTTCTTCATACAAGTCACCATTCAGAAATGCTGTTTTAATGTCCAACTGATGTACATTCCAACCATGATGAGCTGCAAGTGCACATATGCTACAAACATTAGTCATTCCGCATGTAGGCGCAAAGGTCTCATCAAAATTAATGCCTCTTTCCTGTGCATAACCCTTTGCAACAAGCCTAGCCTTATACCTCTCAATTGTTCCATCAAGCTTACGCTTTAGCTTGGATACCCACTTAGTGCCAATGGCCTTCTTGCCAAGAGGCAATTCACATAAAGACCAGGTACCATTTTTCATTATAGCATCATATTTGGATTGCATAGAAGCCATCCAATTTTCTGAATTTTATGCTTCATCAAATGAAACAAGCTCATTCTCATCACAGAAACTAGATGCAGCCATAGCATAGCAATCTGATGCAAAAGAAGCACTATAAGAGCCTGAATGAGTACAATATAATAGAGATGCATCTAATTTTCTATCACACAAGGTCTGCACCAGCCATTTTGGCATAGTTTTTTCCTGCTCAATATTGGCTCTCTCATCAACAAGTGCATCATGTAAATCAACATAAGAAATGGAATGATCTACATCATCACATGAAACTTGCAAAGGCTGAGAAGTTGCCTCAGTAGGACTAGCACTAGATTGTCCACTTGTAAAAAGAGGAAGCAAAGTATCATACATGTCTTTGGAGCTAATACATGCCTCCTTCATACATGAAAGTAAGGGATGAATAGCATCTTCCACAGAAACAACATCACGGCTAGCCAAAATGCATTTAGTCTATGGATGATACAGACAATAGCCTTTGCTTTCAAAACTGTACCCAATAAAAATACATTTCACTACTTTATCATCCAATTTTCCGCAATGTTGTTCAGGCACTAATGCATATGCCAAACAACCAAAAACATGTAGATGAGCAATTGATGGCTTGCAATTGATGGCTTGCAATTGATGGCTTGCAATTGATGGCTTGCAACCATGCCAAGACTCGTATGGAGTGGTAGACTCGAGTGCTTTATTGGGACACCGATAAAGTACATATGCTGCACACATGACAACCTCAAGCCAAAAACTATGTGGTAAAGCCTGACTCTTGACCATACAGCTTGCCATCTCCATGAGTGACCTGTTCTTTTGTTTAGCAACTCCATTCTGTTGAGGTGTATATGACACTGTACACTGATGTTTTATCCCACATTCATCCATAAATGCATTGAAGTCAGAAGACATATATTCCCCCCCTCGATCAGAACGGAGGGTGCCCATTTTACATGCTAACAAATTTTCAACCAAAACTAGAAACTATTTGAAGCACATAAACACTTTGGACTTTGCCTTCAATGGATATACCCATGCATGTCTAGAAAAATCATCAATGAAAGTCACGAAGTAAAGATAGTTCCCAAAAGAAGGTGTCTGCATAGGACCACATACATCACTATGAACAAGCTGCATTTTTTGATTAGCCCGAACTAAACCATCTTTTGGGAAGGAGGAATGTTGCAATCTGCCCAAAATACAGCCTTCACATACATGTTGATCGGGCACCTCAAGTTTGGGCACAGAGGACAACATTTTAGATTTTTGTAAGTGTAGCAAACTAGCAAAATTCAGATGACCAAAGCATGCATGCCAAAGCTTTACATCTGACATAGCTTGAGAATCATGTACTACACATGCTGAATCATTCACAGATCTTTCATAGTCTATGATCTTATACACCCCACAACATAAAATGCCAAAAGCAATAATCATATCACCATTTGACAGATCATGAATTGTACACTTGTCATCAACAAATTTCACAACCAAGCCAATCTTGGCTAAAGTTGAAACTAATAACAGATTCTTCTTGATCCTTGGCACAAATAAAGCATCTGACAAAGTGAGAGAGCTACCATCAACAGTAGTCAGAATGAACTTACCAACTCCCATGAAAGAGGAGTTGTTGGTGCATGTGATAGTATTCCCGATAGGGGTAGGCTCGAGTGAAGTGAAGAAACTACGCTCTGAGGTAATATGTTTGGTTACCCCACTATCAAAATACCAAACATCTGAGTATAATACAAACATACATTGCTCATGAGAAGATGGGTCAAAACTGCAAACAATAGTAAATGCCCATTCTTCATTCTGCACAAGATTAGCAGACTCTGTTTTCAGTGTAGAGGCCTCTACAACAACCATTCTAGCCTCCTTTTTCTTTGCCTCTTTAGCAGCCAATTTTGGATAACTCTTAATGACATGATCATTTGCTTTACAATATTTGCAAAACAATTTCTGCTTTTCTGATTTCTTCTCATCTTTGTCTTCCTTCTTCGAATGTGCAGCATTTGCAGATTTCTGCTTATTAGTAGATGAGCTCCATTTACCTCTGGCCTTCTGACTAGACGGGAAAGCTTGATATGCAACACCCATAATAGAACTATTCTACCTAGACTGATCTTCCTGCAATAGAACAAAAACTAACTCCTCAAATAACAAGGCATTTGGATTGCCTTTCATCATCAAAACAGAGAGTAGAAGCAAACCTCTGATATGAATCAGGAAGGCCATTCAGAACGATCTGCACAAGTGAGCTATCTAGCATAACTTCATCAGCAAAAATCAATTGTTCCTTCAATTCTTTGATCGTTATTAGAAAATTGTTCATAGAATCACCTTCATTCATATGCTCACTCTCCAACTGTTTTTAGAGGTAAGCAACACGAGCCTCATTCGTCACCTGGTACAATGTGGTAAGTGCATCCCAAGCATCCTTAGCTATTTTGCAAGAGTGAATGTGAGGAATAATGGCACGTTTGACAGACAAGGCTATCAATGCATGTGCTTGAGCATCTCTACCATCCCAATGAATTTGCTCTATAGTAGGTAGAGTAGAAACCGTAGCATGAACAAGAATCTAAAGAATATCAACATCTTCAACGCCATCTGCATCAGCTTCAATACCTATATTTGAAGGTGTAATAGGATGTTTTTCAACACCCTGCACAATGTTCCACAATCCTTTTGCAACCAATACATGTCACATCATATAAGCCAACAATGGGTAATTGGTACCATCCAACTTATCCACAACAGCCAACAACCAACAACCAACAACCAACGAGTTATGCTAAACCTGTAATAGACTTCAAGACGCTTATACTGGAGAACCGAAACTGAGATATATCTTTGGCACAAAAAGACAAAATAACCTGCACAAGCACTCTGATAGTGCGTTCGGAGGTCGAAACAAGCTCAAATCGCGATACCGGCACCCCAAAGCGAAGCAGTTTTGATCTCCTAAACACCCTGAGTATGCTTACCAAATTTTGTGCAATTCTAAGGCTATGACCAGAGGGGTGTCAACGATGCCCTAGATGAAGTGACGATCTGCTCTAATACCAATTGTTGGAGTTAGACGTCTACAGAAGCACGAGAATAGCATAAGGAAGAAGAAGAAGCTTGGAGCACAACACACAATACTGAATGTATTACCACTGAATGTACAAAGATAAGTAACGTGTTAGGGAAATAGGCATATATACAAGCCGAGGGAAAAAAACCTCCTAAAGAGGAAGAAAAGTGCCCCGATGGTCCTAGTATGTTCACACACAGCATTACCTAAATATATCAACATATAGATTGATTTATTTCAAATCACATTCTTACCATTATGTCTTGTTCTCCTAAAGTGCATTAAAATCTTCCTTCACTGCTTCTTCCTATTGTTTCTTTCCTTTTGCTTCATCATAGTTATGAAGTTTTGCTTAGTGCGAGCATGGAACACAAGGTTCCTCACAACTACCAATGCACTCTGACTGTTAGTGAAAATGATGGTGGCAAAAGACTGGCCAACACCCAAATTAGCCATAAGGTGTCTGAGCCACACACACTCAACAATTGCTGTGAAAGCTACCCTATACTCATCCTTACAACTGAAAGTGGCCATAGTAGGCTACTTCTTACTCAACCAAGATATACATGAGCTACCAAGCATAAAGCAAAAGCCATTAGTGGACAAACGAGTGTCATAGCAACTAGCCCAATCAAAGTCAAAAAAAGCATGTAAATCTAGCAGTAGTGATCTCCCCTTGGGATAAAACAATCCAAATAGTCGGGTACCACTCAAGCAATGAAAGACACTTAATCACCTTCCAATGCTTGACACTTGGGAAATGCAGAAACCTGCTCATGTGTGAGACAACAAACTGAATATCTGGTCGAGTAATACATAAGTAAATCAAGCATCCAATAGCCTGCTGATAGAGAACAACATCAAATGCATCTCCAACATCATGAAGACTCGATCGTAAACCTATCTCCATAGGAGTGGTAATAGGTTTGCAGTCTTCAAGGTCAAAATGGTGCAATAATGTGTCAATATATATTTTTTGACACAAAGCTATTCTGTTAAATGCCCAAATAATGATGCAAATGCCCCAAATCTGACATCTCAAATCAGGCACATAGATCATGCTTCTCATAAGGACCAGTGAGCAGCATGTCAGCAACATACACAACAATGATTAGAAGCACATCATTTACATGCTTAACATATAAGGTGCTCTCAGTTGGACTATTCTCAAAACCATGTGCAATCAGATAGGCATGTATCTTTTCATGCCAAGCACATGGTGCTTGCTTCAAACCATATAATGCCTTTTTCAAGCTACACACTTGGTTTTCATGCCCTTTCTACAAAAAGCCATGTGGCTGAAAAACATACACTTCTTCTTGCAAGCCACCATTCAGAAATGCAATTTTAATGTCCAACTAATGTACATTCCAACCATGATGAGCTACAAGTGCACAAATGATACAAACAATAGTCATTCGACATATAGGTGCAAAAGTCTCATAAAAATCAATGCCTCTTTCCTATGCATAACCCTTTGCAACAAGCCTAGCCTTATACTTGTCAACTGTTCCATTAGTCTTACAATTCATCTTGTATACCCACTTAGTGCTAATGGCCTTCTTGCTAGGAGGCAAGTCACATAAAGACTAGGTACCATTTCTCATGATAACATTATATTTTGATTGCATAACAGCCATCCAATTTTTAGAATTTTGTGCTTCATCAAACAAAATAGGTTCATTCTCATCATGGAGACTAAAGGTAGCCATAGCATAGGAATCTGATGCAAAAGAGGCACTATGAGAGCCTAAACGAGTACGACACGATAGAGGTGCATCTAATTTTCTATCATGCAAAGTTTGCACCAACCATTTTGGCATAGTCTTTGCCTCTAGAATATCAGCTCTCTCATCAACAAGTGCATCATGTAAATCTACATAAAAAATGGAAGGATTTGCATCATCACATGAAACCTGTAAAGGTTGAGAAGTTGCCTCATTAGGACCAACACTAGACTATCTGCATATAAAAAAAGGCAACAAAGTGTCATACATGTCTTTGGAGCTAACTGATGTCTCCTTAGTACATGAAAGTAATGGCTGAATAGGATCTTCCACAAAAACATCACAACTAACCAAAATGCATTTAGTCTGGGGATGATACATCGATAGCCTTTGCTTTCAAAATTATACCCAACAAAAATACATTTCACTGCTTTATCATCCAATTTCCTGTGTTGATGTTCAAGCACTAATGCATATGCAAGATAACCAAAAACACGAAGGTGAGCAACAAATGGCTTACGACCATGCCGAGCCTCATATGGAGTGATAGACTACAATGCTTTAGTGGGACACCTATTACACATAACAACCTCAAGCTAGAAACTATGTGGTAAAGCCTAACTCTTGACCATACACCTCACCATCTCCATGAGTCACATGTTCTTCTGTTCAGCAACTCCATTCTGTTGAGGTGTATATGACACTATACATTGATATTTTATCCCACGTTCAACAAGAAATTCATTAAATTCAAAAGACATATATTCTCCCTCTCGATCAAAATGGAGGGTGCCCATTTTACATGCTGATAGATTTTTAGCCAAAACCAAAAACTATTTGAAGCACATAAACACTTTAGACTTTGCTTGCAATGGATATACCCATGCATGCCTAGAAAAATCATCAATGAAAGTCATGAAGTAAAGATAGTTCCCAAAAGAAGGTGTCTGCATAAGACCACAGACATCATTGTAAACAAGCTGCAATTTTTGAGTAGCTCAAACTGAACCATCTTTTGGGAAAGAGGAACGATGCATTTTGCCCAAAATATAGCCTTCACATACATGTTTACTAGGTGCCTCAAGTTTGGGCAAAGAGGACAACCCTTTTACACGACAGAGACATAACAAGAGAGATTACAACAAGGTATACTCCTGAACAAAATGGAGTGGTAGAGAGAAGAAATAGATTAATAGTAGAGTCTGCAAGATCAATGTTGAATTAGAAAAAGCTTCCTAACTATCTATGGGCAAAGGCCATTTCCATAGCCACTTACCTAATCAATAGGCTTCCATCCAAGTCTCTAGATGGGATGACACCTTATGAGGCATGGAATGACAGTAGACCTTCTTTAGATCATTGTAAGATCTTTGGGTCCATTGCTTATGCACACATACCGTCATAGATTAGAGGAAAGCTTGATCCAAAAGCTGAAAGATGTATATTCATTGGCTATGATTAGAATCAGAAAGGATATAGGTTATATAATCCCACTAAAAAAGGATTTACAATTAGTAGGGATGTGATATTTGATGAAAATAACTCCTAGTTTGAGGATGATTGCAAGAAAATAAAGCTACCCTATGATTTGGAGAATGATTTTCCAAATCTAACTCAAGAAGAACCACATACATCAGAGGATTTCAACTCAAAAGATGAAGAACATATTGATTTCAAAGCTTGGAAGTCCAAGGGCAAAATAAAGCTCAAAAAATTGGAAGAGATTGTAGAGTCATCCAATAAAGCTCTTAAAAGATCTCAAAAGGAGAGTAAGAAACCTATAAATTATGGCTATGACACATCACTAGTCACCAAACATTCTATATACATGGCTAAAGATTCTATGTCAAAAGAACCTTCTTCATTTGAGGAAGCCAACAAGAAAGAAGAATGGAGAGAAGTTATGCAAGAGGAAATTGAAGCACTTCAAGAGAATAGCACTTGGGATTTGGTTCCAAAAAAACCATTCATGAAGGTTATAGGATCCTGGTGGATTTACAAAGTAAAAAAGAATTCAGATGGCACAATAAACATGCATAAAGAAAGGCTAGTAGCAAAGGGGTTTGCTCAAACCCATGGAGTGGATTATGAGGAGACCTTCCCACCAGTAGCTAAGGTGCCAATTATCAAAGTTTTAATAAGTATTGCTGCTTCAAAGAATTGGAACTTGTACCAATTAGATGTAAAAAATGCATTCCTTAATGGGTGGATCTCCAAAGAGGTCTACATGGCTCAACCACCAAGATATGAAGACAAAGACAAACCTGATTATGTATGTAAACTAAGCAAGGCACTGTGTGGTTTAAAGCAAGCTCCCAGAGCTTGGAACAATAGGCTAGTCACATACTTGCAAGGCCAAAGTTTTAATGTAAGCAAGGAAGATTCTTCATTGTTCATTAAAAAGACCAATTTAGAGGTTATTTATCTATGTGTTTATGTGGATTACATTATCATTATAGCAAATGATGCCAATGGCATCAAGAATATCAAAGCCCCGATGAAGAAGTTCAAGATCAATGATCTTGGATTGCTTACATATTTTCTTGGCCTAGAGATTGTGTATACAGATTCTGGTGTTTTCATTACTCAGAGGAAGTACATCCATGATGCGCTAGTTAAGTTCAAAATGGAAAATGCAAAAATTGCAGGTACACCCATGGAATTGAACCACAAACTCACTGCTCATGAAGGAGAGCTACTTGAAGACATTGTTGGGGGTCTCAATTATGCAACCTTAACAAGAGTTGATATATGCTATGGGGTGAGTACATTGAGTCAATTCATGCAACACAAGAAAACCTCACTTGGAAGCTACCAAAAGGATCTTAAAATACTTGAAGGGTACCATAAATTAAGAACTATTTTATCCATTCACATATGACTTGGATATCAAGCTATACTTTGATGCAGATTGGGCTGGCTCAAAAGATGATAGGAGGACCACTTCTAGCTTCCTATCTTTTGCAGGATCTAAATTAATTTCATGGTCATCTAAGAAACAACCAATTGTGGGTTTGTCATCGATTAAAGTTGAATATAGAGGCCTAGAAAATGCAACATGAGGCAATGTGGTTAAATCCACTCTACTCAAATTTGGGAATACATACATACACTCCAATGATCCTTGGAGATAACACTGGCTCACTTCATTTGGCTAGTAATCCTGTATATCATTCAATGACTAAGCACATTAAAGTGCATTATCATTATGTGAGAGAGAAGCTACTTAGCAAGGACATACAATTTTCCTATGTATAAACCAACTTGCAATGTGCATATATGCTAACCAGATCTTTGGATGGAACTAAATTGAATAGGTTCAAGATGATGATTGGATTTCAGATTAAAGAGAATTGAAGCCCAAGCATATTAGGCTTGAGGGGGGGTAGTTGGTGCAATTACTCCAAGCCTAAATGCTTGATCATTTATCCTAAGGCTCATATGTGCATTCATGTATTAGCACATGAATGATCTCTTGTAAAAGATTGATTTTTTACTCCTTGTAAAAGTGCATATGTGGAATCACTTCAATCACGAATTCTTAGGAGAATCTTTCCATGATGGCAAATCAAGTCCTAAAACTTTGGAACACTTTTAGGTAAAGATTTCAGTTCAAATTTGAATGTTGGCTCCAACAAAAGGCTACAAAAGGGGACTACCTAGTCGCATGGAAAAGAGTGAGACATAGCAGAGAATTTAGAGGGATTTTATATGGATATGGAGCTCACACTATAGCTCTACCATTGCCTTCACATTGTGCAATCATTCATTGCCAATGTCAATGTAATTTATGTGCATTAATACATATAGTTTTCTTATATCTCATATCTTCTACTCTGTCATGTATCACTCAAAATAAAAAACTTCACTGATCCATTTCTCAGTGTTTACTTGA
>CM035424.1:105847854-105852854 GCA_020310875.1 Ceratopteris richardii | reverse complement strand
TCAGAAACTTTACAGATGCTTTCTCACTCAGAGAAGCCCAACTATACTCTGTTATATAAAATGAACTCCTTCTCACATTCTGTCACTCTCTTCCACTTCTTCTCACTCTCGTGCCACTTGATACAAACTAAGTTATATAGATTGTCTCATTCTGACTCGTGATTTTTAAAAAACGTTTAGAACTAAAGTGAACTAACTTTACAAATATAATACACTTGTGAATTTGTCCCTTCACATAGGCATGTGGTTTTCTTCTAAAGCTTTGACCTTCAAATATATGTCCAGTTTGTGAGTGTTTCTCCAATAGTAAGATCAAACTTCCTCTCACAAAGTATATATCTTTTTGCTTATACAAATTTTCTAAAGACCAAAGACTGGGGCCAAGGAAAAACGCAATGTTTTAGAATATTTGATTAAGTATCTTGGAGCGATGCAAAAAGACCCAAAATTTACAACCTCAACCAATTCATTTCACACCAAACAAAATCAATTTCAATCTACTAGCTAGATACGAAAGGATATACAGAAACAAATAACTTTTATTCATTGAATCAGTTGCACATGGACACAATTCATTGTTTTTCCTAAAATTATCTAATGTTATCAAATTAGTAGCATCAATCTTTAGTCTTTTCTAGCTCATTTCCTTTTTGTTTGATCCAAGATAAATGAGTATTCTCATAAAAGGCTTTTTTATCCATTTCATAATTCTCTCTTCAAAGTGTTAGATAAGGTACTCTAAAATTAGCAAAATTTTGCTACCCTAAAGTAGTCAAAATTTTAAAAATATGTTCAAAATTTGCATATTTTTGGGGGGTTTTAGAAAACCTTGTATACTGGTATAAAGAGTTTTTTAACATCATGCAAAAAAAGGCTATTTTAGTGCGTAGAGTTTCTCTTTTTATGACATAGTTCTCGTTTGTTATGACTCAGTGTTAGATAGATAGATAGATAGATAGATAGATAGATAGATAGATAGATAGATAGATAGATCGCTGGATAGATAGATAAGTAGATAAATAGATAGATAGGTAGATACATACAGACACACATATATACATACATACATACATACATACATACATACATACATACATACATACATACATACATACATACATACATACATACATACATACATACATACATACATACATACATACATACATACATACATACATACATACGTACATACATACATATATACATACATAGATACATAGCTACATACATACATACATACATACATACATACATACATACATACAAAGGTTCACATCAAAGCTACTCGAGGAACACATAAGTGTAACAAACCCCCCTGGAGTGAATGATGTGAACACATACAGGGAGTGACAGATCAACCCCCACAAGGTAACAAGCCTAAAGCTTTGCGAAAAGCTTCAAACTTTTCCCGTGGAAGAGCTTTGGTGAATATGTCTGCCACATTATCTTGTGTAGGCACATATACCAAATCTATATCTCCTGCATGAAGGCGCTCTCTCACATAGTGATAATGCACCTCAATATGTTTGGTCCGTGCATGAAACACTGGGTTTCGTGCAACAGCCAAAGCACTCTGACTATCTGTGAGAATATGCGTAGCAGCATCAATCTCCATGCAAAGATCCATGAATAGGCGTCTCAGCCATATACACTCCACTGTCGCTCTGAAAACCGCCCTGTACTGAGCTTCACAACTCGATGTCGCCACTGTAGGTTGCTTCTTACTCAACCAAGATATGCATGAGTCTCCAAGGAAAAAGCAATTACCACTAGTGGACACGTGAGTATCATAACAACCAGCCCAATCACTATCTGTAAAAGCATGCAAGCATGGCTGAACGTCTCTGCCATAAAAGAGACCTAAGCTCAAAGTGCCTCGGAGATATCTAAACACACGTTTCACTGCTTGCCAATGCTTAGTGCCAGGGCTATGCATGAATCGACTCAACTGGGAAACTGCATACTGTATATCCGGCCTTGTGTTGCATGCATATATAAGACATCCCACAGCTTGCTAATAAAGAGAAGTGTCAAATGCATCACTGGAATCCTCAACTGAAAACCTAAATCCTGTCTCAACTGGTCTGGGAACTGGCTTACAATCCTCAAAGTCAAAACGCTGAAGTAGTTTTTCAACGTACTTTGCTTGATGCATAACAATTCCCCCCTCAACGGATACAAACTGGATGCCAAGATAGTAGCTCAAAAGACCAAGATAAGTGACATCAAAAGTATGATGCAAATCAGGCATAAGAATGTCAAGTTTTGCATCACATGACCCAGTCAAGAGTATGTCATCGACATAAAGAAGAAGCACTATAAGATCAGCCCCATTTTTGCATACATAGAGTGTGCTTTCAATCGGACTACATGTGAAGCCAAGAGCAATCAAGTGCTTATGTATTTTTTCATACCATGCACGTGGAGCTTGCTTGAGACCATACAAGGCTTTATGCAAGCGACAAACCATATGCTCTTTCCCTTTCATAGCAAATCCAGGAGGTTGCTTCACATAGACCTCTTCTTGCAAATCTCCATTCAAGAAGGCTGTTTTTATGTCCAATTGATGCACTTTCCAACCTCGATGGGCAGCCAATGCAACCACGGTACGAATGGTAGTCATGCGTGAAGTAGGTACAAAAGTTTCCTCATAGTCAATGCCATATTGTTGTGCATATCCTTTGGCAACCAATCTAGCTTTGTAGCGATCAATGCTACCATCAGATTTTCTCTTAATCTTATAAACCCACTTTGTACCAATGACATTTTTTCCTTTGGGCAATTCACATAACTCCCAAGTACCATTCCTATGTATGGAATCCATTTCTGATTGCATAGCACTCATCCATTGTGGATCGTCACATGCATCTTCAAAAGAAAGTGGCTCTTCATTACATGCTGTAGCAATAAGAGAATAATCCACAAAATTACTTGATGCATGGTGAGAGCTTGATCTTGTTCTACCAAGTAAAGGTGCACTCAATTTGCTATCCTGCAAAGTTTGTTTCAGCCACTTTGGCATAGATTGTGCACTCTTGATAGACATGCGTTCATTATGTAAAACCTCTTCAATATGTACATCATGCGTGGGTTGAATTTCGTGCTCAGTTTCAGCCATATTTGGACGCAAATGTTCAGCCATATGTGGCTGAAAATTTCCAACAGCTTTGGCAATTTTTGGCTGAATTTTTTCAGCCATGATTGGCTGGAAATTCTCTGCATTTTCAGCCCTATTTGGCTGGAATTTTCCAGCCCTTTGAGCCTCAGTTGGCTGGTCTACATGGCCATAGTCAAGCGCACCATTTTGGAACAAAGGCATGAGTGTATCGAACACATCTTGTGAGCTAACTGTTGGCAGTTTTTTGCATTCAAGTAGAGGGAAAACTGAATTTTCAGCAAATACCACATCTCGACTCACAATAATTGTGTTCGTCAATGGATGGTACAACCGATATCCCTTACTTTTAGCACTATAACCAACGAATATATATTTCTTTGCCTTGTCATCAAGTTTGTGACGTTGTTGTGATGGCACAAGAGCATATGCCAAACAACCAAACCATGCATATGACTAACCATAGGCTTATGACCATTCCAAGCCTCATAAGGAGTGATGACTCTGAATGCTTTTGTAGGGCAGCGATTCAACACATAATTTGCACACATGAGCGCTTCCATCCAAAATTTATGAGGAAGATGCTTTCCTTTAACCATACATCGTGCCATTTCAAGTAGAGTTCTATTTTTACGCTCGGCAACACCATTTTGTTGAGGTGTATATGGCACCGTACATTGGTGTGAAATACCTCTTTCACGAAGAAAAGCACTAAACTCATGTGACATGTATTCACCACCACGATCCGTGCGTAGAGTCAAAAGCTTTTGTGAAGAAAAATTTTCAGCCATTGCTAAAAATGCTTTGAAGCAAGAAAATACCTCATTCTTTGCTTTCATAGGATACACCCATGTATGGCGAGTAGCATCATCAATAAAGGTAACAAAATATACATGCTTCCCAAAAGATGGAGTCTTGACGGGACCACATACATCACTATGAACAAGTTGCAATTTTCTTGTAGTGTGTGTGTGACTATCTTTTGGAAAAGAAGCACGAGGCATTTTTCCAAGAATGCAACCTTCACATGCATGCTTTTCAATGGACTCAAGTGTAGGCAAGCCAATAACCATGTCCTTCTTTTGCAACTAGAGCAAACTATTGAAGTTTAAATGACCAAAACGAGCATGCCAAAGCTCCATTTCAGCCATGGAAGAAGTATGAGCAACTAAGGCATTCGAGGCAGCCCTCTTGTATGTATCCATGCGATACAAACCATTACATAATGTACCGGACATCACGATAACATCACCATTGCTGAAATCATGAACCATACACTTATCATCAACAAAGTGTACATGAAGGCCAACTTTGGTAATCAACGGAGCTGAAATTAAGTTCTTCTTGATACTGGGCACATACAATGCATTTTTTAAGAGAATCACACCTCCATTTGCAGCCGTAAGATTAATTTCTCCTACTCCAATGATAGGATAAGAGGCATTGTTTGCACACACCACATGTCCTCCTTTAGGTGCATCTTTCAAAGAGGCAAACAATCTTTTGCATGATGTTATGTGCATTGAAGCACCACTATCAAAGAACCAATCCGAATCAGCCTCACTCACAACCATACATTTAGAATGTAAAGAAGCATCATAATGACATGTAACAACACATGCCCAAAAATCTTGAGCCATGTTAGCTTCATCATTCTTTGCATTTGCTGAATTTTCAGCAATAGACATGCCCGATTCCTTCTTCTTTTCATTGCGTTTAGTAAGCTTTCTACACTCATCAATAGTATGACCATCCTTTCACCAATATTTGCATCTCTTCTTCTTTTGCAAATCACCATCATTAGAGGAATGAGTGGAAGAGGAAGCTTGAGGCTTTGGTTTTGATGAACCAAAAGCTGAACCATACTTGCTTTTCCCCTTTT
>CM035424.1:105815354-105842854 GCA_020310875.1 Ceratopteris richardii | reverse complement strand
GGTCTCCCAATCAAGAGGGGAAAACTTCCTTCTACCTGTGGCAGCTTTAAGACAACAAAATCCAAGTTAAAGATAGTACCTTGTATCTCGATTGGGACCCTAGGGACCACTCCCATAGGCCTTACTATGCTTTGATCTGCCAATGCTATAATGAAGTTGGCCAGTCTTGATGGTTGTAGTCCAATCTTTTTCATGGTATGTTTAGGCATCAAATTAATGCTAGAACCCCCATCTACAATAACTCCTTGAAACTCATGTCTTCTGATAGTGACTGTTAGCCGAGGACTCTCATAATCTATGAGGGGGGCTTCCCCTACAATTATATCTTTATGCATAACAACAGTCTTTGCCCCTAAACTTGTTGTGGAAGCCTCATCAATTATCTGCAAGAGCTCTGAATTGAATTTCACATCCATCTTCATTAAATAAAAAATACTGACCTCCTTTTTCATGGACTTGAGTAGTCTTGAAGCTTTCGATTCCTTAAGAGCATGGGCTCTGTTCGACTTATCAAACTCCTGATGAGCCCTGTTGAATGCATGCCCCAATGGCATCACTAGTACCTATGATATCTTCTTTTTGCCTTGTATCTACACATGTGTTGACCTTTGTTGAGCCCATAAAAGTCATATTGTTCAAAGTCAACCGTAGTCAAAGTCAATCACAATCAAAGTCAAAAGGTCAAAGTCAAATGGTTCAAAGTCAACAAGATCAAGATCAAAGTCAAGTGGTGCAAAGTCAAAGTGCTAAAGTGCAGGTGTCAAAGTGCACAAGTAGTGCCCAATTAATTGTTGTTTAAAGTGTTTTGGAAGGTTTAGGTGAACCCTCTCTTAAGTACACAAGGGAAGACTTAAAAGGAAAATGTGAAGGTATGTGAAGCGGGAGCGTACGTAGAAGTGAAAGTATGGCCCCCCAATTAAAATTTTGTTTTAGTCTAAAGTCAATACATGACAAAATAGGGAGTCGTTGGCTGCCCACTTGTGAAGACAATCTTGGGACATCAAAGTGAGCACCAAGATACTCTTGCAGTTAGGAGCGTACGTGAATCGGCACTCAAATCAAGGCAAGGACAATTCTTGGACCATTGGAAGTCTAAGCAGGAGGAAACATAGTCTAAGCAAGGCAAGAGAGAGAATTGCAAGAGACACATAGTGTGCGACACAGAGAAGTGAAGTGCAAGGTGTGCATGAAGAGTGACCAAGGAAGTGTGCAGAGGAGTGCTAAGCTAGTCCCCCAAGGATCCCAAGGTCTCATTGAAGTGTGCACGTGCCGACAGAAGGTATCCATCCCTCCCCCTTAGTGGAAGCTTGGTGCAAGGTGTGCACAAGTGTAGGCTTGGAGAAGGTGGAGGTTTGGTGCAGAGGAGGCCAGAAGCAACAAGCCCCTTGGGTATTTGGTATTTTGTAATTGAGCACTCTGTGGGATTTTGCATAGAAGCATTGGATTGTATTGTGCTTTAACATTGTATTTGTCTTAATATAATCAATCGATAGAGGCTTCCAGTGTGTATCTTTCTTCTTGTCTTTCCCTTTTCTCCTACAAACACTCAAATCCCTTCTTGTCCAAGAATCTCCCAATAAAATTTGGCACACCCGGTGGGACTTCCAAGGAGATTTGAGCATAGGAGAAGATATATTGCAGTTGGAGAAGCAATATTCAAGTGTCAACAGTACTAATTCAGTGAACTAAGAGGTACATATTCTTATCAATTATCTCATACTAAGAGGACTATGAACAGCCCATGACCGCAACCCGGTCCCAAACATTGAGGGTCACCTGCAAGCAAACAAGAAGGAAGGCTGTTAGAAGATCATCTAGTCCACTTTCATCAACTTCATCAGTAAGGAGCATGGATGGTCAGGTAGACTTGGAAACCTTACTATCAAGATTAAATATAAAATTTCCTTCTTTCAAAGGCCTAGCTCAGGAAGATCCTGACGAGCATATTAGAAGATTTTTGGCACTATGCAAGATTAGAGGCTTAATGGGCAGGGAGGATGCCTTTTTGATACTCTTCCCTGCCACATTAGAAGGATTAGCAGATAAATGGTTCAGCCAATTTGCGGAGAACCATTTTACAACTTGGGACTTGATGAAAGATGCATTCAAAAATCAATTCCAGCATGGAAATACTACAGAAATCATCATAGAAGAACTAGAAAATTTGAGATTGGGTCCAAGTGAAAAGTTCCCAGAGTTTGTGACTAGGGCCAAGGCATTAATGTCTAAATTGCCAGATCCACCACATGATTTTTTTGTTAAGAAATGGTTAGCTAAGCCACTTCCAGTGGCCACCCAATGCAAAATCAAGGAATTAGTGTTGCCTACAACCTCCATAGAGGAGTTCATTAACACAGCTACACGACTGGAGCCGATAAGGCAACAATATGGAACAACTTCTTCTCAACTACAATATTCCACAGAAATGAAGGATCCAATAATCCAGCTAAGGAAGGAGCTGGAGGGCTTAAAAAGGAATAAGCCCCACAAAGAGGAGGACAATGCTCTTACTCAGTTGAGAAAGGAGATTGACACACTAAAGCTCCAAAAGGAGGAGGAGGCCCAAGCAGAGGAATTGGCTCAGCTGCGACAGGAGTTGCAGGAACTCAGAGGAGGTGGCATCAAGAGTGGACTTTGGTGTACCATGTGCAGTAAGCAAAGTCATATAGTAAGTGAATGTCCTCTGTTAAGTGAGACTTGCCAATTATGCAAGAAAGCTGGTCATGAGGCCCAAGAATGCCAATCAAGAGAAATGCCTGCAACAACTTATTGGACACAAGGAGGACCCCTAACATCAGCAAACGTAATGGTGGCTGCACCCAATCAAGGTAACAATTATAGCCCTAGATAGAGGAATAACTTTGGAAATGGGCCTAGGAGACCTCATTTGTTTCAGATGTGGAGAATGTGGGCTCTATCAAAGTAGATGCACTCTACCAGAAAATGCTCCTCCTTGCAGAAACTGCCCAGAGGCCAGAGACCACTATACAAATTGTTGTCCTAAGAACCAAGCCTCTTCATCTGGGCCACACATTCAAATGATTTCTGTGCACAAAGAAGAAATGTTAGATCAAGTCAATGAGCCATCACCATCTACCAGGGTGGTGCAGTTAGAAGAAATAGAATCTTTTACAGTGCAGACAAGAAATAAGGGAAAGGCTCAAGTAGATATAGCTCAAGAATCAAGAATTGATCGATTGAACAAAGACAAAGAGACATGTGAAGACAAGGCCACTGCAGATACAAGGCAAAAAGGAGATCTCATATGTACTAGTGATGCCATTGGGCATGCATTCAACAGGGCTCCTGAGGAGTTTGATAAGTCAATTAGAGCCCATGCTCTTAAGGAATCAGAGGCTTCAAAACTACTCAAGTCCATGAAAAAGGAGGTTAGTATTTTTTATTCAATAAAGATGGATGGGAAATTCAGGTCAGAACTCTTGCAGATAATTGATGAGGCTTCCACTACAAGTTTGGTGGCAAAGACTGCTGTTATACATAAAGGTAAAATTGTAGGGGAAGCACCTCTTACAGATTATAAGAGTCCTCGGCTGACAGTATCTATCAAAGGTCATGAGTTTCAAGGAGTTATTGTGGATGGTGGTTCTGGCATTAACTTGATGCCTAAATATACCATGAAAAAGATTGGACTATACCCTTCAAGACCTGCCAACTTCACTGTAACAATGGCAGACCAAAGCATAGTAAGGCCTATGGGAGTGGTCCCTGGAGTCCTAGTCAAGATACAAGGTACCATCTTTAACTTGGACTTTGTTGTTTTAAGGCTGCCATAGGTAGAAGGAAGTTTCCCCCTGTTAATTGGGAGACCTTGGTTAAGGCATGCCAATGTGCTGCATGGCTGGGGCAAGGACACAATGTGGGTAAAGCAAGAGGGAAAAGAGTTGCAGCAGATAATTTTAGAAGAAGGACCAGACAATCAGAGACATACTAGCATGATGCAGATAATTGGTATTTGTATGGAAGAAGAATTGTTGGTCAACCCAAAAGCACATCTATTTGAAGAAGCAAATTTATATGAAGATGAAAACATGTTGGCTTGGCTCCATGTAGAAGACCCATCTTCCTGCTATGGAATTTTTCCAAACTCAAGTGGAGAGGAAGCAGATGAAGAAATAGAGGACACAATCTTAGTCAAAAGCCATAACAGAGAGAAGAAAAGTGCTGTCCTTAATTGCAGTAGTGACGAAGCTACTTCAAATCATATGTCAATGGCCACATTTTTATGGATACTAGTATGGATATCATCTGTTATGTCAATTTTTATGATAGCAAGTGCAGGGCTTTACAATGATATGGAAGGAGTACCTGCAAGTCTTTGGAAACAGAAGATGCAGTATGGAGGAGATAATATTTTACTGAAGGATTTAGGATACCCCTATCAGATGACCAGTGTGCCCAACAAGAAGACAAAACCAATGAAGTGCAGTACAATTGGAGATTATGGAGGAGTTTCTTTAAGTCAACACATCAAGGCTCAAGACCTATCATCAAGCCAACTGAAGAATTATGGATCACCTGGAATCGGCAAAATTTGTCCAGGTTGTACATAGCTTTCTCATTTCATTTTGCTTAAGTTTTACTAGTTTTCTTTATCCATTTCATGCTTGTTCCTTGAGTTTTTAGCAAAATTAGAAGGCATTTCATAACCTCTGCAAAAGTACATTTTCTGGGAATTTTCGAGAATTTTTCAACATTTTTTAGAATTTTTCTAGCATTTTTTAATCCTTTTCCGATGTCATTTTCTTGCCAAATAGGAGGAATAAAGGAAGCTCTCTATGGTTTTGTGTGACAAAATTACCCTAGAACTGTAGAAATTTTTTTCAAAATTTTTTGAGATTTTTTTTGGATTTTTTGGGATTTTTTCTAGGTTTTTCTCACATTTTGGGGATTTTCCAAAAAAAAATCACCTTGGCTTTTTCTGATTACTTCAAAAGAAAAAGAAACCCCTCCTCTCCCCTCTCTTTGCCCCCCTCCCCCCCCCCCCCCCCTTGCTCCCTCCCCCCCCTGCTCCCCCCCCCCCCCCCCCCGCCCACCCGCAGCCACCCGCCCAGCCAGCCGCAGCCACCCGTAGCCACCCGCCCAGCCAGCCGCAGCCACCCGCCCAGCCACCCGCAACCACCCGCAGCCACCCACCCACCCGTCGCCACCCGCCCACCTGCAGCCCACCTGTAGCCCCCGTAGCCATCCGCAGCCCCCCCCCCCCCACCCACCTGCAGCCACCCGCCCACCCACCCGTAGCCATCCGCAGCCCCCCCCCCCTCGCCCACCTGCAGCCACCCGTAGCCCCCCCCCCTCCCTCCCCTCGCCCACCTGCAGCCACCCCCCCCCTTTTCTTTTCTTTTTTTTTTGTTTATTTTTATTTTATTTTAATTGTTTTATTGTTTTCGTTTTCTTTTTGCATTTATTTTTTATTATTATTTTCTTTTTTTATTTATTTAATATTGTTTTTCATTTTTTCAAAGCTCCGAGCGTTCATGCTTACTTTACAAAAAAAAAATAAAGATAAAGATAAAGACAATTTTTTTAATATTTTTTTATTATTTGTTTATTTTATTTCAAAAATATATATATATTTTATTTTTATGGCTAAAACCCTTTTGGCTTTGGATTGTGCCTCGAATGGCCGTTTTTTTCAAAAGTGGGGTCATTTTCATGTATTTTGGCACCTCTGGATTCATTTTTTGCATTAATTTTTCCAAAATCCCACCTTTTCTCCGACTTTTGGTCAGAACCCACATGTTTTGAGCACATTTATTACATGCTTTTATTTCACCACATTGTCCATATGGTCTATTCTTACTTGATCTTACCTTATGTTTCATAATTTCCCATATGCACCCTCTGTAGCTCTATTGTTTGATCATTTTAACCCTCTCCAGACCCCATAATCATACTTCCAATACCTCCCTTTACCAATCTGCCTAGCCACATCCTTAACCCTCCCTACCCTATCGAACTCCGCCCCTCAGCCATCCCCTCCACCTCCTTTCTACTCTCCCATTTCCCTCCTTTGCTTCTCCATGCCAAAAAATCCCCCTTTTGGTTCTTCTCTGGTGCTTGTTCTCTTCTTTTTCTGGTGGACTTGGTAGCTGTTCAGTGTCCTTTTTTCAAGATCTTCCAGCACAAAATTATGGTGTCCTATCTCCTCACAGTTTTGGTTGTAGCTCTCCGGGATGGAGAGCACATTAGGTGGTGGGCAACTATTGAGCCCATAAAAGTCATATTGGTCAAAGTCAACTACAGTCAAAGTCAACCACAATCAAAGTCAAAAGATCAAAGTCAAACGGGTCAAAGTCAACAAGGTCAAAGTCAACTAGTGCAAAGTCAAAGTGCTAAAGTGCAGGTGTCAAAGTGCACAGGTAGTGCATAATTAATTGTTGTTTAAAGTGTTTTGGAAGGTTCAGGTGAACCCTCTCTTAAGTACACAAGGGAAGACTTACAAGGAAAATGTGAAGATATGTGAAGCGGAAGCGTACAAAGAAGTGAAAGTATGGCCCCCCAATTAAAATTTTGTTTTAGTCTAAAGTCACTACAGGACAAAACAGGGAGTCGTTGGCTGCCCACTTGTGAAGACAATCTTGGGACATCAAAGTGAGCACCAAGATACTCTTACAGTTAGGAGCGTACGTGAATCGACACTCAAATCAAGGCAAGGACTATTCTTGGACCAGTGGAAGTGTAAGCAAGAGGAAGCATAGTCTAAGCAAGGCAAGAGAGAGAATTGCAAGAGACACATAGTGTGAGATACAGAGAAGTGAAGTGCAAGGTGTGCATGAAGAGTGACCAAGGAAGTGTGCAGAGGAGTGCTAAGCTAGTCCCCCAAGGATCCCAAGGTCTCATTGAAGTGTGCACGTGCCGACAGAAGGTATCCATCCCTCCCCCTTAGTGGAAGCTTGGTGCAAGGTGTGCACAAGTGCAGGCTTGGAGAAGGTGGAGTTTTGGTGCAGAGGAGGTCGGCAACAACAAGCCCCTTGGGTATTTGGTATTTTGTAATTGAGGACTCTGTGGGATTTTGCACAGAAGCATTTAATTGTATTGTGCTTCAACATTGTATTTGTCTTATTGTAATCAATCGATAGAGGCTTCCAATGTGTATCTTTCTTCTTGTCTTTCCCTTTTCTCCTACAAACACTCAAATCCCTTCTTGTCCAAGAATCCGCCAACAACCTTGTCTTCAGACGTCTCTTTGTCTTTGTTCAGTCTATTAATCCTTGAATCTTGACCTATGTCTAATTGAGCTTTCCCCTTGCTTCTTGTCTACATTACAAAGGAGTCAATTTCTTTTAGTTGCACTACTCTGGTAGATGGTGATGGCACCTGACTTGTTCTGCAACTTCTTCTTTGCTCACAACAATCATTTGAATGTGTGGCCTAGATGTAGAAGTCTGATTCTTAGGACTGTAGCTTTAAGGCCTCAATTTCTCACCTCAGCTCAGTTACTACACTTTACTCGTCTTTGTGGGGTTTATTCCTTTTCAATCTCTCAAGTTCTTTCCTTAGCTGAATTACTGGATCCTCTGGTTTTGCAAGATATGATAAATTGGAAGAGCTTGTCCCATACTGATGCCTAATAGCCATCAATGCCTTGACTCTGGTAACAAATTCTGCAACGGTCTCCCCATGAACTAGTCTTAAATTTTCTAACTCTTCAATAATGTTTTTAGTTGTGTTCCCTGGTTGGAACTATGTCCTAAATGCTTCCTTCATTAGGTCCCATGTGGTGAAATGGTTGTCGGCAAACTGACTAAACCATTTGTCTACTAGCCCTTCTAATGTTGCGGGGAAAAGAATAAAAAATGTATCTTCTCTTCCCATAAGACCCCTTGTTTAACATAAGGCCAAAAATCTCCTAATGTGTTCATCTAGGTCTTCTTGTGCTAATCCCTTGGAAGATGGAAATTTGATATGGCTTCCAAGTCTACTTGGGCTGCCATATTATTTACTGATGATCTCGATGATAGTGGACTGGTTGATCTTCAAATAGCCTTCCTTCTTGTTGCTTTGCAAGGGACCCTCAAGGTTTGAGACCGGGTTGCGGTCATGAGCTGCTCATACTCCTCTTAGGCTTAGAGAATTCCAAATAGAAGAAAGATTACCTCTTATGCCAATACAATACTGTCGATACCCTTGTACTCTTCTACACTTTGCAAATATTGCTTCTCCTATGCTCAAGACTCCTTGTGGTCCCACCGGGGGTGCCAAATTTTATTGGGGAATTCTTGTACAGAAAGGGATGTGAGTGTTTGTAGGAGAAGGAAGAAGGAGAAGAAGAGAAATATAGACACCGAAAGCTTCTAGAGATTGATTATGAAGAGAAAGTACAATGATGATGTAAAACACAAAGCTAAATGCTCTCTGTGCAAAATGCATAATCCCAAATAGTACACAATCAAACAAGGTTACAAAATACCCAAGGTTCTTTATGCCGCCGACCTTCCCTACACCAGACCTCCACCTTCTCCAAGAGCTTGCACATGTGCACACCTTGCACTCAAGAAGGGGAGGAGGGATGGACACCTTCTATCGATGCACACATAGCTTCAATGGGACCTTGTGATCCTTGATTGCCTTGCTTACAACACCTAAGTTACACTTCTTGCATACTTTGCACTTGCTTCTCTACATCACACACTCACAGAATGTTTCTTGCTCTTCTCTCTTCTAGTGTAGACGATGCTCAACTTGTTTTGACTTTGACCTTGTTGACTCTTGACCACTTTGATTTGGACTATTTTGAATTTGAACATGTTGATGTTGACCAATATGACTTTAATGGGCTCAACAAATAGAAGATAGATAGATAGATAGATAGATATATAGATAAGTAGATAGATATATAGATAGATATGTAGATAAATAGATAGATAGATAGAAAAATAGATAGATAGATAGATAGATAGATAGATAGATAGATAGATAGATAGATAGATAGATAGATAGATAGGTAGATAAATAGATAGATAGATAGATAGATAGATAGTTATATACATAGATAGATAAATAGATAGATAAATAGATAGATATATAGATACATAGATAGACAGAGAGATAGATACATAGATAGATAGATAGATAGGTAGATAGATAGCTAGATATATATTAAGATAAATGGATCGATAGATAGACAAATACATAGATACATAGATAGATAGTTAATTAGTTAGTTAGTTAGTTAGATAGATAGATAGATAGATAGATAGATAGATAGATAGATAGATAGATAGATAGATAGATAGATAGATAAATAGATAGATTGATAGATAGACAGACAGACAAACAAACAATATATATATATATATATATATATATATATATATATATATATATATATATATATATATATATATATATATATATATATATATATATATATATATATATATATATATATATATATATATATATAGAGAGAGAGAGAGAGAGAGAGAGAGAGAGAGAGAGAGAGAGAGAGAGAGAGAGAGAGAGAGAGAGAGAGAGAGAGAGAGAGAGAGAGAGAGAGAGAGAGAGAGAGAGAGAGAGAGAGAGAGAGAGAGAGAGAGAGGATGGTCTCTAAGGATGGAGGCTTACCTTCAAGGGAGGAATCTATATGGATTCATATCCGGAGATGAAGCAATGCCAACCATGAGGAACAAAGGGCAACCATCACATGAAGAAGTGGAAGGACTTTCGAATTGGTGTTCGAAGGATGCACTTGCAAGGTCTTATATTCTAAACTCAATCTCTGATTTTCTTTTACCTCATGTCAAGGGATGCAAGACATCAAGAGAAACCTGGAATGCACTTGCTTCTTTCTTCTCTTCCAACACTCGAGCAAGGAAGAACCAATTGTGGATGGAGTTCACAACAATGAAGAAAAGCCCGAAGCAAAATGTGACTGATTATGTCACAAAGATGAAGGAGATTTCCGACCAACTTGGAAGCATTGGAGAGGTAATTGAAGAGGAGCAAATCATAAGACAAATCATGAATGGAATCAAAGCAGACGACAAGTGGGAGTCATTCACAACAGCCATGGATTTATACATGGATATGCATGTACCCGACCTCAACACACTCATGGGCCAACTCTTCACTCATGAAGCAAAGATTAGCAAAGGTGGTGAGTCCTCAAGAGGTAATCAAACTTCTGCCTTATATTCTGATAAAGCTAAGGTCAAGGACAAGTCAAAGAATAGGAAGAATGAAGATGAAGGAAGCTCTTTCCAAGCAAACTTTGCAGGTAGAGGACGAGCTAGAGGAAGAGGCAGAAGTGGAAAGCAAGGCAGGGGGAGATTCCAATCATCTCAACCTTGCAACATATGTGGCTTATCTAACCATACTACTGAAGAATGTTTCAGGAACCCGAGGAACTCAAGAGGAAGAGGATTCAATAGAGGTGGCTATGGATCAAATAGAGGCAGGTACAATGGAGGCTACAACAACAACTACTACAACAACAATTACAACAACAACAACAACTATCAAAGTGGCCATAGAGGAAGAAGAGATTACAATAACTATGCAGAGGACCAAAGTCAAGAAGATTCATTATTGATTATGAATCTATCAACAAAGAAGGGTAAGGATGATGATCACATATTTTACATTGATTCGGGATGCTCGAACCATGTAGCAGGAAATGTGGCTTTACTTTCTGATTTGGAAGATCCTCATAACAAGCATGAAGTGTAGACAGGAGATGACACAAAGCACTCAGTGGAGAAGATAGGTAATGTGAAGACATCAGATGGGAATATGAACCTCTTAAGCAAAGTCTTGTATGTCCCTACAATTACCAAAAATTTAATAAGTGTTGGACAGATTGTTGAAAAAGGATTGCAGGTTAGATTCAATCGATTTGGAGCATATGTTGAAGACCCAAGGCAAGGCTTTCGAAGGATTGCCAAAGGAGAAAAGACAGGAAGGCTTTTCACTTTTGAAGTGGAAGATACAAAGAACATAGCTTTGTTTAGCTATGGATCTCAAACTCTAACAGAGTTGGAGATATGGCACAAAAGGCTTGCTCACATTGGTGAGAGGACACTCAAACAGATTTGCAGGGACCAAAGTGTACTTGGTTTGCCTAATATCACAAGGCAACACATGATTTATAAGTGTGAAGCTTGTCAACTCGGCAAGGCTCATAGACAACCTTTCAATAAGAAAGGATATATGTATCAAAATCCTTTGGATCTAGTGCACACGGATGTGTGGGGTCCAAGTAAGGAGCCATCTATATCAGGCTCAAGATATTATGTGTCTTTCATAGATGATTGTAGCAGGTGGACCATTCTGTTTTTCATGAAGCACAAGGATGAAGTGTTTAATTGCTTTAAGAAGTATATTGCTCTTGTTGAAAATCAAACAGGTAGGACTTTGAAAAGACTCAGATCAGATGGTGGAGGAGAATACTTCTCTTCTGAATTTGATGCCTTCTTGCATGAAAGAGGCATTAAAAGGGAAGTCACTACAAGGTATACACCCGAACTCAATGGTGTAGCAGAGAGGAGGAACAGAGCTATTGTCGAAGCTGCAAGGTCCATGCTCAATGAAAAGGGATTGCCGAACTACCTATGGGCAGAGGCTGTGTCGACAGCCACATATCTCATAAATAGACTTCCATCTAAGTCACTAGATGGAACCACTCCATATGAAGTGTGGAATGGAAGAAGACCTAGTCTAGAGCATTGTAAAATCTTTGGATGCTTAGCCTATGCTCACATTCCTTCTCAAGTAAGAGGGAAATTGGATCCCAAGGCAGAGAAGTGTGTATTCATTGGTTATGATCAAAACCAAAAAGGATATAGATTGTACAATCCAACCAATAAAGGATTTTCTGTGAGTAGAGATGTAATTTTTGATGAAAACAAATCATGGTTTGATGATGACAGGAAAGTGAAGCTGCCATATGACTTGGATGAAGATTTTCCATCACTTCAACCAAAGGAGCCAAAGCAGATTGAAGAAAGTGATTCGGAGATTGACCTAGAAGACTTGGAAAGACTAAAGCTATGGAAGAACAAAGGTAAAGCAAAGATGCAGGATGCTACATATGGACCCGAGAGCTCACATCAACCACTTAGAAGGTCTTCGAGGGAGAAGAAGAAACCAGGGAGGTTTGGTTATGATACTTCTTTGGTCACCAAGCACTCAATCTACATTGCAAAGGATTCAACCAATGAAGAACCTACCACATTTGAAGAAGCACAAAGCAAGAAAGCTTGGAGAGATGCAATGGATGAAGAAATGGAAGCCTTGAAGGAGAATGACACTTGGGAGCTTGTACCTAACAAGCCATCTATGAAGATAATCGGATCTCGATGGATATACAAAATCAAGAAGAATCCAGATGGAAGTATAAATAGACACAAAGCAAGGTTAGTTGCTAAAGGGTTTGCTCAAACCCATGGTATTGATTATGAGGAGACTTTCTCTCCTGTTGCAAAAATGCCTACAATTAGGGTTCTCATAAGTCTTGCTGCATCTAGAAATTGGAATCTTTATCAACTTGATGTAAAGAATGCTTTCTTGAATGGATGGATTTCTGAGGAAGTGTATATGGCACAACCTCCTGGATATGAGGATGCACATCATCCTAACTATGTATGCAAACTAAAGAAAGCTTTGTATGGATTGAAGCAAGCTCCAAGAGCTTGGAATTTCAGATTGGTTACTTATTTGCAGGACCAAGGATTCAAAGCTAGCAAGGCGGATACCTCTTTGTTCATAAAGAGGAATGGATCTGAAGTGATCTATTTATGTGTGTATGTTGATGATATTATTATCACAGGCAATGATCTTGAAGGAATCAAACAGGTAAAGAGTCAAATGAAGGAGGAGTTCAAAATAAGTGACCTCGGACCACTCACTTATTTTCTTGGATTGGAGTTGATCTACACAGATTCAGGTATATACATCACACAAAGGAAGTATGTCCATGACATGCTCGTCAAGTTCAAGATGGAAAATACAAAGTGTGCAGGTACACCTATGGAGCAAAATCATAAGCTTAGTGCTTATGAAGGAGAGCCAATTGAAGACATCACAAGCTATCAAAGCTTGGTTGGAAGTTTGAACTATGCAACACTCACAAGGGTGGATATATGCTATAGTGTTAGCATATTGAGTCAGTTTATGCATAAGCCGAGAAGACCACATATGGAAGTGGCCAAGCGAGTCCTCAAGTACCTAAAGGGGACCATGAATGAAGGTTTGTTTTATTCATATACTTCAGATATTGAGCTAAAGGTCTACTCAGATGCAGATTGGGCCGGATCTAAAGATGATAGAAGAAGCACATCAGGGTATATATCATTTGCAGGTTCAAAAATCATTTCTTGGTCATCGAAGAAGCAACCAACCGTGGCATTATCTTCTACTGAAGCTGAATATAGAGGTTTGGCTAATGCAACTCAAGAAATCATGTGGTTAAAATCTTTGTACACAGATCTTGGACTTCATTCTTCAACACCTCACATTTTTGGTGACAACACAAGCTCACTACATCTAGCAGCTAATCCGGTATACCATGCTAGAACCAAGCATATTGAAGTCCACTACCATTATGTAAGGGAGAAGCTAATGAGCAAGGATATTCAACTATCCTACGTCTCTACAGATATGCAATGTGCAGACATGTTGACGAAAGCTCTTGATGGTACGAAATTAAGTAGATTCAAGTTGATGATTGGTTTGCAGGAAATCAAGGACAATTGAAGACTTATTTGGAGGCCAAGCATGTTAGGCTTGAGGGGGAGCTGTTGGTGCATTTTGCCCAAGCCTACATGCTTGATATGCTTGATATTATCCTCATTTGTAAGTCACATGAGTAGTCATGTGAACACCTCTTGTAAAAGAGTACATTTTATCTCTTGTAAATGGAAAAAGAAAAAAGGAAAAGGATGGCTTACCTCATCCATGATGTAAAAGCAAATTCGTGGCTCCAACTACCAAAATCACGAATTTTTGAGCTGAGGGAATCTCTCCTAACTTTGGGGATCACTTTTAGGTGGAGCCATTCGAATTCGAATTCAAAACTCCCTCCAAGAATTGCTATAAAAGGAGCAAGAAGGAAGAGGCGATTAGCAAGCCTTGTACGTGACCACTTCATGTCATTTTGTAGAGATTGAAGAGCTTACTCCATAGCTCTATCATTCTACTCCCATTGTGCAAAGATTCATTGCCAATGTGGTTGTAATCATATGTGAATCTATACATTTATTATCATCTACCTCTCTGTTTTGTTCTCTGCTATACTCACTCAGAGCAGTAACTTCAGAAGGTCATATCTCGAGTTTTACTGAACATTTTTCAGTGTTTTAAAGTGCGTTGGATAGCTCTCACTGTCTAGTTTCTACCTATAAATTTTCAAGGTCATTGGAGTTATACTTTTGGAGATATCTGCATTTTACTGCTTACTGGTCTATCTCTGCAGAGCCCCGAGAATTGTGGGAATGTTCCAGAACTTGATGAAACTTGTTCTCAGTGCTCAGTCCATCATTTGAAGTGTTTTAACTTGGAATAGGAAGCTTGCTAAGTCTATTTGCTATGCCCAAAAGGAATTTTTCTAATTCCTTCCAGGTTGAGAGCACTGTTCATTTTTTCCAGCAGGTGTATGTCCAAAAATAGCAAGTTTTGGGAGCTAGTCATTTCGCAACTTGTCTGTCTTGACTTAAACTTTTGGGATACATGTTCCAAAGTACTTGGCTGATATTTTGGTGGATTTAGGAAGCTCAAAGGGTCTAATAATCAACTCTGAAGTCTCAGTTGGCTGGTGTGAAGCTGGTTGTAGCGGCACCTACTCATCTTTGGATTGCATCCACCATCTCTCTTCACAGTGGTATCAGAGCATAGTCAAGCAACATGGGAGATGGATTTCCATCAACAATTGACAAATTGGATCGAAACAACTACCCGGCATGGTCTCTAAGGATGGAGGCTTACCTTCAAGGGAGGAATCTATATGGATTCATATCCGGAGATGAAGCAATGCCAACCATGAGGAACAAAGGGCAACCATCACATGAAGAAGTGGAAGGACTTTCGAATTGGTGTTCGAAGGATGCACTTGCAAGGTCTTATATTCTAAACTCAATCTCTGATTTTCTTTTACCTCATGTCAAGGGATGCAAGACATCAAGAGAAACCTGGAATGCACTTGCTTCTTTCTTCTCTTCCAACACTCGAGCAAGGAAGAACCAATTGTGGATGGAGTTCACAACAATGAAGAAAAGCCCGAAGCAAAATGTGACTGATTATGTCACAAAGATGAAGGAGATTTCCGACCAACTTGGAAGCATTGGAGAGGTAATTGAAGAGGAGCAAATCATAAGACAAATCATGAATGGAATCAAAGCAGACGACAAGTGGGAGTCATTCACAACAGCCATGGATTTATACATGGATATGCATGTACCCGACCTCAACACACTCATGGGCCAACTCTTCACTCATGAAGCAAAGATTAGCAAAGGTGGTGAGTCCTCAAGAGGTAATCAAACTTCTGCCTTATATTCTGATAAAGCTAAGGTCAAGGACAAGTCAAAGAATAGGAAGAATGAAGATGAAGGAAGCTCTTTCCAAGCAAACTTTGCAGGTAGAGGACGAGCTAGAGGAAGAGGCAGAAGTGGAAAGCAAGGCAGGGGGAGATTCCAATCATCTCAACCTTGCAACATATGTGGCTTATCTAACCATACTACTGAAGAATGTTTCAGGAACCCGAGGAACTCAAGAGGAAGAGGATTCAATAGAGGTGGCTATGGATCAAATAGAGGCAGGTACAATGGAGGCTACAACAACAACTACTACAACAACAATTACAACAACAACAACAACTATCAAAGTGGCCATAGAGGAAGAAGAGATTACAATAACTATGCAGAGGACCAAAGTCAAGAAGATTCATTATTGATTATGAATCTATCAACAAAGAAGGGTAAGGATGATGATCACATATTTTACATTGATTCGGGATGCTCGAACCATGTAGCAGGAAATGTGGCTTTACTTTCTGATTTGGAAGATCCTCATAACAAGCATGAAGTGTAGACAGGAGATGACACAAAGCACTCAGTGGAGAAGATAGGTAATGTGAAGACATCAGATGGGAATATGAACCTCTTAAGCAAAGTCTTGTATGTCCCTACAATTACCAAAAATTTAATAAGTGTTGGACAGATTGTTGAAAAAGGATTGCAGGTTAGATTCAATCGATTTGGAGCATATGTTGAAGACCCAAGGCAAGGCTTTCGAAGGATTGCCAAAGGAGAAAAGACAGGAAGGCTTTTCACTTTTGAAGTGGAAGATACAAAGAACATAGCTTTGTTTAGCTATGGATCTCAAACTCTAACAGAGTTGGAGATATGGCACAAAAGGCTTGCTCACATTGGTGAGAGGACACTCAAACAGATTTGCAGGGACCAAAGTGTACTTGGTTTGCCTAATATCACAAGGCAACACATGATTTATAAGTGTGAAGCTTGTCAACTCGGCAAGGCTCATAGACAACCTTTCAATAAGAAAGGATATATGTATCAAAATCCTTTGGATCTAGTGCACACGGATGTGTGGGGTCCAAGTAAGGAGCCATCTATATCAGGCTCAAGATATTATGTGTCTTTCATAGATGATTGTAGCAGGTGGACCATTCTGTTTTTCATGAAGCACAAGGATGAAGTGTTTAATTGCTTTAAGAAGTATATTGCTCTTGTTGAAAATCAAACAGGTAGGACTTTGAAAAGACTCAGATCAGATGGTGGAGGAGAATACTTCTCTTCTGAATTTGATGCCTTCTTGCATGAAAGAGGCATTAAAAGGGAAGTCACTACAAGGTATACACCCGAACTCAATGGTGTAGCAGAGAGGAGGAACAGAGCTATTGTCGAAGCTGCAAGGTCCATGCTCAATGAAAAGGGATTGCCGAACTACCTATGGGCAGAGGCTGTGTCGACAGCCACATATCTCATAAATAGACTTCCATCTAAGTCACTAGATGGAACCACTCCATATGAAGTGTGGAATGGAAGAAGACCTAGTCTAGAGCATTGTAAAATCTTTGGATGCTTAGCCTATGCTCACATTCCTTCTCAAGTAAGAGGGAAATTGGATCCCAAGGCAGAGAAGTGTGTATTCATTGGTTATGATCAAAACCAAAAAGGATATAGATTGTACAATCCAACCAATAAAGGATTTTCTGTGAGTAGAGATGTAATTTTTGATGAAAACAAATCATGGTTTGATGATGACAGGAAAGTGAAGCTGCCATATGACTTGGATGAAGATTTTCCATCACTTCAACCAAAGGAGCCAAAGCAGATTGAAGAAAGTGATTCGGAGATTGACCTAGAAGACTTGGAAAGACTAAAGCTATGGAAGAACAAAGGTAAAGCAAAGATGCAGGATGCTACATATGGACCCGAGAGCTCACATCAACCACTTAGAAGGTCTTCGAGGGAGAAGAAGAAACCAGGGAGGTTTGGTTATGATACTTCTTTGGTCACCAAGCACTCAATCTACATTGCAAAGGATTCAACCAATGAAGAACCTACCACATTTGAAGAAGCACAAAGCAAGAAAGCTTGGAGAGATGCAATGGATGAAGAAATGGAAGCCTTGAAGGAGAATGACACTTGGGAGCTTGTACCTAACAAGCCATCTATGAAGATAATCGGATCTCGATGGATATACAAAATCAAGAAGAATCCAGATGGAAGTATAAATAGACACAAAGCAAGGTTAGTTGCTAAAGGGTTTGCTCAAACCCATGGTATTGATTATGAGGAGACTTTCTCTCCTGTTGCAAAAATGCCTACAATTAGGGTTCTCATAAGTCTTGCTGCATCTAGAAATTGGAATCTTTATCAACTTGATGTAAAGAATGCTTTCTTGAATGGATGGATTTCTGAGGAAGTGTATATGGCACAACCTCCTGGATATGAGGATGCACATCATCCTAACTATGTATGCAAACTAAAGAAAGCTTTGTATGGATTGAAGCAAGCTCCAAGAGCTTGGAATTTCAGATTGGTTACTTATTTGCAGGACCAAGGATTCAAAGCTAGCAAGGCGGATACCTCTTTGTTCATAAAGAGGAATGGATCTGAAGTGATCTATTTATGTGTGTATGTTGATGATATTATTATCACAGGCAATGATCTTGAAGGAATCAAACAGGTAAAGAGTCAAATGAAGGAGGAGTTCAAAATAAGTGACCTCGGACCACTCACTTATTTTCTTGGATTGGAGTTGATCTACACAGATTCAGGTATATACATCACACAAAGGAAGTATGTCCATGACATGCTCGTCAAGTTCAAGATGGAAAATACAAAGTGTGCAGGTACACCTATGGAGCAAAATCATAAGCTTAGTGCTTATGAAGGAGAGCCAATTGAAGACATCACAAGCTATCAAAGCTTGGTTGGAAGTTTGAACTATGCAACACTCACAAGGGTGGATATATGCTATAGTGTTAGCATATTGAGTCAGTTTATGCATAAGCCGAGAAGACCACATATGGAAGTGGCCAAGCGAGTCCTCAAGTACCTAAAGGGGACCATGAATGAAGGTTTGTTTTATTCATATACTTCAGATATTGAGCTAAAGGTCTACTCAGATGCAGATTGGGCCGGATCTAAAGATGATAGAAGAAGCACATCAGGGTATATATCATTTGCAGGTTCAAAAATCATTTCTTGGTCATCGAAGAAGCAACCAACCGTGGCATTATCTTCTACTGAAGCTGAATATAGAGGTTTGGCTAATGCAACTCAAGAAATCATGTGGTTAAAATCTTTGTACACAGATCTTGGACTTCATTCTTCAACACCTCACATTTTTGGTGACAACACAAGCTCACTACATCTAGCAGCTAATCCGGTATACCATGCTAGAACCAAGCATATTGAAGTCCACTACCATTATGTAAGGGAGAAGCTAATGAGCAAGGATATTCAACTATCCTACGTCTCTACAGATATGCAATGTGCAGACATGTTGACGAAAGCTCTTGATGGTACGAAATTAAGTAGATTCAAGTTGATGATTGGTTTGCAGGAAATCAAGGACAATTGAAGACTTATTTGGAGGCCAAGCATGTTAGGCTTGAGGGGGAGCTGTTGGTGCATTTTGCCCAAGCCTACATGCTTGATATGCTTGATATTATCCTCATTTGTAAGTCACATGAGTAGTCATGTGAACACCTCTTGTAAAAGAGTACATTTTATCTCTTGTAAATGGAAAAAGAAAAAAGGAAAAGGATGGCTTACCTCATCCATGATGTAAAAGCAAATTCGTGGCTCCAACTACCAAAATCACGAATTTTTGAGCTGAGGGAATCTCTCCTAACTTTGGGGATCACTTTTAGGTGGAGCCATTCGAATTCGAATTCAAAACTCCCTCCAAGAATTGCTATAAAAGGAGCAAGAAGGAAGAGGCGATTAGCAAGCCTTGTACGTGACCACTTCATGTCATTTTGTAGAGATTGAAGAGCTTACTCCATAGCTCTATCATTCTACTCCCATTGTGCAAAGATTCATTGCCAATGTGGTTGTAATCATATGTGAATCTATACATTTATTATCATCTACCTCTCTGTTTTGTTCTCTGCTATACTCACTCAGAGCAGTAACTTCAGAAGGTCATATCTCGAGTTTTACTGAACATTTTTCAGTGTTTTAAAGTGCGTTGGATAGCTCTCACTGTCTAGTTTCTACCTATAAATTTTCAAGGTCATTGGAGTTATACTTTTGGAGATATCTGCATTTTACTGCTTACTGGTCTATCTCTGCAGAGCCCCGAGAATTGTGGGAATGTTCCAGAACTTGATGAAACTTGTTCTCAGTGCTCAGTCCATCATTTGAAGTGTTTTAACTTGGAATAGGAAGCTTGCTAAGTCTATTTGCTATGCCCAAAAGGAATTTTTCTAATTCCTTCCAGGTTGAGAGCACTGTTCATTTTTTCCAGCAGGTGTATGTCCAAAAATAGCAAGTTTTGGGAGCTAGTCATTTCGCAACTTGTCTGTCTTGACTTAAACTTTTGGGATACATGTTCCAAAGTACTTGGCTGATATTTTGGTGGATTTAGGAAGCTCAAAGGGTCTAATAATCAACTCTGAAGTCTCAGTTGGCTGGTGTGAAGCTGGTTGTAGCGGCACCTACTCATCTTTGGATTGCATCCACCATCTCTCTTCACAGTGGTATCAGAGCATAGTCAAGCAACATGGGAGATGGATTTCCATCAACAATTGACAAATTGGATCGAAACAACTACCCGGCATGGTCTCTAAGGATGGAGGCTTACCTTCAAGGGAGGAATCTATATGGATTCATATCCGGAGATGAAGCAATGCCAACCATGAGGAACAAAGGGCAACCATCACATGAAGAAGTGGAAGGACTTTCGAATTGGTGTTCGAAGGATGCACTTGCAAGGTCTTATATTCTAAACTCAATCTCTGATTTTCTTTTACCTCATGTCAAGGGATGCAAGACATCAAGAGAAACCTGGAATGCACTTGCTTCTTTCTTCTCTTCCAACACTCGAGCAAGGAAGAACCAATTGTGGATGGAGTTCACAACAATGAAGAAAAGCCCGAAGCAAAATGTGACTGATTATGTCACAAAGATGAAGGAGATTTCCGACCAACTTGGAAGCATTGGAGAGGTAATTGAAGAGGAGCAAATCATAAGACAAATCATGAATGGAATCAAAGCAGACGACAAGTGGGAGTCATTCACAACAGCCATGGATTTATACATGGATATGCATGTACCCGACCTCAACACACTCATGGGCCAACTCTTCACTCATGAAGCAAAGATTAGCAAAGGTGGTGAGTCCTCAAGAGGTAATCAAACTTCTGCCTTATATTCTGATAAAGCTAAGGTCAAGGACAAGTCAAAGAATAGGAAGAATGAAGATGAAGGAAGCTCTTTCCAAGCAAACTTTGCAGGTAGAGGACGAGCTAGAGGAAGAGGCAGAAGTGGAAAGCAAGGCAGGGGGAGATTCCAATCATCTCAACCTTGCAACATATGTGGCTTATCTAACCATACTACTGAAGAATGTTTCAGGAACCCGAGGAACTCAAGAGGAAGAGGATTCAATAGAGGTGGCTATGGATCAAATAGAGGCAGGTACAATGGAGGCTACAACAACAACTACTACAACAACAATTACAACAACAACAACAACTATCAAAGTGGCCATAGAGGAAGAAGAGATTACAATAACTATGCAGAGGACCAAAGTCAAGAAGATTCATTATTGATTATGAATCTATCAACAAAGAAGGGTAAGGATGATGATCACATATTTTACATTGATTCGGGATGCTCGAACCATGTAGCAGGAAATGTGGCTTTACTTTCTGATTTGGAAGATCCTCATAACAAGCATGAAGTGTAGACAGGAGATGACACAAAGCACTCAGTGGAGAAGATAGGTAATGTGAAGACATCAGATGGGAATATGAACCTCTTAAGCAAAGTCTTGTATGTCCCTACAATTACCAAAAATTTAATAAGTGTTGGACAGATTGTTGAAAAAGGATTGCAGGTTAGATTCAATCGATTTGGAGCATATGTTGAAGACCCAAGGCAAGGCTTTCGAAGGATTGCCAAAGGAGAAAAGACAGGAAGGCTTTTCACTTTTGAAGTGGAAGATACAAAGAACATAGCTTTGTTTAGCTATGGATCTCAAACTCTAACAGAGTTGGAGATATGGCACAAAAGGCTTGCTCACATTGGTGAGAGGACACTCAAACAGATTTGCAGGGACCAAAGTGTACTTGGTTTGCCTAATATCACAAGGCAACACATGATTTATAAGTGTGAAGCTTGTCAACTCGGCAAGGCTCATAGACAACCTTTCAATAAGAAAGGATATATGTATCAAAATCCTTTGGATCTAGTGCACACGGATGTGTGGGGTCCAAGTAAGGAGCCATCTATATCAGGCTCAAGATATTATGTGTCTTTCATAGATGATTGTAGCAGGTGGACCATTCTGTTTTTCATGAAGCACAAGGATGAAGTGTTTAATTGCTTTAAGAAGTATATTGCTCTTGTTGAAAATCAAACAGGTAGGACTTTGAAAAGACTCAGATCAGATGGTGGAGGAGAATACTTCTCTTCTGAATTTGATGCCTTCTTGCATGAAAGAGGCATTAAAAGGGAAGTCACTACAAGGTATACACCCGAACTCAATGGTGTAGCAGAGAGGAGGAACAGAGCTATTGTCGAAGCTGCAAGGTCCATGCTCAATGAAAAGGGATTGCCGAACTACCTATGGGCAGAGGCTGTGTCGACAGCCACATATCTCATAAATAGACTTCCATCTAAGTCACTAGATGGAACCACTCCATATGAAGTGTGGAATGGAAGAAGACCTAGTCTAGAGCATTGTAAAATCTTTGGATGCTTAGCCTATGCTCACATTCCTTCTCAAGTAAGAGGGAAATTGGATCCCAAGGCAGAGAAGTGTGTATTCATTGGTTATGATCAAAACCAAAAAGGATATAGATTGTACAATCCAACCAATAAAGGATTTTCTGTGAGTAGAGATGTAATTTTTGATGAAAACAAATCATGGTTTGATGATGACAGGAAAGTGAAGCTGCCATATGACTTGGATGAAGATTTTCCATCACTTCAACCAAAGGAGCCAAAGCAGATTGAAGAAAGTGATTCGGAGATTGACCTAGAAGACTTGGAAAGACTAAAGCTATGGAAGAACAAAGGTAAAGCAAAGATGCAGGATGCTACATATGGACCCGAGAGCTCACATCAACCACTTAGAAGGTCTTCGAGGGAGAAGAAGAAACCAGGGAGGTTTGGTTATGATACTTCTTTGGTCACCAAGCACTCAATCTACATTGCAAAGGATTCAACCAATGAAGAACCTACCACATTTGAAGAAGCACAAAGCAAGAAAGCTTGGAGAGATGCAATGGATGAAGAAATGGAAGCCTTGAAGGAGAATGACACTTGGGAGCTTGTACCTAACAAGCCATCTATGAAGATAATCGGATCTCGATGGATATACAAAATCAAGAAGAATCCAGATGGAAGTATAAATAGACACAAAGCAAGGTTAGTTGCTAAAGGGTTTGCTCAAACCCATGGTATTGATTATGAGGAGACTTTCTCTCCTGTTGCAAAAATGCCTACAATTAGGGTTCTCATAAGTCTTGCTGCATCTAGAAATTGGAATCTTTATCAACTTGATGTAAAGAATGCTTTCTTGAATGGATGGATTTCTGAGGAAGTGTATATGGCACAACCTCCTGGATATGAGGATGCACATCATCCTAACTATGTATGCAAACTAAAGAAAGCTTTGTATGGATTGAAGCAAGCTCCAAGAGCTTGGAATTTCAGATTGGTTACTTATTTGCAGGACCAAGGATTCAAAGCTAGCAAGGCGGATACCTCTTTGTTCATAAAGAGGAATGGATCTGAAGTGATCTATTTATGTGTGTATGTTGATGATATTATTATCACAGGCAATGATCTTGAAGGAATCAAACAGGTAAAGAGTCAAATGAAGGAGGAGTTCAAAATAAGTGACCTCGGACCACTCACTTATTTTCTTGGATTGGAGTTGATCTACACAGATTCAGGTATATACATCACACAAAGGAAGTATGTCCATGACATGCTCGTCAAGTTCAAGATGGAAAATACAAAGTGTGCAGGTACACCTATGGAGCAAAATCATAAGCTTAGTGCTTATGAAGGAGAGCCAATTGAAGACATCACAAGCTATCAAAGCTTGGTTGGAAGTTTGAACTATGCAACACTCACAAGGGTGGATATATGCTATAGTGTTAGCATATTGAGTCAGTTTATGCATAAGCCGAGAAGACCACATATGGAAGTGGCCAAGCGAGTCCTCAAGTACCTAAAGGGGACCATGAATGAAGGTTTGTTTTATTCATATACTTCAGATATTGAGCTAAAGGTCTACTCAGATGCAGATTGGGCCGGATCTAAAGATGATAGAAGAAGCACATCAGGGTATATATCATTTGCAGGTTCAAAAATCATTTCTTGGTCATCGAAGAAGCAACCAACCGTGGCATTATCTTCTACTGAAGCTGAATATAGAGGTTTGGCTAATGCAACTCAAGAAATCATGTGGTTAAAATCTTTGTACACAGATCTTGGACTTCATTCTTCAACACCTCACATTTTTGGTGACAACACAAGCTCACTACATCTAGCAGCTAATCCGGTATACCATGCTAGAACCAAGCATATTGAAGTCCACTACCATTATGTAAGGGAGAAGCTAATGAGCAAGGATATTCAACTATCCTACGTCTCTACAGATATGCAATGTGCAGACATGTTGACGAAAGCTCTTGATGGTACGAAATTAAGTAGATTCAAGTTGATGATTGGTTTGCAGGAAATCAAGGACAATTGAAGACTTATTTGGAGGCCAAGCATGTTAGGCTTGAGGGGGAGCTGTTGGTGCATTTTGCCCAAGCCTACATGCTTGATATGCTTGATATTATCCTCATTTGTAAGTCACATGAGTAGTCATGTGAACACCTCTTGTAAAAGAGTACATTTTATCTCTTGTAAATGGAAAAAGAAAAAAGGAAAAGGATGGCTTACCTCATCCATGATGTAAAAGCAAATTCGTGGCTCCAACTACCAAAATCACGAATTTTTGAGCTGAGGGAATCTCTCCTAACTTTGGGGATCACTTTTAGGTGGAGCCATTCGAATTCGAATTCAAAACTCCCTCCAAGAATTGCTATAAAAGGAGCAAGAAGGAAGAGGCGATTAGCAAGCCTTGTACGTGACCACTTCATGTCATTTTGTAGAGATTGAAGAGCTTACTCCATAGCTCTATCATTCTACTCCCATTGTGCAAAGATTCATTGCCAATGTGGTTGTAATCATATGTGAATCTATACATTTATTATCATCTACCTCTCTGTTTTGTTCTCTGCTATACTCACTCAGAGCAGTAACTTCAGAAGGTCATATCTCGAGTTTTACTGAACATTTTTCAGTGTTTTAAAGTGCGTTGGATAGCTCTCACTGTCTAGTTTCTACCTATAAATTTTCAAGGTCATTGGAGTTATACTTTTGGAGATATCTGCATTTTACTGCTTACTGGTCTATCTCTGCAGAGCCCCGAGAATTGTGGGAATGTTCCAGAACTTGATGAAACTTGTTCTCAGTGCTCAGTCCATCATTTGAAGTGTTTTAACTTGGAATAGGAAGCTTGCTAAGTCTATTTGCTATGCCCAAAAGGAATTTTTCTAATTCCTTCCAGGTTGAGAGCACTGTTCATTTTTTCCAGCAGGTGTATGTCCAAAAATAGCAAGTTTTGGGAGCTAGTCATTTCGCAACTTGTCTGTCTTGACTTAAACTTTTGGGATACATGTTCCAAAGTACTTGGCTGATATTTTGGTGGATTTAGGAAGCTCAAAGGGTCTAATAATCAACTCTGAAGTCTCAGTTGGCTGGTGTGAAGCTGGTTGTAGCGGCACCTACTCATCTTTGGATTGCATCCACCATCTCTCTTCACAGTGGTATCAGAGCATAGTCAAGCAACATGGGAGATGGATTTCCATCAACAATTGACAAATTGGATCGAAACAACTACCCGGCATGGTCTCTAAGGATGGAGGCTTACCTTCAAGGGAGGAATCTATATGGATTCATATCCGGAGATGAAGCAATGCCAACCATGAGGAACAAAGGGCAACCATCACATGAAGAAGTGGAAGGACTTTCGAATTGGTGTTCGAAGGATGCACTTGCAAGGTCTTATATTCTAAACTCAATCTCTGATTTTCTTTTACCTCATGTCAAGGGATGCAAGACATCAAGAGAAACCTGGAATGCACTTGCTTCTTTCTTCTCTTCCAACACTCGAGCAAGGAAGAACCAATTGTGGATGGAGTTCACAACAATGAAGAAAAGCCCGAAGCAAAATGTGACTGATTATGTCACAAAGATGAAGGAGATTTCCGACCAACTTGGAAGCATTGGAGAGGTAATTGAAGAGGAGCAAATCATAAGACAAATCATGAATGGAATCAAAGCAGACGACAAGTGGGAGTCATTCACAACAGCCATGGATTTATACATGGATATGCATGTACCCGACCTCAACACACTCATGGGCCAACTCTTCACTCATGAAGCAAAGATTAGCAAAGGTGGTGAGTCCTCAAGAGGTAATCAAACTTCTGCCTTATATTCTGATAAAGCTAAGGTCAAGGACAAGTCAAAGAATAGGAAGAATGAAGATGAAGGAAGCTCTTTCCAAGCAAACTTTGCAGGTAGAGGACGAGCTAGAGGAAGAGGCAGAAGTGGAAAGCAAGGCAGGGGGAGATTCCAATCATCTCAACCTTGCAACATATGTGGCTTATCTAACCATACTACTGAAGAATGTTTCAGGAACCCGAGGAACTCAAGAGGAAGAGGATTCAATAGAGGTGGCTATGGATCAAATAGAGGCAGGTACAATGGAGGCTACAACAACAACTACTACAACAACAATTACAACAACAACAACAACTATCAAAGTGGCCATAGAGGAAGAAGAGATTACAATAACTATGCAGAGGACCAAAGTCAAGAAGATTCATTATTGATTATGAATCTATCAACAAAGAAGGGTAAGGATGATGATCACATATTTTACATTGATTCGGGATGCTCGAACCATGTAGCAGGAAATGTGGCTTTACTTTCTGATTTGGAAGATCCTCATAACAAGCATGAAGTGTAGACAGGAGATGACACAAAGCACTCAGTGGAGAAGATAGGTAATGTGAAGACATCAGATGGGAATATGAACCTCTTAAGCAAAGTCTTGTATGTCCCTACAATTACCAAAAATTTAATAAGTGTTGGACAGATTGTTGAAAAAGGATTGCAGGTTAGATTCAATCGATTTGGAGCATATGTTGAAGACCCAAGGCAAGGCTTTCGAAGGATTGCCAAAGGAGAAAAGACAGGAAGGCTTTTCACTTTTGAAGTGGAAGATACAAAGAACATAGCTTTGTTTAGCTATGGATCTCAAACTCTAACAGAGTTGGAGATATGGCACAAAAGGCTTGCTCACATTGGTGAGAGGACACTCAAACAGATTTGCAGGGACCAATAGTGTACTTGGTTTGCCTAATATCACAAGGCAACACATGATTTATAAGTGTGAAGCTTGTCAACATCGGCAAGGCTCATAGACAACCTTCAATAAGAAAGGATATATGTATCAAAATCCTTTGGATCTAGTGCACACGGATGTGTGGGGTCCAAGTAAGGAGCCATCTATATCAGGCTCAAGATATTATGTGTCTTTCATAGATGATTGTAGCAGGTGGACCATTCTGTTTTCATGAAGCACAAGGATGAAGTGTTTAATTGCTTTAAGAAGTATATTGCTCTTGTTGAAAATCAAACAGGTAGGACTTTGAAAAGACTCAGATCAGATGGTGGAAGGAGAATACTTCTCTTCTGAATTGATGCCTT
>CM035424.1:105790171-105805354 GCA_020310875.1 Ceratopteris richardii | reverse complement strand
TTCGTGGCTCCAACTACCAAATCACGAATTTTTGAGCTGAGGGAATCTCTCCTAACTTTGGGGATCACTTTTAGGTGGAGCCATTCGAATTCGAATTCAAAACTCCCTCCAAGAATTGCTATAAAAGGAGCAAGAAGGAAGAGGCGATTAGCAAGCCTTGTACGTGACCACTTCATGTCATTTTGTAGAGATTGAAGAGCTTACTCCATAGCTCTATCATTCTACTCCCATTGTGCAAAGATTCATTGCCAATGTGGTTGTAATCATATGTGAATCTATACATTTATTATCATCTACCTCTCTGTTTTGTTCTCTGCTATACTCACTCAGAGCAGTAACTTCAGAAGGTCATATCTCGAGTTTTACTGAACATTTTTCAGTGTTTTAAAGTGCGTTGGATAGCTCTCACTGTCTAGTTTCTACCTATAAATTTTCAAGGTCATTGGAGTTATACTTTTGGAGATATCTGCATTTTACTGCTTACTGGTCTATCTCTGCAGAGCCCCGAGAATTGTGGGAATGTTCCAGAACTTGATGAAACTTGTTCTCAGTGCTCAGTCCATCATTTGAAGTGTTTTAACTTGGAATAGGAAGCTTGCTAAGTCTATTTGCTATGCCCAAAAGGAATTTTTCTAATTCCTTCCAGGTTGAGAGCACTGTTCATTTTTTCCAGCAGGTGTATGTCCAAAAATAGCAAGTTTTGGGAGCTAGTCATTTCGCAACTTGTCTGTCTTGACTTAAACTTTTGGGATACATGTTCCAAAGTACTTGGCTGATATTTTGGTGGATTTAGGAAGCTCAAAGGGTCTAATAATCAACTCTGAAGTCTCAGTTGGCTGGTGTGAAGCTGGTTGTAGCGGCACCTACTCATCTTTGGATTGCATCCACCATCTCTCTTCACAGTGGTATCAGAGCATAGTCAAGCAACATGGGAGATGGATTTCCATCAACAATTGACAAATTGGATCGAAACAACTACCCGGCATGGTCTCTAAGGATGGAGGCTTACCTTCAAGGGAGGAATCTATATGGATTCATATCCGGAGATGAAGCAATGCCAACCATGAGGAACAAAGGGCAACCATCACATGAAGAAGTGGAAGGACTTTCGAATTGGTGTTCGAAGGATGCACTTGCAAGGTCTTATATTCTAAACTCAATCTCTGATTTTCTTTTACCTCATGTCAAGGGATGCAAGACATCAAGAGAAACCTGGAATGCACTTGCTTCTTTCTTCTCTTCCAACACTCGAGCAAGGAAGAACCAATTGTGGATGGAGTTCACAACAATGAAGAAAAGCCCGAAGCAAAATGTGACTGATTATGTCACAAAGATGAAGGAGATTTCCGACCAACTTGGAAGCATTGGAGAGGTAATTGAAGAGGAGCAAATCATAAGACAAATCATGAATGGAATCAAAGCAGACGACAAGTGGGAGTCATTCACAACAGCCATGGATTTATACATGGATATGCATGTACCCGACCTCAACACACTCATGGGCCAACTCTTCACTCATGAAGCAAAGATTAGCAAAGGTGGTGAGTCCTCAAGAGGTAATCAAACTTCTGCCTTATATTCTGATAAAGCTAAGGTCAAGGACAAGTCAAAGAATAGGAAGAATGAAGATGAAGGAAGCTCTTTCCAAGCAAACTTTGCAGGTAGAGGACGAGCTAGAGGAAGAGGCAGAAGTGGAAAGCAAGGCAGGGGGAGATTCCAATCATCTCAACCTTGCAACATATGTGGCTTATCTAACCATACTACTGAAGAATGTTTCAGGAACCCGAGGAACTCAAGAGGAAGAGGATTCAATAGAGGTGGCTATGGATCAAATAGAGGCAGGTACAATGGAGGCTACAACAACAACTACTACAACAACAATTACAACAACAACAACAACTATCAAAGTGGCCATAGAGGAAGAAGAGATTACAATAACTATGCAGAGGACCAAAGTCAAGAAGATTCATTATTGATTATGAATCTATCAACAAAGAAGGGTAAGGATGATGATCACATATTTTACATTGATTCGGGATGCTCGAACCATGTAGCAGGAAATGTGGCTTTACTTTCTGATTTGGAAGATCCTCATAACAAGCATGAAGTGTAGACAGGAGATGACACAAAGCACTCAGTGGAGAAGATAGGTAATGTGAAGACATCAGATGGGAATATGAACCTCTTAAGCAAAGTCTTGTATGTCCCTACAATTACCAAAAATTTAATAAGTGTTGGACAGATTGTTGAAAAAGGATTGCAGGTTAGATTCAATCGATTTGGAGCATATGTTGAAGACCCAAGGCAAGGCTTTCGAAGGATTGCCAAAGGAGAAAAGACAGGAAGGCTTTTCACTTTTGAAGTGGAAGATACAAAGAACATAGCTTTGTTTAGCTATGGATCTCAAACTCTAACAGAGTTGGAGATATGGCACAAAAGGCTTGCTCACATTGGTGAGAGGACACTCAAACAGATTTGCAGGGACCAAAGTGTACTTGGTTTGCCTAATATCACAAGGCAACACATGATTTATAAGTGTGAAGCTTGTCAACTCGGCAAGGCTCATAGACAACCTTTCAATAAGAAAGGATATATGTATCAAAATCCTTTGGATCTAGTGCACACGGATGTGTGGGGTCCAAGTAAGGAGCCATCTATATCAGGCTCAAGATATTATGTGTCTTTCATAGATGATTGTAGCAGGTGGACCATTCTGTTTTTCATGAAGCACAAGGATGAAGTGTTTAATTGCTTTAAGAAGTATATTGCTCTTGTTGAAAATCAAACAGGTAGGACTTTGAAAAGACTCAGATCAGATGGTGGAGGAGAATACTTCTCTTCTGAATTTGATGCCTTCTTGCATGAAAGAGGCATTAAAAGGGAAGTCACTACAAGGTATACACCCGAACTCAATGGTGTAGCAGAGAGGAGGAACAGAGCTATTGTCGAAGCTGCAAGGTCCATGCTCAATGAAAAGGGATTGCCGAACTACCTATGGGCAGAGGCTGTGTCGACAGCCACATATCTCATAAATAGACTTCCATCTAAGTCACTAGATGGAACCACTCCATATGAAGTGTGGAATGGAAGAAGACCTAGTCTAGAGCATTGTAAAATCTTTGGATGCTTAGCCTATGCTCACATTCCTTCTCAAGTAAGAGGGAAATTGGATCCCAAGGCAGAGAAGTGTGTATTCATTGGTTATGATCAAAACCAAAAAGGATATAGATTGTACAATCCAACCAATAAAGGATTTTCTGTGAGTAGAGATGTAATTTTTGATGAAAACAAATCATGGTTTGATGATGACAGGAAAGTGAAGCTGCCATATGACTTGGATGAAGATTTTCCATCACTTCAACCAAAGGAGCCAAAGCAGATTGAAGAAAGTGATTCGGAGATTGACCTAGAAGACTTGGAAAGACTAAAGCTATGGAAGAACAAAGGTAAAGCAAAGATGCAGGATGCTACATATGGACCCGAGAGCTCACATCAACCACTTAGAAGGTCTTCGAGGGAGAAGAAGAAACCAGGGAGGTTTGGTTATGATACTTCTTTGGTCACCAAGCACTCAATCTACATTGCAAAGGATTCAACCAATGAAGAACCTACCACATTTGAAGAAGCACAAAGCAAGAAAGCTTGGAGAGATGCAATGGATGAAGAAATGGAAGCCTTGAAGGAGAATGACACTTGGGAGCTTGTACCTAACAAGCCATCTATGAAGATAATCGGATCTCGATGGATATACAAAATCAAGAAGAATCCAGATGGAAGTATAAATAGACACAAAGCAAGGTTAGTTGCTAAAGGGTTTGCTCAAACCCATGGTATTGATTATGAGGAGACTTTCTCTCCTGTTGCAAAAATGCCTACAATTAGGGTTCTCATAAGTCTTGCTGCATCTAGAAATTGGAATCTTTATCAACTTGATGTAAAGAATGCTTTCTTGAATGGATGGATTTCTGAGGAAGTGTATATGGCACAACCTCCTGGATATGAGGATGCACATCATCCTAACTATGTATGCAAACTAAAGAAAGCTTTGTATGGATTGAAGCAAGCTCCAAGAGCTTGGAATTTCAGATTGGTTACTTATTTGCAGGACCAAGGATTCAAAGCTAGCAAGGCGGATACCTCTTTGTTCATAAAGAGGAATGGATCTGAAGTGATCTATTTATGTGTGTATGTTGATGATATTATTATCACAGGCAATGATCTTGAAGGAATCAAACAGGTAAAGAGTCAAATGAAGGAGGAGTTCAAAATAAGTGACCTCGGACCACTCACTTATTTTCTTGGATTGGAGTTGATCTACACAGATTCAGGTATATACATCACACAAAGGAAGTATGTCCATGACATGCTCGTCAAGTTCAAGATGGAAAATACAAAGTGTGCAGGTACACCTATGGAGCAAAATCATAAGCTTAGTGCTTATGAAGGAGAGCCAATTGAAGACATCACAAGCTATCAAAGCTTGGTTGGAAGTTTGAACTATGCAACACTCACAAGGGTGGATATATGCTATAGTGTTAGCATATTGAGTCAGTTTATGCATAAGCCGAGAAGACCACATATGGAAGTGGCCAAGCGAGTCCTCAAGTACCTAAAGGGGACCATGAATGAAGGTTTGTTTTATTCATATACTTCAGATATTGAGCTAAAGGTCTACTCAGATGCAGATTGGGCCGGATCTAAAGATGATAGAAGAAGCACATCAGGGTATATATCATTTGCAGGTTCAAAAATCATTTCTTGGTCATCGAAGAAGCAACCAACCGTGGCATTATCTTCTACTGAAGCTGAATATAGAGGTTTGGCTAATGCAACTCAAGAAATCATGTGGTTAAAATCTTTGTACACAGATCTTGGACTTCATTCTTCAACACCTCACATTTTTGGTGACAACACAAGCTCACTACATCTAGCAGCTAATCCGGTATACCATGCTAGAACCAAGCATATTGAAGTCCACTACCATTATGTAAGGGAGAAGCTAATGAGCAAGGATATTCAACTATCCTACGTCTCTACAGATATGCAATGTGCAGACATGTTGACGAAAGCTCTTGATGGTACGAAATTAAGTAGATTCAAGTTGATGATTGGTTTGCAGGAAATCAAGGACAATTGAAGACTTATTTGGAGGCCAAGCATGTTAGGCTTGAGGGGGAGCTGTTGGTGCATTTTGCCCAAGCCTACATGCTTGATATGCTTGATATTATCCTCATTTGTAAGTCACATGAGTAGTCATGTGAACACCTCTTGTAAAAGAGTACATTTTATCTCTTGTAAATGGAAAAAGAAAAAAGGAAAAGGATGGCTTACCTCATCCATGATGTAAAAGCAAATTCGTGGCTCCAACTACCAAAATCACGAATTTTTGAGCTGAGGGAATCTCTCCTAACTTTGGGGATCACTTTTAGGTGGAGCCATTCGAATTCGAATTCAAAACTCCCTCCAAGAATTGCTATAAAAGGAGCAAGAAGGAAGAGGCGATTAGCAAGCCTTGTACGTGACCACTTCATGTCATTTTGTAGAGATTGAAGAGCTTACTCCATAGCTCTATCATTCTACTCCCATTGTGCAAAGATTCATTGCCAATGTGGTTGTAATCATATGTGAATCTATACATTTATTATCATCTACCTCTCTGTTTTGTTCTCTGCTATACTCACTCAGAGCAGTAACTTCAGAAGGTCATATCTCGAGTTTTACTGAACATTTTTCAGTGTTTTAAAGTGCGTTGGATAGCTCTCACTGTCTAGTTTCTACCTATAAATTTTCAAGGTCATTGGAGTTATACTTTTGGAGATATCTGCATTTTACTGCTTACTGGTCTATCTCTGCAGAGCCCCGAGAATTGTGGGAATGTTCCAGAACTTGATGAAACTTGTTCTCAGTGCTCAGTCCATCATTTGAAGTGTTTTAACTTGGAATAGGAAGCTTGCTAAGTCTATTTGCTATGCCCAAAAGGAATTTTTCTAATTCCTTCCAGGTTGAGAGCACTGTTCATTTTTTCCAGCAGGTGTATGTCCAAAAATAGCAAGTTTTGGGAGCTAGTCATTTCGCAACTTGTCTGTCTTGACTTAAACTTTTGGGATACATGTTCCAAAGTACTTGGCTGATATTTTGGTGGATTTAGGAAGCTCAAAGGGTCTAATAATCAACTCTGAAGTCTCAGTTGGCTGGTGTGAAGCTGGTTGTAGCGGCACCTACTCATCTTTGGATTGCATCCACCATCTCTCTTCACAGTGGTATCAGAGCATAGTCAAGCAACATGGGAGATGGATTTCCATCAACAATTGACAAATTGGATCGAAACAACTACCCGGCATGGTCTCTAAGGATGGAGGCTTACCTTCAAGGGAGGAATCTATATGGATTCATATCCGGAGATGAAGCAATGCCAACCATGAGGAACAAAGGGCAACCATCACATGAAGAAGTGGAAGGACTTTCGAATTGGTGTTCGAAGGATGCACTTGCAAGGTCTTATATTCTAAACTCAATCTCTGATTTTCTTTTACCTCATGTCAAGGGATGCAAGACATCAAGAGAAACCTGGAATGCACTTGCTTCTTTCTTCTCTTCCAACACTCGAGCAAGGAAGAACCAATTGTGGATGGAGTTCACAACAATGAAGAAAAGCCCGAAGCAAAATGTGACTGATTATGTCACAAAGATGAAGGAGATTTCCGACCAACTTGGAAGCATTGGAGAGGTAATTGAAGAGGAGCAAATCATAAGACAAATCATGAATGGAATCAAAGCAGACGACAAGTGGGAGTCATTCACAACAGCCATGGATTTATACATGGATATGCATGTACCCGACCTCAACACACTCATGGGCCAACTCTTCACTCATGAAGCAAAGATTAGCAAAGGTGGTGAGTCCTCAAGAGGTAATCAAACTTCTGCCTTATATTCTGATAAAGCTAAGGTCAAGGACAAGTCAAAGAATAGGAAGAATGAAGATGAAGGAAGCTCTTTCCAAGCAAACTTTGCAGGTAGAGGACGAGCTAGAGGAAGAGGCAGAAGTGGAAAGCAAGGCAGGGGGAGATTCCAATCATCTCAACCTTGCAACATATGTGGCTTATCTAACCATACTACTGAAGAATGTTTCAGGAACCCGAGGAACTCAAGAGGAAGAGGATTCAATAGAGGTGGCTATGGATCAAATAGAGGCAGGTACAATGGAGGCTACAACAACAACTACTACAACAACAATTACAACAACAACAACAACTATCAAAGTGGCCATAGAGGAAGAAGAGATTACAATAACTATGCAGAGGACCAAAGTCAAGAAGATTCATTATTGATTATGAATCTATCAACAAAGAAGGGTAAGGATGATGATCACATATTTTACATTGATTCGGGATGCTCGAACCATGTAGCAGGAAATGTGGCTTTACTTTCTGATTTGGAAGATCCTCATAACAAGCATGAAGTGTAGACAGGAGATGACACAAAGCACTCAGTGGAGAAGATAGGTAATGTGAAGACATCAGATGGGAATATGAACCTCTTAAGCAAAGTCTTGTATGTCCCTACAATTACCAAAAATTTAATAAGTGTTGGACAGATTGTTGAAAAAGGATTGCAGGTTAGATTCAATCGATTTGGAGCATATGTTGAAGACCCAAGGCAAGGCTTTCGAAGGATTGCCAAAGGAGAAAAGACAGGAAGGCTTTTCACTTTTGAAGTGGAAGATACAAAGAACATAGCTTTGTTTAGCTATGGATCTCAAACTCTAACAGAGTTGGAGATATGGCACAAAAGGCTTGCTCACATTGGTGAGAGGACACTCAAACAGATTTGCAGGGACCAAAGTGTACTTGGTTTGCCTAATATCACAAGGCAACACATGATTTATAAGTGTGAAGCTTGTCAACTCGGCAAGGCTCATAGACAACCTTTCAATAAGAAAGGATATATGTATCAAAATCCTTTGGATCTAGTGCACACGGATGTGTGGGGTCCAAGTAAGGAGCCATCTATATCAGGCTCAAGATATTATGTGTCTTTCATAGATGATTGTAGCAGGTGGACCATTCTGTTTTTCATGAAGCACAAGGATGAAGTGTTTAATTGCTTTAAGAAGTATATTGCTCTTGTTGAAAATCAAACAGGTAGGACTTTGAAAAGACTCAGATCAGATGGTGGAGGAGAATACTTCTCTTCTGAATTTGATGCCTTCTTGCATGAAAGAGGCATTAAAAGGGAAGTCACTACAAGGTATACACCCGAACTCAATGGTGTAGCAGAGAGGAGGAACAGAGCTATTGTCGAAGCTGCAAGGTCCATGCTCAATGAAAAGGGATTGCCGAACTACCTATGGGCAGAGGCTGTGTCGACAGCCACATATCTCATAAATAGACTTCCATCTAAGTCACTAGATGGAACCACTCCATATGAAGTGTGGAATGGAAGAAGACCTAGTCTAGAGCATTGTAAAATCTTTGGATGCTTAGCCTATGCTCACATTCCTTCTCAAGTAAGAGGGAAATTGGATCCCAAGGCAGAGAAGTGTGTATTCATTGGTTATGATCAAAACCAAAAAGGATATAGATTGTACAATCCAACCAATAAAGGATTTTCTGTGAGTAGAGATGTAATTTTTGATGAAAACAAATCATGGTTTGATGATGACAGGAAAGTGAAGCTGCCATATGACTTGGATGAAGATTTTCCATCACTTCAACCAAAGGAGCCAAAGCAGATTGAAGAAAGTGATTCGGAGATTGACCTAGAAGACTTGGAAAGACTAAAGCTATGGAAGAACAAAGGTAAAGCAAAGATGCAGGATGCTACATATGGACCCGAGAGCTCACATCAACCACTTAGAAGGTCTTCGAGGGAGAAGAAGAAACCAGGGAGGTTTGGTTATGATACTTCTTTGGTCACCAAGCACTCAATCTACATTGCAAAGGATTCAACCAATGAAGAACCTACCACATTTGAAGAAGCACAAAGCAAGAAAGCTTGGAGAGATGCAATGGATGAAGAAATGGAAGCCTTGAAGGAGAATGACACTTGGGAGCTTGTACCTAACAAGCCATCTATGAAGATAATCGGATCTCGATGGATATACAAAATCAAGAAGAATCCAGATGGAAGTATAAATAGACACAAAGCAAGGTTAGTTGCTAAAGGGTTTGCTCAAACCCATGGTATTGATTATGAGGAGACTTTCTCTCCTGTTGCAAAAATGCCTACAATTAGGGTTCTCATAAGTCTTGCTGCATCTAGAAATTGGAATCTTTATCAACTTGATGTAAAGAATGCTTTCTTGAATGGATGGATTTCTGAGGAAGTGTATATGGCACAACCTCCTGGATATGAGGATGCACATCATCCTAACTATGTATGCAAACTAAAGAAAGCTTTGTATGGATTGAAGCAAGCTCCAAGAGCTTGGAATTTCAGATTGGTTACTTATTTGCAGGACCAAGGATTCAAAGCTAGCAAGGCGGATACCTCTTTGTTCATAAAGAGGAATGGATCTGAAGTGATCTATTTATGTGTGTATGTTGATGATATTATTATCACAGGCAATGATCTTGAAGGAATCAAACAGGTAAAGAGTCAAATGAAGGAGGAGTTCAAAATAAGTGACCTCGGACCACTCACTTATTTTCTTGGATTGGAGTTGATCTACACAGATTCAGGTATATACATCACACAAAGGAAGTATGTCCATGACATGCTCGTCAAGTTCAAGATGGAAAATACAAAGTGTGCAGGTACACCTATGGAGCAAAATCATAAGCTTAGTGCTTATGAAGGAGAGCCAATTGAAGACATCACAAGCTATCAAAGCTTGGTTGGAAGTTTGAACTATGCAACACTCACAAGGGTGGATATATGCTATAGTGTTAGCATATTGAGTCAGTTTATGCATAAGCCGAGAAGACCACATATGGAAGTGGCCAAGCGAGTCCTCAAGTACCTAAAGGGGACCATGAATGAAGGTTTGTTTTATTCATATACTTCAGATATTGAGCTAAAGGTCTACTCAGATGCAGATTGGGCCGGATCTAAAGATGATAGAAGAAGCACATCAGGGTATATATCATTTGCAGGTTCAAAAATCATTTCTTGGTCATCGAAGAAGCAACCAACCGTGGCATTATCTTCTACTGAAGCTGAATATAGAGGTTTGGCTAATGCAACTCAAGAAATCATGTGGTTAAAATCTTTGTACACAGATCTTGGACTTCATTCTTCAACACCTCACATTTTTGGTGACAACACAAGCTCACTACATCTAGCAGCTAATCCGGTATACCATGCTAGAACCAAGCATATTGAAGTCCACTACCATTATGTAAGGGAGAAGCTAATGAGCAAGGATATTCAACTATCCTACGTCTCTACAGATATGCAATGTGCAGACATGTTGACGAAAGCTCTTGATGGTACGAAATTAAGTAGATTCAAGTTGATGATTGGTTTGCAGGAAATCAAGGACAATTGAAGACTTATTTGGAGGCCAAGCATGTTAGGCTTGAGGGGGAGCTGTTGGTGCATTTTGCCCAAGCCTACATGCTTGATATGCTTGATATTATCCTCATTTGTAAGTCACATGAGTAGTCATGTGAACACCTCTTGTAAAAGAGTACATTTTATCTCTTGTAAATGGAAAAAGAAAAAAGGAAAAGGATGGCTTACCTCATCCATGATGTAAAAGCAAATTCGTGGCTCCAACTACCAAAATCACGAATTTTTGAGCTGAGGGAATCTCTCCTAACTTTGGGGATCACTTTTAGGTGGAGCCATTCGAATTCGAATTCAAAACTCCCTCCAAGAATTGCTATAAAAGGAGCAAGAAGGAAGAGGCGATTAGCAAGCCTTGTACGTGACCACTTCATGTCATTTTGTAGAGATTGAAGAGCTTACTCCATAGCTCTATCATTCTACTCCCATTGTGCAAAGATTCATTGCCAATGTGGTTGTAATCATATGTGAATCTATACATTTATTATCATCTACCTCTCTGTTTTGTTCTCTGCTATACTCACTCAGAGCAGTAACTTCAGAAGGTCATATCTCGAGTTTTACTGAACATTTTTCAGTGTTTTAAAGTGCGTTGGATAGCTCTCACTGTCTAGTTTCTACCTATAAATTTTCAAGGTCATTGGAGTTATACTTTTGGAGATATCTGCATTTTACTGCTTACTGGTCTATCTCTGCAGAGCCCCGAGAATTGTGGGAATGTTCCAGAACTTGATGAAACTTGTTCTCAGTGCTCAGTCCATCATTTGAAGTGTTTTAACTTGGAATAGGAAGCTTGCTAAGTCTATTTGCTATGCCCAAAAGGAATTTTTCTAATTCCTTCCAGGTTGAGAGCACTGTTCATTTTTTCCAGCAGGTGTATGTCCAAAAATAGCAAGTTTTGGGAGCTAGTCATTTCGCAACTTGTCTGTCTTGACTTAAACTTTTGGGATACATGTTCCAAAGTACTTGGCTGATATTTTGGTGGATTTAGGAAGCTCAAAGGGTCTAATAATCAACTCTGAAGTCTCAGTTGGCTGGTGTGAAGCTGGTTGTAGCGGCACCTACTCATCTTTGGATTGCATCCACCATCTCTCTTCACAGTGGTATCAGAGCATAGTCAAGCAACATGGGAGATGGATTTCCATCAACAATTGACAAATTGGATCGAAACAACTACCCGGCATGGTCTCTAAGGATGGAGGCTTACCTTCAAGGGAGGAATCTATATGGATTCATATCCGGAGATGAAGCAATGCCAACCATGAGGAACAAAGGGCAACCATCACATGAAGAAGTGGAAGGACTTTCGAATTGGTGTTCGAAGGATGCACTTGCAAGGTCTTATATTCTAAACTCAATCTCTGATTTTCTTTTACCTCATGTCAAGGGATGCAAGACATCAAGAGAAACCTGGAATGCACTTGCTTCTTTCTTCTCTTCCAACACTCGAGCAAGGAAGAACCAATTGTGGATGGAGTTCACAACAATGAAGAAAAGCCCGAAGCAAAATGTGACTGATTATGTCACAAAGATGAAGGAGATTTCCGACCAACTTGGAAGCATTGGAGAGGTAATTGAAGAGGAGCAAATCATAAGACAAATCATGAATGGAATCAAAGCAGACGACAAGTGGGAGTCATTCACAACAGCCATGGATTTATACATGGATATGCATGTACCCGACCTCAACACACTCATGGGCCAACTCTTCACTCATGAAGCAAAGATTAGCAAAGGTGGTGAGTCCTCAAGAGGTAATCAAACTTCTGCCTTATATTCTGATAAAGCTAAGGTCAAGGACAAGTCAAAGAATAGGAAGAATGAAGATGAAGGAAGCTCTTTCCAAGCAAACTTTGCAGGTAGAGGACGAGCTAGAGGAAGAGGCAGAAGTGGAAAGCAAGGCAGGGGGAGATTCCAATCATCTCAACCTTGCAACATATGTGGCTTATCTAACCATACTACTGAAGAATGTTTCAGGAACCCGAGGAACTCAAGAGGAAGAGGATTCAATAGAGGTGGCTATGGATCAAATAGAGGCAGGTACAATGGAGGCTACAACAACAACTACTACAACAACAATTACAACAACAACAACAACTATCAAAGTGGCCATAGAGGAAGAAGAGATTACAATAACTATGCAGAGGACCAAAGTCAAGAAGATTCATTATTGATTATGAATCTATCAACAAAGAAGGGTAAGGATGATGATCACATATTTTACATTGATTCGGGATGCTCGAACCATGTAGCAGGAAATGTGGCTTTACTTTCTGATTTGGAAGATCCTCATAACAAGCATGAAGTGTAGACAGGAGATGACACAAAGCACTCAGTGGAGAAGATAGGTAATGTGAAGACATCAGATGGGAATATGAACCTCTTAAGCAAAGTCTTGTATGTCCCTACAATTACCAAAAATTTAATAAGTGTTGGACAGATTGTTGAAAAAGGATTGCAGGTTAGATTCAATCGATTTGGAGCATATGTTGAAGACCCAAGGCAAGGCTTTCGAAGGATTGCCAAAGGAGAAAAGACAGGAAGGCTTTTCACTTTTGAAGTGGAAGATACAAAGAACATAGCTTTGTTTAGCTATGGATCTCAAACTCTAACAGAGTTGGAGATATGGCACAAAAGGCTTGCTCACATTGGTGAGAGGACACTCAAACAGATTTGCAGGGACCAAAGTGTACTTGGTTTGCCTAATATCACAAGGCAACACATGATTTATAAGTGTGAAGCTTGTCAACTCGGCAAGGCTCATAGACAACCTTTCAATAAGAAAGGATATATGTATCAAAATCCTTTGGATCTAGTGCACACGGATGTGTGGGGTCCAAGTAAGGAGCCATCTATATCAGGCTCAAGATATTATGTGTCTTTCATAGATGATTGTAGCAGGTGGACCATTCTGTTTTTCATGAAGCACAAGGATGAAGTGTTTAATTGCTTTAAGAAGTATATTGCTCTTGTTGAAAATCAAACAGGTAGGACTTTGAAAAGACTCAGATCAGATGGTGGAGGAGAATACTTCTCTTCTGAATTTGATGCCTTCTTGCATGAAAGAGGCATTAAAAGGGAAGTCACTACAAGGTATACACCCGAACTCAATGGTGTAGCAGAGAGGAGGAACAGAGCTATTGTCGAAGCTGCAAGGTCCATGCTCAATGAAAAGGGATTGCCGAACTACCTATGGGCAGAGGCTGTGTCGACAGCCACATATCTCATAAATAGACTTCCATCTAAGTCACTAGATGGAACCACTCCATATGAAGTGTGGAATGGAAGAAGACCTAGTCTAGAGCATTGTAAAATCTTTGGATGCTTAGCCTATGCTCACATTCCTTCTCAAGTAAGAGGGAAATTGGATCCCAAGGCAGAGAAGTGTGTATTCATTGGTTATGATCAAAACCAAAAAGGATATAGATTGTACAATCCAACCAATAAAGGATTTTCTGTGAGTAGAGATGTAATTTTTGATGAAAACAAATCATGGTTTGATGATGACAGGAAAGTGAAGCTGCCATATGACTTGGATGAAGATTTTCCATCACTTCAACCAAAGGAGCCAAAGCAGATTGAAGAAAGTGATTCGGAGATTGACCTAGAAGACTTGGAAAGACTAAAGCTATGGAAGAACAAAGGTAAAGCAAAGATGCAGGATGCTACATATGGACCCGAGAGCTCACATCAACCACTTAGAAGGTCTTCGAGGGAGAAGAAGAAACCAGGGAGGTTTGGTTATGATACTTCTTTGGTCACCAAGCACTCAATCTACATTGCAAAGGATTCAACCAATGAAGAACCTACCACATTTGAAGAAGCACAAAGCAAGAAAGCTTGGAGAGATGCAATGGATGAAGAAATGGAAGCCTTGAAGGAGAATGACACTTGGGAGCTTGTACCTAACAAGCCATCTATGAAGATAATCGGATCTCGATGGATATACAAAATCAAGAAGAATCCAGATGGAAGTATAAATAGACACAAAGCAAGGTTAGTTGCTAAAGGGTTTGCTCAAACCCATGGTATTGATTATGAGGAGACTTTCTCTCCTGTTGCAAAAATGCCTACAATTAGGGTTCTCATAAGTCTTGCTGCATCTAGAAATTGGAATCTTTATCAACTTGATGTAAAGAATGCTTTCTTGAATGGATGGATTTCTGAGGAAGTGTATATGGCACAACCTCCTGGATATGAGGATGCACATCATCCTAACTATGTATGCAAACTAAAGAAAGCTTTGTATGGATTGAAGCAAGCTCCAAGAGCTTGGAATTTCAGATTGGTTACTTATTTGCAGGACCAAGGATTCAAAGCTAGCAAGGCGGATACCTCTTTGTTCATAAAGAGGAATGGATCTGAAGTGATCTATTTATGTGTGTATGTTGATGATATTATTATCACAGGCAATGATCTTGAAGGAATCAAACAGGTAAAGAGTCAAATGAAGGAGGAGTTCAAAATAAGTGACCTCGGACCACTCACTTATTTTCTTGGATTGGAGTTGATCTACACAGATTCAGGTATATACATCACACAAAGGAAGTATGTCCATGACATGCTCGTCAAGTTCAAGATGGAAAATACAAAGTGTGCAGGTACACCTATGGAGCAAAATCATAAGCTTAGTGCTTATGAAGGAGAGCCAATTGAAGACATCACAAGCTA
>CM035424.1:105717671-105785171 GCA_020310875.1 Ceratopteris richardii | reverse complement strand
CCAACCCTTTTCCATGGACCCTTCTGGTTTCACTCTTTGCCATACATAACCTTTTAATATTCCCGTAAATCGCTCAACCCAAAAGATCCATCGAGTGTTGATAACACCTGCAATCTCTATTTCATCTACAAGATGGACTAATAAATGAACCTGAATATCAAAAAATGAAGTAGGAAGCTCTTTCTCCATCAAACATTTGCATTCTTTTTTTTTGTGGGATCGAGTTTTTGTCAATCTCCTTTGACGTAATCTACCTATACACATCATAAAAAAGAATAAAGATATTAATTCATAAATAAAAGGTATCAAATATTCATATATATTAAATATAAAAGTATCATAATTACCTTATAAGTGATCCAAGACAATATATCACATCTCGTACTCCTTTCGTTCTACATCCATCGATAACCAAAGATAAAATGTGTTTCAAAAATTTATTTCAAACATGGGATTTTAACCCAGATAAGCTCTTATCATCCATAGTAAACATGTTTTGGAAAGATGCTCCATATCTTGTAGGAGTCCGAATCAATTGAATCCTATTGTTGATAGTCCGTATCTCTTTTGTCGTAAGTACCCAAGGAACAGGTGCATAAGTCATTTCTTATCGATTTCTATCAAAAACTAGCCATAACTTTGGTTTTGAAATTTGGTCCTTCAAATCATTCCTTGATGCTATGGTGTCTTTTAATCCAAGAAGATGCTGCCATAATGAATAACTAATATTCTTGAATATATGCATAGGATCAAGAAGATGACATACTTTTAACTCTTTCCAATACTCCAAAGAATACCATATTGATATATTCTCTATGAGTGAAAATTTTCCTTTACCTCTCTTCACATTCTCATTATCTTCATCATCATTGAAGATTTCTGGTTCTGGATATATCAGAGATCTATCTATCCATTTTTGATACCAATCCATAGGCGTCATTGGTGTTGAAGATAAATGTACAAGCTCATTTTCACTTTATCTATGCTTGGATAAATTTGCCAAATATAAAGATAAAGGAAAATAAGAGAAAAGAAAAAAAGAAAAAAAATTCTAGTCAAAATTCATGATGAGTAAAAGATACAATATCTGCCTTGTAGTAAGTGGCATGTAGTGGGCAATCAAATGAAAGTGGTGAGTTAAGAAGGAGGCACAAACTTCTTCACATGCTCATTGGTTATAAAAGTGGAGCGGGAGCACATTCTAAACAAGCAAAGAAAGAGGCAAGAGCTCCCAATAGTCGGATCTGGTCATTTTGTCATTTTGTCTTCCCAGAGACTCCTTCCAGCTGCATGTCATTTTGTACATAGCTATGTTGTGAAGCTCATATCTCAGAGTATATGTAACCATTTCTTGGCTTTAAACACTCATTGGAAAGTTTATCTTCTCTAATTTCTTTATATCAAATATCTCCTTCAAGCTTGTATATTCTCTGAGGTATCAGTAAAAGAGTGAAATCCAGTTTTTCAGCATACTTGTGTAGACATGTAGTCTATTTTGGTCAGTTATGTTTTCTAACCAAAATGTATCCAAATTGCTTAATTTTTAGCTTTTTGGAAATCTCTTTGCATCCATTTTCGATGTGCTAAATATGTCGTTCAAATGATTTATATTCTGTGAGATAGCTATCAGAGAGTGAAGTCTAGTTTTTTAGTATAGTTGTATGCATAGGCAATGTATTTTGGTCAGTTGATTTTCCTAACAAAAACTCATCCAAATTACTTGATCTTTAGCTTGTTGGAAAGCTACTTGTGCTTAGTTTCTCTACCTCAAATATTGTCCTCAAAGGCTATATATTTAGGGAGTTATTAGTCCGAGAGTGAAGTTCAATTCTTCAGCATACTTGTGTGGATAGGTAGTTCACTTCGTTAGTTGCATTTCTTAATCAAAACTTGTACAAATTAAGTTATTTATAGCTTGTTAGAAAGATCTCTTTGTCTACTTTGATTGATTAAAGGCATAGTCCATTTGAGTTTTGTATTGAGAGCAGCAAGCTATCTAAGGTGCAGCTATTTGTCCAAGTGTCGGACATACAAGGGCTCACTACACGTTTTTGTTACGCATAGGAGAACTCATTCTCCATAGTTGGTATCAAAGAAAACTTGGTGCTGAAGCTTCACCAGAGTTAGAGTTAAAGAAAAGCAAAAGAGGAGCTACAAAACAAGGGGGAGCTTCACAAACACAAGAGCAAAGGACAATATAACTATTTGAGGTAACTCTCAAAGTTTTTGATAGTCTTCAATGGCTGACTTGGGTCAACAAGTAGAGAAATTGGATAAGGATAATTATCCCATGTGGAAGTTTAGAATGACCAACTACCTATTGGGCAAAGGCTTGTGTGGTATTGTCAGTGGTGATGATGCTCAACCTCAAATCAATCAAGCCACGGCCACCGAAGTCCAAAGGAGGTAAGCAAAAGAATGGAAAGAGAGGAATAGGAGAGTCATGTTCCTCATTTCACAAGTCATTGCTAATGCCATGGTAGGGCATATTCAACATCTAGAGAAAGCTAAGCATACTTGGGAAGCTCTTGAAAGGATGTATTCAACAAATACGAAAGCTAGGAAACTTCAACTCAAGAAGGAGTTGAACACAATCAAGAAAAGTTCGAGTCAATCCATAGCTGAATATAGTTTGAAGATTAAGGAGCTAAGTGATGCTTTAGCTTCTATTGGCACAATGGTTGAAGAAGAAGATCTTGTGTGCTATACTCTCAATGGATTGAGAGAAGATGAAAGATGGAAGCCTTTTATAACTTCCATTAACTTGAAAGATGCATATCCAGGTTTTGAAGAAGCTTAGCTTTGCTGGCCCCAAAGGAAAGGACAGCCACAACCAGGTAAAGGAAGGAACTCAAGTGGAGGCTCAAGATGAAAAGGAAGAGGTCACAACTCCAAATACAATCAAAACAATTCCGAAGACAACAAGGATGCATCAAATGCCAACACATAAGGAAGAGGTCGAGGTAGAAGTAGAGGAAGGGGCCGAGGCTCCTACAATTCTCATAAAGGTATAACATGCTATGATTGTGCTAAAGTAGGACACTATCCTAATGATTATTGGATGAAGAATGGAAGACCAAATGGAGGCAATCAAAGGAGCCAAAGCAACTATGAAAGTACCTGAAGTGAAGGAAGTAAGGACACACTACTTGCAATGAGACATGAGTATAGAAGCTCTTGTGAAGATGATAAAAAATGGTACATTGATTCAGGTTGTAGTAACCATATGTCATGTCAAGGAAGTTTGTTCACTAATCTACATGTACCAAGTGGAAAAGGATGTGTTGAAACAGGCGATGATACTCAACACATGATTGAACATATTGGAGATATAAGGGTAGGCGATACAAGTAGAGCAAAGGTACTATCTAATGTTTTTCATGTTCCTACAATTTCAAAGAACTTGATTTTTTTGGTGTAATTCACAAGCCTACACATTTGGCTTGATGGATACATTGAAGTCCATACACATATGGAGAAGCATAGGAACTATTGCTAGTGGTTAATTACCACTTTACTTCTTTGTAAAAGTCAGATTTGACTTGGAATCTTTGTAAACACCTACCTAAAGGAATTCGTGGAAAAAGGTTAGCTTTGATTGAAGGAATATCTCCTAGGATATAGGAGCTTGATCATAGGGAGCCAAAAGTTTGAATTTGAATTCAAATTTTTACTCAATCACTATAAAAGTGAACATGGAAAAGTCGCGATCAAGACTCATCATTCCCGAGCTTCTCATTACTGATTCTGAGTGTGTGTGAGGCCTACACTCTAGCCCACACTATCTACACCATTAGGCAATGAACTTCATGCCAATGGTATTGTATACAAGTGTTCATTAATACATACATTCTCATTGTTCATTTCTGAGTTCTCTGTCATACTACTTGAAAGTCTGTCAACTTGTGGAGTGCATATCTCAGTCATTTCTCCACCAAATTCAAAGATCTAAAGCTTGTTGGAACCAGCTCAAAGTTTTCTATATGCTATCAAAATTTGAAGAGACTCTATTCAGCCGTTTCAGAGAGAAGCTCATCGAGGTGATCACTGGTCATTGTCTGCTATAATCCTAAAAAATCGAGGGTAAAGATTTATTTGCTAAATTAATTTCTCTGAGCATAGTTGATCTTTTTATATAATTCCACTTGGAATAGTTAGCTTTCTAAGCTAATTAGATACCCCTAAAAGGAATTTTTCCAATTCCTACTGTGCTGGTCATACTGAGCAAAAGATCTAGCATGTGTCAAGACATAAATAGAAGTTTTTCTTGAGATCTTGAGGTTCAAAGTTATCTGTTTTGATTCAATCATTACACACATCACTTCCAAAGTACATAGGCCATTTTATGGTATCATTGGAGAGCTAAGGAGGTCCACTTATCAAGTTTGAAGCATCAGAGGGCTGGTACAAAGCAGGATTTGGCAGTACCTACTCAATCTCTTGGAGTGTCCATCCATCATTCCTAACAGTGGTATCAAAGCAAACTAAGGTAAAATGGGAGATGGTTTTCCTTCATTTATTGATAAATTGGACAGGAACAACTATCAGGCATGGTCTCTAAGGATGAAGACATACCTACAAGGAAGGAGTCTCTATGGATACATCTTAGGAGATGAGGAATTGCCCTCATTCAAAACCAGAGGATTGCCAACAACGGAAGAACATGAAAAGCTCAACACATGGTGTGCAAAGGATGCACTAGCAAGGTCTTATTTACTCAAATCCATCTCTAATTTTCTTTTGACACATATTAGGAACTGTAAGACATCCCAAGAGACTTGGAAAACCTTGTCATCTTATTTCTCTTCCAACACAAGGGCTAGAAAATATTAGTTATGGATTGAATTTACCACATTAAGGAAGCAACCTAAGCAAGCTGTTTCAGAGTTTATGACCAAGATTAAAGATGTAGCAGATCAGTTAGCAAGCATAGGAGAAGAGATTGAAGAAGAGCAGATTGTAAGGCAAGTGATCAATGGGATCAAGGCTGATGACAAATGGGAAAGCTTCACCACTGCCATGGACCTTTACATGGACATGCAAATTCTAGATCTTACAACTCTCATGGGACAATTGTTCACTCATGAAGCAAAGCTCAACAAGAATGGAGACACATCCAAAGGTAATAACTCTTCTGCCCTATACACTGATAAAGGTAAAGCTAAAGATAAAGGCAAGAACAAGAAAGGAGAAGATGAAGGCTCTACCTCCCAAGCTAACTATGCAGGGAGAGGTAGATCATCAAGAGGTAGGGGCAGAGGAAGTAAGCAAGGTAGGGGGAGATCCTATAACTCCTCACCATGTAACATTTGTGGTTTATCAAATCATACTACAGATGAGTGTTTCAGGAACTACAAGAATCAGAGAGGAAGAGGATATCAAAGAGGTGGATACTCACAATCAAGAGGTAGATTCAACCATCACCAAGGCTACAACAACAACTACAACAACAATTACAACAAAAACTATAATGGCAACTACCAAGGAGGATTCAAATCCAGAAAGGACTACAACAACTATACAGAAGAGCAAGATGATTCTCTTCTAATCATGAACATGATTTCAAAACCAGGTACAAATGATGACCACCTATTCTACATTGACTCAGGATGCTCAAATCATGTGGCTGGCAATGTAGGACTACTCTCTGATCTTGAGGAACCAAAAGGTAAGCATCAAGTCCAAACAGGTGATGACACGAAGCACTCAGTAGTTAAAGTTGGAAATGTTAAGACTTGTGATGGAAATCAGAAATTGTTGAGTAGGGTACTCTATGTACCAACCATTACCAAAAATTTGATGAGTGTTGGATAGATTGTGGAGAAAGGTTTGCAGGTTAGATTCAATCAATTTGGAGCATTTGTGGAGGATCCAAGGCATGGGTTCAAGAGGATTGCTAAAGGAGAAAAATCAAGTAGACTTTTTACTTTTGAGCTAGAAGACACAAAGAATATTGCACTATACAGTTATAAGGATCAAACACTTTCAAAACTTGAGATTTGGCACAAAAGATTACGGCATGTAGGAGAAAGAACCTTGAAGCAGATATGTAGGGATCAATGTGTTATTGGAATACCCAATGTTTCCAAACAACACATGATATATAAATGTAGTGCTTGTCAATTTGGGAAGTCTCACAGGTTACCCTTCTCAAGGAAAGGCTACATGCATGAAGACTTCCTAGAACTTGTCCACACAGATGTTTGGGGACCAAGCAACGACCCCTCAATCTCAGGATCAAGGTACTATGTATCTTTTATTGATGATTATAGCATGTGGACTGTATTGTACTTCATGAAGCACAAGGATGAAGTATTTAATTGCTTTAAAAAATATCTTGCACTAGTTGAAAATCAGAGAGGAAAGAACTTGAAGAGGCTAAGGTCAGATGGAGGAGGTGAGTACTTCTCCAATGAGTTTGAAGACTTCTTGCAGGACAGAGGCATTAAAAGAGAAATCACCACAAGGTATTCTCCTGAACAGAATGGGGTAGCTGAGAGAAGAAATAGGTTGATTGTTGAGACAACTAGGTCTATGTTGAATGAAAAAAAGTTACCTAACTATCTATGGGCAGAGAGTGTTTCTACTACCACTTATCTCATAAACAGGTTACCATCTAAATCTCCTGATGGGATGACACCCTATGAAGCATGGCATGGTAAGAGACCCTCACTAGACCATTGCAAGATATTTGGATGTGTAGCATATGTACACATTCCTTCTCAGATAAGAGGTAAGCTAGACCCTAAGGTTGAGAAGTGCATCTTTATTGGATATGATTTGAATAAAAAAGGATACAGGTTCTACAAACCTTCAAATAAGGGATTCATGGTGAGTAGAGATGTTGTCTTTGATGAAAATGATTCTTGGTATGAGAATGAATGCAGGAAGGTTAAACTACCCTATGATTTGGAAGAGGAGTTTCCAAGTCTTGCAAAGGAGGAACCCACTCAGAATGAAGACTCAACTTCAGATGATGAAGACACTATCAACCTTGAAGAGTTCAAGGCATGGAAGTCCAAGCACAAAATGAAGATGAAGAAACTTGAGGACATACCTGAATCTTCAACTCAATCAATTAGAAGATCACAAAGAGAAAGCAAAAAACCTATCAGATATGGGTATGATACATCTCTTGTTACTAAACACTCTGTTTATCTTGCCAAAGATTTGTCAATTGAAGAACTAGGATCATATGGAGAAGCCATAACCAAGACAGAATGGAAAGAAGCTATGGATGAGGAAGCACTCAAGGAGAGTGATACATGGGAGTTAACTACCCAAGAAGGAATCCATGAAGGTAATAGGATCCAGATGGATCTATAAACTCAAAAGAAATTCTGATGGGCCAATTAACAGGTACAAAGCCAGATTGGTAGCCAAGGGTTTTGCACAAACCCAAGGCATTGGCCATGAAGAGACATTCTCACCTGTGGCCAAGATGCCAACAATCAGAGTGTTGGTAAGTGTGGCTACATCAAAAAATTGGAACATGTACCAAATGGATGTCAAGAATGCTTTCTTGAATGGATGGATTTCAGAGGAGGTATATATGTCACAACCTCCTGGCTATGAGGACCCTAAGAAGGTAACATATGTTTGCAAATTGAAAAAGGCTTTATATGGATTGAAGCACGCACCTAGGGCATGGAATTACAGGTTAAGTAGATACCTCCAAGACCAAGGTTTTGTCATGAGCAAGGCAGATACTTCTCTATTCATCAAGAGAAGTAATTCAGAGGTAATATACCTTTGTGTTTATGTTGATGACATCATACTTACAGGCAATGATGTTAATGGAATCAGACAAATCAAAAGCCAGATGATGAAGGAGTTCAAGATCAATGATCTTGGTCTACTAAAGTATTTTCTTGGGCTTGAGTTAGTCTATACTAACTCTGGAATATACATTATTCAGAAAAAATACATACAGGACATGTTGAAGAAGTTTCACTTGCACGATGCCAAAGTTGCAAGTACTCCAATGGAGGTAAATATAAAACTAAGTGCCCATTTAATGACATTACAGGTTACCAAAGCATGGTGGGTAGCTTGAACTATGCTACCTTAACAAGGATAGATATTGCATATGGAGTTAGTGTGCTAAGTCAGTTTATGCACAAGCCAAGAGCACCTCACTTGGAGGCTGCTAAAAGGATATTAAAGTATCTCAAGGGTACACAACATCATGGTTTGTATTTCCCTTACACTTCTGATATTGATATCAAGATCTACTCAGATGCAGATTGGGCAGGATGCAAGGATGATAGGAGAAGCACTTCAGGATACATTTCATTTGTAGGTGACAAACCAATTTCATGGTCTTCAAAGAAGCAACCTACTGTTGCTTTGTCTTCTACAGAAGCAGAGAATAGAGGATTGGCAAATGCCACACAAGAAGCCATATGGATCAAGCTATTGTATATAGAATTGGGTTTGTATACTAGGTCACCAATAACCTTTGGAGATAATACAAATTCACTTCACCTTGCAACTAATCCTATCTATCATGCTAGGACCAACCATATAGAGGTCCATTACCATTATGTGAGAGAAAATTTATTAAACAAGGACATTCAACTAACCTATGTGTCAACCAACATGCAGTGTGCAGATTTGTTGACTAAAGCTTTGGACGGAACCAAACTTTGCAGGTTCAAAGCAATGATTGGATTGTAGAATATACATGAAGAATGAAGGATGAAGACCAAGCCAAAATGTTTGGCTTGAGGGGGAGCTGTTGGTGTAATTCACAAGCCTACACATTTGGCTTGATGGATACATTGAAGTCCATACACATATGGAGAAGCATAGGAACTATTGCTAGTGGTTAATTACCACTTTACTTCTTTGTAAAAGTCAGATTTGACTTGGAATCTTTGTAAACAACTACCTAAAGGAATTTGTGGAAAAAGGTTAGCTTTGATTGAAGGAATATCTCCTAGGATATAGGAGCTTGATCATAGGGAGCCAAAAGTTTGAATTTGAATTCAAATTTTACTCAATCACTATAAAAGTGAACATGGAAAAGTCGCGGTCAAGACTCATCATTCCCGAGCTTCTCATTATTGATTCTGAGTGTGTGTGAGGCCTACACTCTAGCCCACACCTATCTACACCATTAGGCAATGAACTTCATGCCAATGGTATTGTATACAAGTGTTCATTAATACATACATTCTCATTGTTCATTTCTGAGTTCTCTGTCATACTACTTGAAAGTCTGTCAACTTGTGGAGTGCATATCTCAGTCATTTCTCCACCAAATTCAAAAATCTAAAGCTTGTTGGAGCCAGCTCAAAGTTTTCTACATGCTGTCAAAATTTTAAGAGATCTATTCAGCCGTTTCAGAGAAAAGCACGTCGAGGTGATCACTGGTCATTGTCTGCTACAATCCTAAAAAATCGGGTGTAAAGATTTATTTGCTAAATTAATTTCTCTGAGCATAGTTGATCTTTTTATATCATTCCACTTGGAATAGTTAGCGTGCTAAGCTAATTAGATACTCCTAAAAGGAATTTTTCCAATTCCTACTGTGCTGGCCATACTAAGCAAAAGATCCAGCAAGTGTCAAGACATAAATAGAAGGTTTTCTTGAGATCTTGAGGTTCAAAGTTACCTCTTTGATTCAATCATTACACACATCACTTCCAAAGTACATAGGCCATTTTATGGTGTCATTGGAGAGCTAAGGAGGTCCACTTATCAAATCTGAAGCATCAAAGGGTTGGTACAGAGCAGGATTTGGCAGTACCTACTTAATCTCTTGGAGTGTCCATCCATCATTCCCAACAGATTTTAGTAGGACAAATGGTAAAGAAGGGTTATCATGTCATATCCAATGAGAATGGGTGCTTCATAAAGAATCCAAAGGAAGGCTTCAAGGTCATTGCTCGAGGTAAAAGAGAAGGAAGGATGTTCACTTTGGACGTCCAACATACACATGGAAAGGTCCTGTACATTCAATGTGGGAACAAGAAGATTTCAGAGCTAGACCTACGGCACAAAAGAATAGGACACATCAACATTCCAAAGCTAAATGACATGAGCAAACATGAAGTGGTAAGAGGTCTTCCGAAATTTAATAGCATTGGACTACATGAGTTATGTGAAGCATGTCAACTAGAAAAGCAAACAAGGCAGCCATTCAAGAGAAGCAATTATGTGGCCCCAAATGTCTTCGACTTGATACATACGGATGTATGGGGACCAAAACCCAAGAGGCATCGATGGATGGTAATAGATTTTTTGTCACCTTCATTGATGATCACTCAAGAAAGATATGGCTGTTTTGTATGAAGCAAAAATCAGAGGTGTTTTCTATATTCAAAAGATTCAAAGTTGAAATTGAAAAAGAAACAGGAAGCTCTATCAAAACCTTAAGGTTCGATGATGGAGGAGAATACTTCTCCAAAGAAATTTTAGATTTTCTACAAGAGAATGGGATCAAAAGGCAGTTTACTTTTAGGTATACACCACAACAAAATGGAGTAACTGAGAGGAAAAATAGGCAAATGGTTGAAATTGCAAGATGCATTCTCAATGAGACGAAGGTACCATTATACCATTGGGCTGAAGCTACAACTGCCATTTATTTGATGAATAGGTGCACAACATCGGGAATACATCACTTGACTCTAGAGGAGGTATATTCCAGTAAGAGACCTGATCTTACACACCTCAAAGTGATTGGATGTGTTTGCTTTGTTCACATTCCACAAGAAGTTAGAACAAAGATGGAACCAAGGTCAGAAAAATGCATTTTCATCGGCTACTCGATAGAGCAAAAAGGATACAAGTGTTACAACCCTAGAACAAAGGAAGTAAGAGTCTCGGGAGATGTGGTCTATGATGAATTAAGACCATGGTATGAAGATAAAGGAAAAGATTCTTGAAGAAGATTGTGATGATTATGCAAGAAAAAATCAAAGAGAAGTTCAAAAATCAAGCACAAAGGTTTCAGGTCCAAAGGCATCTACATCAAATAAAGAATGTTCAACATGGAGGGGGTGTTGGAGATAGACGTCTGTGGAAGCACGCGAATAGCACAAGGAAGAAGAAGAAGCTTGGAGCACAAACACACAATACTGAATGTATTACTAGAGAATGTACAAAGATAAGTAGCCCATTAGGGCAATAGGCGTATATACAAGCCGAGGGAAAAAAACCTCCTAAAGAGGGAAAAAAGTGCTCCGACGGTCCTAGTGTGTTCACACACATCACTACCTAAATATATCAACAAATCCCCCCTGGGAGTGATGCGGTGAACAAGGAGCTGGCACTCATGTATAAGGAAGTGCCAAGCTATGTGGAAATCACTCCACAAAAGGAAGTAAGCCCAAAGCTTTGCGGAAAGCTTCAAACTTCTCCCTAGGCAGAGCCTTCGTGAAAAGGTCTGCAATGTTCTCCTGCGTGGGCACATATGCCAAGCTGATCTCCCCAACAGAGAACCTCTCCCTAACATAGTGATAATGCACCTCAATGTGCTTAGTGCAAGCATGGAACATAGGGTTCCTTGCAACTGCCAATGCGCTCTGATTGTCAGTGAAGATGGTGGTGGCAGAAGACTGGCCAACACCCAAATCAGCCATAAGGCGTCTGAGCCACACACACTCAACAGTCGTTGTGAAAGATGCCCTATACTCAGCCTCACAACTGGAAGTGGCCACAGTAGGCTGCTTCTTGCTCAACCAAGATATACATGAGCTACCAAGCATGAAGCAAAAACCACTGGTGGACACACGAGTGTCATAGCAACCAGCCCAATCTGAGTCAGAAAAAGCATGCAAATCTGGCGGTAGTGATCCCCCCTTGGGATAAAACAACCCAAGTAGCCGAGTACCACTCAAGTAGCGAAAGATGCGCTTAACCGCCTTCCAATGCGTGACTCCTGGGCAATGCATAAACCTGCTCATCTGTGAGACAACAAACTGAATATCTGGCCGAGTAGTGCATAAGTAAATCAAGCATCCAACAACCTGCTGATAGAGAACAGCATCAAATGCATCTCCAACATCATGAAGACTCAATTGTAAACCTGTCTCCATAGGAGTGGCAATAGGCTTACAGTCTTCAAGGCCGAAACGTTGCAATAATGTGTCAATATATCTCGTTTGACACAAAGCCATTCCACCATCAACTTGCATAAACTGAATGCCCAAATAGTGATGCAAATGCCCCAAATCAGACATCTCAAATGAGGCATGCAAATCAGCCTTGAAATCAGCAATATGCTTCTCAATAGGACCAGTGAGCAGCATGTCATCAACATAGACAACAATGATCAGAAGCACATCATTAGCACGCTTAACATATAAGGTGCTTTCAGTTGGACTGTTCACAAAACCATGTGCAACCAGATAGGCATGTATCTTCTCATACCAAGAACGTGGTGCTTGCTTTAAACCATATAATGCCTTCTTTAACCTGCACACCTGGTTTTCATGCCCTTTCTGCACAAAGCCACGGGGCTGAAAAACATACACTTCTTCATGTAAGTCACCATCCAGAAATGTTGTTTTAATGTCCAACTGATGTACATTCCAACCATGATGGGCTGCAAGTGCACAAATGCCCCGAACAGTAGTCATACGACATGTAGGTGCAAAGGTCTCATCAAAATCAATGCCTCTTTCCTGCGCATAACCCTTTGCAACAAGCCTAGCCTTATACCTGTCAACTGTACCATCAGGTTTACACTTCAGCTTGTATACCCACTTAGTGCCAATGGCCTTCTTGCCAGGAGGCAAGTCGCATAAAGACCATGTACCATTCTTCATTATAACATCATATTCAGATTGCATGGCAGCCATCCAATTTTCTGAATTCTGTGCTTCATCAAAAGAAACAGGCTCATTCTCATCACAAAGACTAGACGCAGCCATAGCATAGCAATCTGATGCAAAGGAGGCACTATGAGAGCCTGAATGAGTACGATATGACAAAGGTGCATCTAATTTGCTATCACACAAAGTCTGCACCAGCCATTTTGGCATAGTTTTTTCCTGCTCAATATCAGCTCTCTCATCAACAAGTGCATCATGTAAATCTGCATCAGAAATAGAATGATCTGCATCATCATATGAAACCTGCAAGGGCTGAGAAGTTGCCTCATTAGGACCAGCACTAGATTGTCCACCTGTAAAAAGACGCATCAATGTATCATACATGTCTTTGGAGCTAACAGATGTCTCCTTAGTACATGAAAGCAATGGCTGAATAGCATCTTCCACAAAGACAACATCATGGCTAACTAGAATGCGTTTAGTCTGTGGATGATACATACGATAGCCTTTACTTTCAAAACTGTACCCAACAAAAATACATTTCACTGCCTTATCATCCAATTTTCTGTGATGTTGTTCAGGCACTAATGCATATGCCAAACAACCAAAAACACGTAGATGAGCAAAAGATGGCTTGTGGTCATGCCAAGCCTCATATGGAGTGATAGACTGCAACGCTTTAGTGGGACACCTGTTCAGTACATATGCTGCACACATGACAGCCTCAAGCCAGAAACTATGTGGTAAAGCCTGACTTTTGACCATGCACCTCGCCATCTCCATGAGTGACCTGTTCTTTCATTCAGCAACTCCATTCTATTGAGGTGTATACGGCACTGTACACTGGTGTTTTATCCCACGTTCAGCTAGAAATGCATTAAAATCTGAAGACATATATTCCCCCCCTCGATCAGAACGGAGGGTGCCCATTTTACATGCTGACAGATTTTCAGCCAAAACCAAAAACTGTTTGAAGCACATGAACACTTCGGACTTTGCTTTGAGTGGATATACCCATGCATGCCTGGAAAAATCATCAATGAAAGTCACGAAGTAAATGTAATTTCCAAAAGAGGGTGTCTGCATAGGACCACAGACATCACTATGTACAAGCTGCAATTTCTGCGTAGCCCGAACTGAACCATCTTTTGGAAAGGAAGAACGCTGCATTTTGCCCAAAATACAGCCTTCACAAACATGTTTTCCAGGAGCCTCAAATTTGGGCAAAGAGGACACCATGTCAGATTTCTGCAGGCGTAGCAAACTAGCAAAATTCAGATGACCAAAGCGTGCATGCCAAAGCTTTGCATCTGACATAGCCTGAGAATCATGAACTGCACATGCCAAATCATTCACAGATCTTTCATAGTCTATGAGCTTATACAGCCCATGACATAAAATGCCAGAAGCAATAATCACATCACCATTTGAGAGATCATGGACTGTACACCTATCATCAACGAATTTCACAACCAAGCCAATCTTGGCTAATGCAGAAATTGATAACAGGTTCTTTTTGATCCATGGCACAAATAAAGCATTTGACAAAGTGAAAGAACTACCATCAACAGTAGTTAGAATGATCTTACCAACTCCCATAACATGATAAGAGGAGTTATTGGCGCATGTGACAGTATTCCCTGTAGGGGCAGGCTCGAGTGAAGAGAAGAAACTGTGCTGCGAGGTAATATGTTTGGTCGCCCCACTGTCAAAGTACCAAACATCTGAGTCTACTACAGACATGCACTGATCATGAGAAGATGGGTCAAAACTTCAGACAATAGTAAACACCCATTCTTCTTCCTGCACAAGATTTGCAGACTCTGTTTTTGGTGTAGAGGCCTCTGCAACAACCATTCCAGCCTCTTTCTTCTTTGCCTCTTTAGCAGCCAGTTTTGGACAGTTCTTTATGATATGATCATTTCCTTTACAGTACTTGCAAAACAATTTCTACTTTTCTGATTTCTTCTCATCTTTATCCTGGTTCTTCGATTGTGCAGCATTTGTAGATTTCTGCTTACTAGTAGAAGAGCTCCATTTTCCTTTGCCCTTCTGACTAGCCAGGAAAGCTTGATCTGCAACACGCATAATGGACCTGTTCTGCCTGGACTGATCTTCCTGCAACAGAACAGAGACTAACTCCTCAAATGACAAGGCATTTGGATTGCCTTTCATCATCAATCGAAGAGTAGAAGCAAAACTCTGATATGAATCAGGAAGACCATTCAGAACGGTCTGCACAAGTGAGCTATGTGGTATAACCTCATCAGCAGAAATCAACTGTTCCTTCAAATCTTTGATCTTCGTTAAGAAACTGTCCATAGAATCACCTTCATTCATGTGATCACTCTCCAATTGTTTTCGGAGGTAAGCAACACGAGCCTCATTCCTAGCCTGGTACAAAGTGGTAAGTGTATCCCAAGCATCCTTTACTGTTCTGCAAGAGCGAATGTGAGGAATAATGGCACGTTTGACAGACAAAGCTATCAATGCATGTGCCTGGGCATCTCTGCCATCCCAGCGAATCTGCTTTGCAATAGGTGCAATAGAAACAGGAGCACGAACAGGAATCTGCAGAATATCATCTTCGACACCATCTTCATCAACTCCAGCACTTGTATTTGCAGTACCTGTCGTTACAGGTGTAACAAGACGTCTTTCAACACCCTGCACAATGTTCCACAATCCTTTTGCAACTAGTACATGTCGCATCATATAAGCCCATAATGGGTAGTTGGTACCATCCAACTTATCCTCAACAGCGGCAACATACGGAATACATCACTGCTTTCAGCCATGGCCGATGACTAAAATACCTTGATGCAGAAAATTGACTGTATCTCAAAAAGTTGAACGGAACTGCCCAGACGAGTTCTGCTAGACCTGTAGCAGACTTGAGACGCTTAAACTGGCGAATAGAAACTGGTATATACCTTTGGCACAAAAGGACGAAATAGCCTACATAAGCGCTGCGATAGTGCGTTCGGAGGCCGAAACAAGCTCAGATCACGATTTCGGCATCACATAGCGAAGCTGTTTTGATCTCGAAAACACCCTGAGTATGCTCACCAAATTTCGTGCGAATCTGAGACTGCAAACGGAGGAGTGTCGACGACGCCCTAGAAGAAGCGACAACCTGCTGTGATACCAATTGTTGGAGATAGACGTCTGCGGAAGCACGCGAACAGCACAAGGAAGAAGAAGAAGCTTGGAGCACAAACACACAATACTGAATGTATTACTAGAGAATGTACAAAGATAAGTAGCCCATTAAGGCAATAGGCGTATATACAAGCCAGGGGAAAAAAACCTCCTAAAGAGGGAAAAAAGTGCCCCGGCGGTCCTAGTGTGTTCACACACATCACTACCTAAATATATCAACAGGGGGAGTCATTCTTTGTCTCAAAATTCATAGTAGAGCCGAAGAAGCAAGTGCTACTCCAAACACTGAGATAGATGCAAATAAAGAAGAATATGAAGAGCTAATCACTGTGAAGGTAAAGCTGAATAGGTTGAAGAAGCAACTTTCTAAAGGCAATGAAAGAAGATCTTCAAGGACAAGGTATCCAACTTAAAGGCTGAGTTATGATAGTTTCATGGCGAAACATTTTGCATACATGATGTAGGTTATCAAAGACAAAGAGCTTGAGACATATGAAGAAGCTTGCACACAAAAGAAATGGAAGCAAGCTATAAAAGAGGAGATCAAAGCTCTCAAAGATAATTACACATGGGAGCTAGTGCCAAAGAAAGAAGGTATGAAGATTGTTCCAAACAAATGGGTGTTTAAAGTAAAGAGGAATGCTGATGGTTCACTAGCTAGATATAAAGCTAGATTAGTTGCCAAAGGATTTAAACAAGGCATATATTATGATGAAGTTTTTAGCCCTGTTGCAAAGATGGGAACAATTAGAACATTAATAGCAATTGGTGCTTCAAGGAGATGGCCATTGTATCAACTTGACATCAAAAATGCTTTTCTCAATGGAGAACTACAAGAAGAGGTATACATGATTCAACCAATTGGATTTGAAGATGAAAACCATCCAGACTTTGTTTGTAGGTTGAAAAAGGCACTTTATGGCTTGAAGCAAGCACCAAGAGCATGGAATCAGAGATTGGTAGAATATCTAACTAAGTGTGGATACAACCCAAGTAGTGCAGATCCTTCATTATACATGAAGAAGGAAGAAAATAGAGAGGTATATATTTGCATATACATCGATAACCTCATCGTAAAGGAAGTGATGTTATAGGGATGAAAGATATCAAAAGGAAGCTTGGTAAGCAGTTTACAATTTCAAATCTTGGAGAGCTGAAATATATTTTAGGAATTGAATTTGTTTATGGAAAAAGTGGCATCTACTTGATGCAAAGGAGGTACTTGTTGGATGTTCTTTTTAGATTTGGAATGAGTGAATGCAAACCACTCACTCAACCCACGGACACAATACAAAGATTTGCTCAAATGATGGAGAACTATTGGAAGATGTAACAACATACAGAAGCATTGTAGGATCATTAATCTATGCAAACATTACAAGACCTGATTTATCTTATGTTGTTGGTGTACTTTCTCAGTTGATGCAAGCCTCGACAAGTGAACATTTAAATTCAGCTAAGAGAGTGTCGAGATACATAAAGCATACATTTAATCATGCTTTGTTTTACAAGTTTGATGAAGAATTGCAGATCAAAGGCTTTAGCGATGCTGATTGGGCAGGTTCAAAGGAAGATAGGAGATCAACCTTAGGTTATGTGTTCATGATAGGAAGCAAACCTATCACATGGAGCTCAAAGAAGCAACCTGCTGTTGCACTTTCATCCATAGAGGCTGAATATAGAGGATTAGCATTTAGCACATGTGATGTAATGTGGATTAAAAAGCTTTTGGCTAATCTTGAAGTGCAAGTTGGAATGATCCCTATATATGGTGATAACATGTCAAGTATTTACTTGTCAAACAATCCTATGTTTTATGCAAGGAGCAAGCACATAGAGGTCCACTACCATTATGTAACGGAGAAGGTATTGAGCAAAGATGTGGAGATAAAGTTCATCAGAACTAAAAAGTAGGTTGCATATATGTTTACAAAGTTTTTGGATGCTTCTAAACTCAAAGGTTTCAAGGATGTGATAAATTTGCAGGACATGGTTGAAGATAACTCCCAAATGAGCTTGAGGGGGAGTGTTGAAGATAAATGTACAAGCTCATTTTCACATGAGCTATGCTTGGATAAATTTACTAAATATAAATATAAAGGAAAAGAAGAGAAAAGAAAAAACAGAAAAAAATTCTAGTAAAAAATCATGATGAGTAAAAGATACAATATCTGCTTTGTAGTAAGTGGCATGTAGTGGGCAATCAAATGAAAGTGGTGAGTTAAGAAGGAAGCACAAACTTCTTCACATGCTCATTAGTTATAAAAGTGGAGTGGGAGCATGTTCTAAACAAGGAGAGAAAGAGCCAAGAGCTCCCAATATTCGAATCTGGTCATTTTGTCATTTTTTCACCATAGACTCCTTCCAACCACATGTCATTTTATACAAAAATCTATTGTGAAGCTCATATCTCAGTGTATATGTAACCACTTCTTGCATTTAAACACTCATTGGAAAGCTTAGCTTTCCTTGTCTCAAATATCTCCTTCAAAGCTTGTATATTTTGTGACATATCCCAAATAAAACATATCCAAATTGTTTGATTTTTAGCTTGTTGGAAAGCTCTTTGCATGTACTTTCTCTTTCCCAAATATAACATTCAAAGGATTTATATTATGTGAGATATCTATCAGAGAACAAAGTCTAGTTTTTAGTATACTTGTGTGTGCAAGTGGTCTATTTTGGTCAGTTGAGTTTCTTGACCAAAACTCATCCAAATTACTTGATTTTTAGATTCTTAGAAAGCTATTTGTGTGTACTTTCTCTATCTCAAATATTATCCTCAAAGGATATATATTCAGGGAGTTATTAGTCTGAGAGTGAAGTTCAATTCTTCAGCATACTTGTGTGGATAAGTAGTTCATCTTTGTCAGTTGCGTTTTCTATTCAAAAATTATCCAAAGTAAGTTATTTATATCTTGTTAGAAAGCTCTCTTTATCTAATTCGATTGACTAAAGGCATAAGTATACTTGACTTTTTTTATTGAGAGCAGCAAGCTATCTAAGGTGTAGTTGTTTGTCCAAGTGTTGGAGATACAAGGGCTCACTACACGTTTTCATTGTGCATAGGAGAACTCATTCTCCAGAATTGGTTTTGGACACTGACTTGTTTCAAGCTTTCCATTAAAATGTATCGCTTCTCTTTTACATCTTAATGATCATAAAGCAAGAATCATCGATGTCGAAGATAAATATTTTTGTTGAGATTCTTACTATAGATTGATCTCAACCAATCACCACAATATGGACAAGCTTTGTAACCCTTAATAGATATTGATACATCATGAAAATGATAAAAGTCTAATTAGATTAACTCACATTTGTATGCATATTGAATAAAAAAATTACATCAATACCTGAACAAACACCATATCTTGGAAAATTGTGAATAGTCCAAGCCACAATACCATGATCCATAATATATCTTTCATTGATGCTTTTCGATACATCAATGACATTAATACCTCTTCATAACTCTTGGAGATCTTCAATGAGAGGAGCAAGATATATATTCATATCTTTGACTTGTCGTTTTCCTAGGATTAAAAGTGAAAGCATTAAATGTTCCTTTTCAATGCTAAGATATGGTGGAAGATTGTAGTTTATGACTACCAGTGGCCATGTTGACCATTTACTAGATTTCATGGGGAATGGATTAACCCCATCTAATTCAACTACGAACTTTAGATTCTGTGGATTTTGTGCAACATCAGGCCATGTAGAATCAATATGCTGAAAAGCAACACTATCTGTTGGAATTCTGATTATTCCATTAGTACTTTTATGTTCATGTCCCCATGTCAAAAGCTTTGATAATTCACGGCTCTGAAACATATATTTAATCTGTGGAGCCAATGGAAAATGCGTCAATACCTTTATTGGTATTTTACCTTCTTGATCTTTATATCAAGGAGATTGACATTTTGCACATGTCAAAGAGTCTGCATATTCACTTCTATATAAAATACAATCGTTACGACATGCATGTATACATTGATAATCTAACAAGATTGTTTATTATCTTCTTCATTTCATCATGTGAGGTAGGAAGAATATTCTGAATTCGTAAAAACTTTTCAGATAATAACCTATAAGTTCATGAAAAAAGTCATATATATATATATATATATATATATATATATATATATATATATATATATATATATATATATATATATATATATATATATATATATATATATATATATATATATATATATATATATATATATATATATGCATATGTGTATGTATTTGTGTATGTGTATGTGGATGTGTATATGCATGTGCATACGTATATGTATGCATATGTGTATATGTATGTATGTGTGTATATGTGTTTGATATGTGTATATGTATATATGTATACATATGTGTATATGTATGCATGCATGTATGTATGTATGTATGTATGTATGTGTATGTATGTGTATGTATGTATGTATGTGTATGTATGCATGTGTAGCTGTGTATATTTGATTTCGTTTTTAATTTTCTTTTTGTTTATTGTGATTTTCAGACTTTTATATAGATATCTAGACCACTGAATCGTTTGGCTATCTCCCATTTTATAGTCAACCAATCACCTACCTTGCTAACTAAGGCTTACATAGTTGTTTACAAATATAAAGTATCACTTAGCTATGGGGGTATTACGTAGTTGGGAAAATAGGAGAACCTGCATTGAATGGATGCTTTCTTTCTGCCCATCCTTTAAAATTATTCTTCCATCCTTCAAAATCTTTGAGATAGATTTGCTTCTCCCATTTTCCAAATGACCTAATAACTCCATAGCTAATTGATACTTAATATTTGTATGCAAAGTTGATAAAAGAGTTAGCAGTGTAGGTATTAGGTCAACTATAATAGGAGATGCAGATGTGTCAGGAAGATTCTAAAGGCTGGGTGGACAATTCCAAAGGCTGGGTGGAGAATTCCAAAGGCTGGGAGGACAATTCCAAAGGCTGGGCGAACAATTACAAAGGATGGGCGAATAATTCCAAAGGCTCGGCAGACAATTCCAAAGGCTAGATGGACAAAATATCTTCATTTGATACCGGTATGTATAATTTGACCTTACTCTCATAACATGTGTATGTGTGTGTATGTTTATATGTGTGTATGCATTCATGTATATACATGTGTATGTCTATGTATGTATGCATTTATATGTATATATGTATGCATGTATATATATATAAATATATAGAAAATGAAAAATTATACCTTAATAGTGTCGAAATAGATACATTACTCCATCCAAAACAATTTTGAAGATTGAGAATAAGTAAGCTTGCACTTAGTCGTGTCAAACGACTTCCTTCATATACATGCTTTAGACATTCCTCTGGAAGATATTTCTCATTTTTATCAATGATCTCACTATCATTTTGATACCAATCCTCAATAAAATATGCCGTGCCATCATCTTCATCATTGTTACACAAGTGTTGTACTTTATCTTCTTTTGAATATAGGTCTTTCAACCTTGAATATTCCACATGATCACTTTTGCATAGCCTCCTCATAGAAGCTTTTGATAAATGAGGTCTTACTGGCAACTGTGAATGGTGTGGTGGAATATCATCAACATCATAGATTGGAATCTCCACACATGAATAAAAATCATAAGTATTCCATAAACGAATGAAAAGTAAACTTTCAACATAAAATTAAATATGTAAATTATTAAATATGGATAGAAAGTTTTCATTCTCTGTATAGATAAAAGGTGCTCTTCGAGGTCTACGCCATCCATAATTCACTAATAATTCATCACCAGCATGTAATGAAGTAATAGCATTGACAACTATGTATCTTGATACATCTCTACTCATGTATGGTGATTCATGACTATTTTCACACTCCTCAAATGTGCAATTAGTCCTTGAACTATTATGTAACCCTCGACTACTATTTATTAAACTTGCTATATTTCCATGCATGTAAGGTCTTCCATCAATATATAATCTTTGATTTTCTGCATGTGAAATCCCTCTACTAGTAAGGGACGCTACATTCAAGCATATTCCATAAGTACTCATGCTTTGAACATAATGTGCAAATCGATGCCAATCTCCCCATCCATGTATAGGACCACAAAATGACATAAGAGTGACTTCAGAGTCCGAAGGCACATACAAATCATCTACAGAAAGAGACCATGACCAACACTAGTAATAGTGGATGGAGCAATCATATAGCAATTACCCCAACAATTAAAAACCTGTTCATCTAAAGGAAGTGGTCCTCTATTCTATCCTCCATATCTTCTTCAGTTATATGTTTGTACTTGAGAACGATCACAAGCTGGCAATGGATAATTTCCAACTGTTTCAGTCTCTAAACCAAGAGGTAGAGGATTTCTAGAAATCTCTGCCTGTAATTGATGAACAACAAGTCCATGATGTGTACGAGGTATATTTGCATTATGAGTACCTACACTATAAACACACTTGCATATATTACACAAATGCATATTCATACATACATGTGTGCATACTAACACATGCATACATATATCACACACATGCACACACATACATATACATGAAACACACATATGTGCATACTAACACATGTATACATATAATACACATGAATACATACACATATGCATACATACATGAGAAAAATTTGCTCCTAAAAAATTAAGCTATATATAAAATTTTAGGCATACCCCCGAGCTTCATGTTCTAACTTAAAAGAACATGATTTCATCTCTCTAGTAGGATTCACCGATATTCTAGTTGAATAAAGAAGAATCTATTATCTGATATCCATTTGATTGATTCAAGTTATTGATCAATAACTGGAGTAGGATTTACCATCTAATCTACTGATATGTTTTCATTATTGCCATCATTTTGGTAAGACATCAATATAGTCTCATCTTCATTATCCTTATTGATTTCATTTATTTTTTTCTATTGTTAAATCTATGTTCTCATGAATGACATCATCTATTGATGGAATAATATCTATTTTTGGTAATTCGTCTTCATCATTAGTAGAATCAGCATGTAGAGTATTATCCTCTTCACCAAGAAGATTAGTATCATTGTCATGTACAATGATTCTGATTTCTGTTTCACATGTTCATGTATCAGTATCTCATGGTGAATCATCAAGAGGACTTTCTTCGATCTCTGTAACAATAAACTGTTCAAACAATGACCTACCTCTAGGTTGAACATGAATGACTTGCCACCAAGGATGAGCATCAGGATTTTTATAAAAAAATGCTTGTTCAATATGCCTAGGAAGAATATATGGTTCTCTAGTAGATCACATTACCTTGGAAGAATCAATTGCCCAAAACCTAGATAATTCCTTTCTCAATGTGGAATTATTACCTCTATACTCGGCTCAAAACTAGTCAACCTTCAAAATGACCTATCAAAATACATAAAAACATTAGGTGCTAAAAAAAATAATAAACTCTATCATACAAATATAAACTTTTTTCTACCTGTTTGAATGTAGGAAACGATATTTTGTAGATGCCAACAATAGTTCCCACATAACCAAGTTTGCCATCTATAAGGTTCTTGTCTTTTGAGCTAGCACATGATAGTTTCTTGAAAGAAGCAACAATGCTAAAATCCTCTGTTTTACATAAAGAATCAATAAATTTGAATCTAATATGCTGTCCAAAAGCCCACATATTAGTGAACATTCAAGCTTGGAAAAGAACAGTAAATTAGTAAAGAGAAACTAATATACATATATGAATTTTTTTTATTAAAATAGAATTACCTTTTGTTCATTTGTAATCTCATTATTATCGAGATTACGTCTATATCTTTTGTTTCTCCATCTTTTAATTTAGAGATTTTGAAGTTCCTATTCCTACTCACTAACCAATGCTTGCATGCATTCGCTATTATATGCTACAAAAGTAGAAACATCATTTTTTTCTTGAAATGTAAATAAAAAAAGAACTCTCTAACCTGATAATACCTCGTCTGTTACTTTTGAAGAAGACTCATTGGTCCATGCATGTGGAGCTTCTTCATGAACTCTTTCAAGGTACTCACTAACATGGTACATGCACTCCTCAAGCATCCAACCCTTTTCCATGGATCCTTCTGGATTCACTCTTTGCCATACATAACCTTTTAATATTCCCATAAATCGCTCAACCCAAAACATCCATCGAGTGTTGATAACACCTGCAATCTCTATTTCATCTACAAGATGGACTAATAAATGAACCTGAATATCAAAAAATGAAGTAGGAAGCTCTTTCTCCATCAAACATTTGCATTCATTTTGTTTTTGTGGGATCGAGTTTTTGTCAATCTCTTTTGATGTAATCCACCTATACACATCATAAAAAAAAATTATAAAGAAATTAAAAAGATAACAAATATTCATATATATTAAATATAAAAGTATCATAATTACCTTATAAGTGATCCAAGACGATAGATCACATCTCGTACTCCTTTCATTGTACATCCATCGATAATCAAAGATAAAATGTGTTTCAAAAAGTTATGTCAATCATGGGACTTTAACCCAGATAAGCTCTTATCATCCATAGTAAACATGTTTTGGAAAGATGCTCCATATCTTTTAGGAGTCCGAATCAATTGAATCCTATTGTTGATAGTTCCTATTCTTTTGTCGTAAGTACCCAAGGAATAGTGCATAAGTCATTTCATGTTGATTTCTATCAAAAACTGGCCATAACTTTGGTTTTGAGTTTTGGTCCTTCAAATCATTCCTTGATGCTATGGTGTCTTTTAATCCAAGAAGATGCTGCCATAATGAATAACCAATATTCTTGAATATATGCATAGGATCAAGAAGATGATATACTTTTAACTCTTTCCAATACTCCAAAGATACCATATTGATATATTCTCTATGAGTGACAATTTTCCTTTACCTCTCTTCGCATTCTCATTATCTTCATCATCATTGAGGATTTCTGGTTCTATATCAATCAGAGATCTATCTATCCATTTTTGATACCAATCCATAGGCGGCATTGGTGTTGAAGATAAATGTACAAGCTCATTTTCACATGATCTATGCTTGGATAAGTTTTCCAAATATAAAGATAACAGAAAAGAAGAGAAAAGGAAAAAAGGAAAAAAATTCTAGTCAACATTCATGATGAGTAAAAGATACAATATCTGCCTAGTAGTAAGTGGCATGTAGTGGGCAATCAAATGAAAGTGGTGAGTTAAGAAGGAGGCACAAACTTCTTCACATGCTCATTGATTATAAAAGTGGAGTGGGAGCACATTCTAAACAAGGAGAGAAAGAGGCAAGAGCTTCCAATAGTCGGATCTGGTCATTTTGTCATTTTGTCTTCCCATAGACTCCTTCTAGCTGCATGGCATTTTGTACATAGCTCTGTTGTGAAGCTCATATCTCAGAGTATATGTAACCATTTCTTGGCTTTAAACACTCATTGGAAAGCTTATCTTCTCTACTCTCTTTATATCAAATATTTCCTTCAAGCTTATATATCCTGTGAGATATCAGTAAAAGAGTGAAGTCCAGTTTTTTAGCATACTTGTGTAGACATGTAGTCTATTTTGGTCGGTTATGTTTCCTAACCAAAACGTATCCAAATTGCTTGATTTTAGCTTTTTGGAAAGCGCTTCGCATCTTCTTTCTTTGTGCTAAATATATTATTCAAATGATTTTATATTTTGTGAGATATCTATCAGAGAGTGAAGTCTAGTTTTTCAATATAGTTGTATGTACACGTAGTCTATTTTGACCAATTGTTTTTTCTAACCAAAACTCATGCAAATTACTTGATTTTTATCTTTTTGGAAAGCTACTTGCACTTAGTTTCTCTATATCAAATATCGTCCTCAAAGGGTATATATTTAGGGAGTTAGCAGTCCGAGAGTGAAGTTCAATTCTTCAGCATACTTATGTGGATAGGTAGTTCATCTTTGTTAGTTGCATTTCTTAATCAGAACTTGCACAAATTAAGTTATTTATAGCTTGTTAGAAAGATCTCTTTGTCTACTTTGATTGATTAAAGGTGGAGTCCATTTGAGTTTTGTATTGAGAGCTGCAAGCTATCTAAGGTGCAGCTATTTGTCTTAGTGCTAGACATACAAGGGCTCACTATACGTTTTTGTTATGCATAGGAGAAATCATTCTCCACAGTTGGTATCAAAGAAAACTTGGTGCTGAAGCTTCATCAATACAATTGGAGTTAAAGAAAAGCAAAAGAGGAGCTACAAAACAAGGGGGAGCTTCACAAACACAAGAGCAAAGGACAATATAACTATTCGAGGTAACTCTCAAAGTTTTTGATAGTCTTCAATGGCTGACTTGGGTCAACAAGTAGAGAAATTGGATAAGGATAACTATCCCGTGTGGAAGTTTAGAATGACCAACTACCTAATGGGCAAAGGCTTGTGTGGTATGGTCAGTGGCGATGATGCTCAACCTCAAATCAATCAAGCTACGACCACCGAACTCCAAAGGAGGCAAGCAAAAGAATGGGAAGAGAGGAATAGGAGAGTCATGTTCCTCATTTCACAAGTCATTATTAATGCCATGGTAAGGCATATTCAACATCTAGAGAAAGCTAAGGATGCTTGGGAAGCTCTTGAAAGGATGTATTCAACAAATACCAAAGTTAGGAAAATTCAACTCAAGAATGAGTTGAACACAATAAGGAAAAGTTCGAGTCAATCCATAGCTGAATATAGTTTGAAGATTAAGGAGCTAAGTGATGCTTTAGCTCCTATTGGCACAATGGTTGAAGAAGAAGAACTTGTGTGCTATACTCTCAATGGATTGAGAGAAGATGAAAGATGGAAGCCGTTTATGACTTCCATTAACTTGAAAGATGCATATCCAAGTTTTGAAGAAGCTTAGCTTTGCTCGCCCCAAAGGAAAGGACAGCCACAACCAAATGTTATATGCAAGTTGAGGTAAACGAAGGAACTCAAGAGGAGGCTCAAGAGGAAAAGGAAGAGGTCACAACAACTCTAAATACAATCAAAACAATTCGGAAGACAACAAGGATGCATCAAATGCCAACACATAAGGAAGAGGTCGAGGTAGAAGTAGAGGAAGAGGCCGAGGCTCCTACAATTCTCATAAAGGTATAACATGCTATCATTGTGGTAAAGTAGGACACTATGCTAATGATTTTTTGGATGAAGAATGGAAGACCAAATGGATTCAATCAAAGTAGCGAAAGCAACTATGAAAGCACCAGAAGTGAAGGAAGCAAGGACACACTACTTGCAATGAGACATGAGTATAGAAGCTCTTGTGAAGATGATAAAAAATGGTACGTTGATTTAGGTTGTAGTAACCATATGTCATGTCAAGGAAGTTTGTTCACTAATCTACATGTACCAAGTGGAAAAGGATGTGTTGAAACAGGTGATGATACTCAACACATGATTGAACATATTGGAGATATAAGGCTAGGAGATACAAGTAGAGCAAAGGTACTATCTAATGTTTTTCATGTTCATACAGTTTCAAAGAACTTGATTTCAGTAGGACAAATGGTAAAGAAGGGTTATCATGTCATATCCAATGAGAATGGGTGCTTCATAAAGAATCCAAAGGAAGACTTCAAGGTCATTGCTCGAGGTAGAAGAGAAGGAAGGATGTTCACTTTGGACGTCCAACATCCACAGGTCATGTACATTCAATGTGGGAACAAGAAGATTTTAGAGCTACACTTATGGCACAAAAGAATAGGACACATCAACATTCCAGCTGAAGGACATGAGCAAACATGAAGTGGTAAGAGGTCTTCCAGAATTTAATAGCATTGGACTACATGAGTTATGTGAAGCATGTCAACTAGGAAAGCAAACAAGGCAGCCATTCAAGAGGAGCAATTATGTGGCCCCAAATGTCTTGGACTTGATACACACGGATATATAGGGACCAACCCAAGAGGCATCGATGGCTGGTAATAGATTTTTTGTCACCTTCATTGATGATCACTCAAGAAAGGTATGGCTGTTTAGTATGAAGCAAAAATCAGAGGTGTTTTCTATATTCAAAATATTAAAAGTTGAAGTTGAAAAAGAAACAAGAAGATCTATCAAAACCTTAAGGTTCGATGATGGAGGAGAATACTTCTCTAAAGAATTTTTAGATTTTCTACAAGAGAATGGGATCAAAAGGCAATTTACTTGTAGGTATACACCACAACAAAATGGAGTAGCTGAGAGGAAAAATAGGCAAATTGTTGAAATTGAAAGATGCATGCTCAATGATATGAAGGTACCATTGTGCCATTGGGCTGAAGCTACCACAACTGCCATTTATTTGATGAATAGGTGCACAACATCGGGAATACATCACTTGACTCTAGAGGAGGTATATTCTTGTAAGAAACTTGATATTACACACCTCAAAGTGATTGGATGTGTTTACTTTGTTCACATTTCACAAGAAGTTAGATGGAACCAAGGTCAGAAAAATGCATTTTCATCCGCTACTCGACAGAGCAAAAAGGATACAAGTGTTACAACCCTAGAACAAAGGATGTAAGAGTCTCACGAGATGTGGTCTATTATGAGCTAAGACCATGGTATGAAGATAAAGGAAAAGATTCTTGAAGAAGATTGTGATGATTATGCAAGAACAAATCAAAGAGAAGTTCAACAATCAAGCACAAAGGTTTTAGGTCCAAAGGAATCTACATCAAATGAAGAATGTTCAACATGGAGGGGGAGTCATTCTTTGTCTCCAAATTCATGTCATAGTTTCTGTCTGCATAGCCTCTTTGTAGCAAGAAGGCTCACCGGCATCTGTTAGCATAACAAAATCTAAACCTGGAACATATCTATCAGGTGGATATGAGACACGTGCAGAACGTCTCAATGGTTGTTGAACAGGAACATGTGCAGACTGATCTGAATGGACATTCTCTTGAACCTCTCTATGTGCAGCATTTTTATGCATGCTAACCGGAGGACTAGTATCCTCAAACACCACTCTTCTCACTTCAACCTCCTTAATGGGTTGTTTATGCATCTTAGACTCATTAAAAATGACATCACTACTTTTGATCACTGATCGTGTTTCAGGATCCCATAAGCAATATCGAAATTGTCCTTCTTGACCATATCCAAGAAAAATGCATTTCTTTGACTTATGGTCCAACTTTTGTCTAAGATTCTTGGGTATATGAGCATATGCTTCACACCCAAAAACTCGAAGTTGATCATAATATGGTGGTTTCCCTGTCCATAACTCTTGTGCCACTTTCAGACCTTTTACAGTACTAGGTGAAAGGTTAATCACATGAACTGCAGTCAATACTGCTTCTGCCCAAAAACCTTGTGAGAGGTTTGCATGATGCAACATAGAGACTACTCTATCTTGAATAGTTCTATTCATCCTCTCAGCTACACCATTCTGTACTGGGGTATAAGGAGCTGTAAACTCTCTACGAATCCCTCTAGACTGACAGAAAAGGCTGAATTCATGTGAGGTATACTCACCCCCATTATCATAACGTAAAGCCTTAAGCTTAATTCCTTTTTCAGTCTCAACTAAAGCAAGCCATTTTCTGAAAGTAGGGAATACATCATCCTTTGATTTGATAGGATATACCCAGACTTTTCTAGTAGCATCATCTATGAAAGTGACAAAGTAAAGAGAACCACCTAAGGACCTAGTGGGCATAGGACCACACACATCTATATGAACAAGATCTAAAGGCTGAATTGAAGAGTCAATGTGTGTTCTATGCACATTTTTGGTTTGCTTTCCATATTGACAATGCTCACAAAATGAAAAATCAGAGAAAGATAACACAGGTAAGTAGCCAGAACGAGAAAGATTTTCCATTCCACTACGAGATATATGGCCCAAACAACCATGCCAAATACAAGCCATAGGCTGTTCAGTAACAGCTAACAAGTGTTCTTTCTGTGATACAAATAAAGGATAAAGTGAGCCAACTTTGCTTTCTTTTGCAATAACCATATTGCCCTTTGATATACGAAAGGACTGAGCATAGAAGACCACCTTGTAACCAAGGTCATCAAGTTGACCAACTGACATCAAACTGTGTGATAACTGAGGTACATGGCGTACATTATGCATAGTAAATTTTGAACCATCAATGAACTGCACAACCACATCTCCAATCCCCACAACATCACACTGGTAAGAGTCACCAAGTCTCACGGTACCAAGAGACTTTGCTGCATAATTAGAGAACCATTCTCTATGTGGTGTCACATGGAAAGAAGCACCAGAATCTAGCAGCCAGGTCTGGGAAAGAGAATCAGCCATAAGTGCCTCAGATGGCACAGTCCTATCAAGTGTCAACACATCAGCATCATCAGAAGCATTAATTTCTTCAATCTTCACAGTCGAAGTAGATGGTGCAGGTAACTGTTTAACATGCCCATCAACATTCTGTCCTTTACCTTTAGCATTCTTTAATGCATAACAGTCTTTCTTCATGTGTCCTTTCTTATGACAATAATGGCATTCGATATCCCTCTTCCTTGATTTACTTCTACTCTTATTCCATTGACCATTCTTTTCCTTGTTCTTGCTCCTGCCACTTGTTGATTCTTTCCTTGGTAAGAATCACGAACATTATATGCATCTCCACTCTGAGTGCCAACCATAGATTTTCTACGAATCTCCTCACTCAAGAGTGCTCCACATATGTCATCATAGACGAGTTTACCACCAGGTGCACTGTTGCTAATAGCCGTGCAAAACGTATCCCATGATGATGGCAGGGTGCATAACAGCAATACTATTTTCATTTCATTATCCATATCCATTTTCTGAGCCTGTAGCTGGGAGAATATAGCATCAAACTCATTTAGATGAGCAACAACACTATTTGTGTCCTTCATACGAAGGTCATATAATTTTCTCATCAGATACACTTTATTTGATGCCGTCTCTTTTTCATATGTATTGCATAACTTCTTCCAAAGCTCCTCTGCACTTTCACAGTCTAATACTGTAAAGTAAACATTATCTGCCAAGTGCAAGCGAATGGTAGACCTGGCCATTTCATCTAACTCATCCCAATCATCTTCATCCATGTCAGCAAGCTTCTATGCCATCAAATTTTCGGATCTCAAAATGGTCTTTGCCCTGCAAGTTATAGCTCCTCCTCGGAACACTAGCACTAGACCCTGATCCACCGGATGTGCCTGAGACCTCTGATGCCATGATCGTAGAGAACTGAATAGAATGATAATGGAGCTAGAAGAGTCCAAACACCAACAAATAAGTGTATCAAGGAGTAAATTGACCACTGTATAGTTGACTAAACCAGAAATCTGGAAAAATTTTGCCAGAGTATCCTCTGCAAAATTAGCATATGACCAGTGTCAAAGTATCATAAAACTGCAAGTACTGACATGTCTACCTGCATAGTGAATCACTGACTCCACTGCATATAATCAGTTACCCAATAGAAGCCAACTAGGCTTATCAAGCACCTATGAACAACTATCATACATCTCCTATGGCGAGGCTGGGTAAGTCTTCCACCTGCATCACCGAAGAGACCCCGACATCTGGGTGTCTCCCAGTTAAGAAAAACCTCACCACGACCCTCTTTATCAAAACGTAAAAGGCTTTATGCAAAGAACGTAACCGCTATATCAATGACCACATGGACATACATAAGCGGTATCCACAGAAGCGTACATGGTGTGTATGTGCTCAATATATGCAGTAAAATGACACTAAAAGGCTGAATACACAGCCCAAAAACTAGCCAATAACACCTGCAAGTGTCTGTCAACTCTGATGTTTTAGGCTTTAAAAACCTGCATAAATTTGCAGCGACTTCTCCCACCAAAATTGAAAACCCCTCAAGAAACCTGTAGTTTTACGAGTGTGGCTGAAAATATAGCCCCAAAGGTTGATATTTATTGTCTGAGAAGTACAAGGAACACTCTTCTTGATGTTCTTGGACCTGTGCAGAGAGAACTATGTGCGAAAGTACTCTGAAATGGCTCCAAAAAACACCCCAAAATTGCTTCAGAAATAGGATTTGAAAGCAAAAAATGAAGCTTTGAGGGACCAAAACTTGTTCAAGGTAATGTCAACCTTAGTCTTTCCCCTTCTTCAAACACCACAAGAGTGTAGCTTAGTGGCAAGAGATTGCCACGGTTATGCGAGCTCTGGGGGGAATAGTACTGGGATGGGTGACCTCTCGGGAAGTACCGGGAACCTCTATATTCCTTGATCGTTGAGGTCCTCACTCTCGCAGAGCCAACGGCGCCAACGGTGACTCGGATGACAAGGTATACCAAGGTATGCCAAGGTCTATGCCTTGGTCGCCGCCTTAGTCGTAAGCCTTGGAGAAAGCCTGGGGGGGGGGTGCTCGCTTCGCTCGCACAAAAGGAACAAAGCCTTTTGCCTTGAACTGGTCTGATACCAGTGAAGTGTTTCAACGGCGATGCACCACAGTGCGCTCTCCTTCTCGAGAGCTCCATGACGATATGCTCGGATTATAAAACCGAGCTCCTGAGGCCGCAGACAGTACTCCGCGCAGAGACTGTAGAATACGCAGAAAACACAGTACAGAGGAGGCACGAAAGACAGACTTCTTAGGTCTTACAAATGTGGTCGAACTTACGGTCCGTGACTAACCAGGTCACTATATGTTTTATTAAAGAACATATACAAAGAAGTGTCCGGTGCCCATTTGGCCTTTCACATGGACACTAACGGTAACATCACCTTCATCAGGTGGCTATGTAGAAAAAGGTATTTGGCTGGAATACCTATGTCCCTTGTAGCACACTATTGAGAGTTCTTCATATGTCCATTCGTGAGAAAATGAGTAGCATATGCCTCTAAACAATCTCCTTGTCATCTCCACAAAATTGTGCTTTCAATTCACTTCTCTATATAAAGATATGTGCACGAGAGTTTGTGTCTCTTCACCTATTCTTGCATCTTCTCTCACCTCTTGGCTTTCCACATCTTGTGCTTTGTCCTTCCGATGCCTTGGGTGACTTTTGGTGCTACAAATCAATACATATGGAGAAGGCCATGATGTTTTTTGTATTCCATCTCTCTAATGATATTTTGGCTTTTATCTAAGACATAAATACATTTGCATGTTTAATTCAACACTCTCCTTTAAGGTTATGAGTGTAATCTTCATAATTTTAGGGCTACCTTTCTTTTGAGCTTACATGAAATACATAAACAATGAAGAGGTAATTAATGAGAGATGAATATGTGTAAAGCCTTGCAATCAGAGCTTGGACAAGATCCATACTTTTCAACACTCCCCCTCAAGCTACAATTGGGATTCCATGCTAGTATCCAATTCTTGTCCTCTTCACTTTTGCCTTCATTTTCCCTTGTATCTCTTTGTTGGATAGGTTGGTGATCTTTCTTCTTTTCTTCCGAGCTTCTTTGGATTCCTTCCAGCTTCATCCTTGCTTCTTTGGCTCTTACCAAGATCTCTTCTTTAATCCCTATCATAAGGCATGCTTCAAACAAGATTCTAAAATGCACGAGATCACCTTGGATGAACGTATCCTTGTTGCTTCACTCTCTTCGTCTTTGTTTTTCTCTCTTTGCAACTTTCTCTCTTTGTATGCCTTCATGGACTCATGTCTTTTAGGCTTGTGTGCTTTGCTTTTGTTGGTGCAAGTCAACCACTAATTGATGTTTTGGATGAAGGATTGAAGTCAAAGATTGAAGAAAATATTAGTCTATGAAGCTTGAAGATAGTGTACATTCAGAAAATGAAGACTTGTATACATATGTACATTGAACTTATAGTTAGCTCACTTATACCCTTTTTATGGTCATGAGCTTGTACATATATGCCTATACATACAAGTAAAAAGTGGGGGCAAGTATGAGAGAGCATGAGATGAGAAGAATTAGACGTCATTAGACACTTTAGAAGTGAGGAAGATCTCTCTCTCATCCAGATGTACAATTTTTTAGAGAAGAAGAAATATTGCACTGAATCTTTTGTTGAGTACTCCTTTGTTTAATCTTTTATGAAATGCTTTTGTACAAGTCTAATTATATAGTTGATTGACCTTTATACAAGTTTTCAGATCCTAATTGTGATCAAACTAAGAGAATTGAGAGTAGGAACATTTACATGTGTAAATGTGAAGAAGTGAAGTTGCAATAGGCACAAACTTTGATGATAATGTTTTGGTCAGTTCTCCTTCCACAATGTAAATTTTTGAGCAAGCAAGTCACTTATTCTTTAAGTTGGAAGGTAAGATACCTATGGCTAAAAGCAGTTGAATAAAAAGGTTGTACTTTGAGAGAACCATGCTTTAGAAGTTATAGGTGTCAAAGTTGACTATACAAAAGTACAGTTTTAGACATAGGTGAATTGTAAGAATCATTTCTCAAGATATACTTAATCTTTTGAGATGATCTAACTTGGCAAAGGTGCACAAACTATAAGCAACACCATATGCAAAGTTTTATAAAAAACTTTACACATTTGATCAATCAATGAGTGAGTTATGTGTAGTCGACTTCCTGAGAAGTGACTCTCTTCATAGTGAGTTCAAGATTTTGATAACTGAGTATTGATCCTCTAAATTGGTAGAGGTTTTGAGTTATTCTTGATATGGAGGTTTCTAACATCAAGGATAGATTTTTCTTTTGGAGATTAACACTCTCCATGAGTGGTATCAGAGCAAGAATCATCAAAATAGAAGAAAGGAGGACCTCGACTGTTGCAGTAAAAAAGAAATCAACCCTTGAAGGTTCAAAATGTGAAAGTTTAAAGAGAAAGGTTGAGAAGGAGGTTTGAAGGTATCAAAAAATTCAAAAGGAACTTCATTCGAAGTAAAGGTACACTATTCCTCATAAAGTTTGAAGAATTTAATACACAGGTGAAGAAAGGATGGGAGATTCTCTTCATATAGAGAAATTGGATAGAGAAAACTATCCACCATGGTCAATGAGGATGGAAGCTCATCGCATGAGCAAAGACCTGAAACAAGCACTCTATGATGATCCGAATTGTCCTGCTTGTGTTTGTCTCTCCACCTCATTCCTTAGGTCTTCTCTTATTTTGTTCTACCATACAATATCTCCTGTTATTTTAATCTCAAACAAAAGAAAGAGGATCAGAATATAAAAAAACTTTAAATTTATAAATATGCATAACTGACACACATACATACACTTACACATACATACTTACACTTATAGATATGTACTTACACATACAGGTACATACATGCATACACATACACATATACATACATTTACACATACATACATACACTTACATATATATAGAAATACTTTCACATACATACACACACATACATGCATACACGTATACATATTCATACACTTACACATATCTTTATTTGCTACACAACCAGATTCTGATCAATCAAAGGTCAACAACATCAAGAAAATGCATCAAGAAATGATACTATATTATCTTGATGTCAATATCTCATCAACATCAATGGCATCTAGGACAATGCATATCAACTAATAAAGGCTCTTGTTGTATCAATACAATACAACTTCTTGAAAAAGGTCTATGGACCTATGGAATATATCATCTCATATATCAAGAGCTCAAAGCAAAGATCAAGTTGAATCTTGTACCAACCTTTAAGCATCAATAAGGTTTCTTAGAGAGTGTTGATGATGATACGTACATACCATACATTGTGCTTCTTAAGAGGACTACATCACATGGTGGTCATATGAGGAACAACAAAGAGTGCATAAGTGCATTTTGCGAAGCATTGAGATTCACAAGAGAAAGGTGGATCAATGCTTTCGAAAATTGAGTAGAGGTGAGGAAGAACATGATAGGCCTATTGATATGAAGAAGAAAGAGGCAGATAAGATTGTACAACTTGACGGGGAAATAGAGTCATTGTCGGTGCAAGCTTAGGATTTACATGGAGTTAACATGTTGTCAGGATCTTGCTCACGCGCATACAGAGATTACGGACGCAGAAAAAACACACAGAAAATAGAGGCAACAAGAGACAAGACTGAACGCAAGATTGGGTGCAATCTCCCCCCATGCACTCTGTTCCGACAGTCCACAGAGTGCATGTATTTATAGGAATTTTGATTACGTCGAAAAGAGTGGTTACAAGAGGGCGGCTTCGAAAAGCAGGCGTGAAACTAAAAGTTGATAACTTTTACGGAAAGCCATTGCTTTCAATAACAGAAACTACGGTCTTCAATGACCCTTATTCTGACCATTACTTTTCTAACAATAAAACCTTCTACGCGGGTTTATTTACAAGCTAAATAATAATTATTCCGATTATTGATGTTTGCCCTTTCACGCCTTGCACGCTCCTCACGAACCTTCAGCTGCTATATCAAAAACATCAAAAACATATTAATACATTAATAATATAATACTTTAACAATGCGTTGTTCAATAATATACAACATGCCTCTCAGTTGACAAGCAACTGACCTCAGTTGATAAAATAATTTAACACTCTAACAATTACAATACATTTTTCAACATATTCCATGTTACTGTTACAATCCAACAATGCATTGGCGAACATATTCCATGTTACAATCCAACAATACATTGGCTATTCCATATTTCAATCCAACAATGCATTGGCTAGCATATTCCATGTTACAATCCAACAATGCATTGTTCAACATATTCCATAAGGTATAACATGCCCCTCAGTTGAACAAGCAACTGACCTCAGGTGATAAAATAATAAACATGGATGGCCAGTCACATGTTTCATCACTAAATAAAGAAAATAGGCATGTGCCATGTAAAAATACATGCATGGAAATGTTCATGGAGCTGTTACATTTTGTGTATGATATGCAGAAATTAAATGGTCATAATGAGGTGTTAAAATTGTGTTTTATGTATCCATTGACATTCTTCAATAGAGTGATTTTTGTACTTAACCAAATATCGATGATATTGAGTGCATGTATTTATAGGAATTTTGATTACGTCGACAAGAGTGGTTACAAGAGGGCGGCTTCGAAAAGCAGGCGTGAAACTAAAAGTTGATAACTTTTACGGAAAGCCATTGCTTTCAATAACAGAAACTACGGTCTTCAATGATCCTTATTCTGACCATTACTTTTCTAACAATAGAACCTTCTACGCGGGTTTATTTACAAGCTAAATAATAATTATTCCGATTATTGAGGTTCGCCCTTTCACGCCTTGCACGCTCCTCACGAACCTTCAGCTGCTATATCAAAAACATCAAAAACATATTAATACATTAATAATATAATACTTTAACAATGCATTGTTCAATAATATACAACATAACACATCGAATCTCATCGAGTCTCATTAAATCTTGTCAAATCTATTCGATGTATTAAATCCATATAAATCCTCACTTTTCATCTGTAATGACTCTATTTTCTCTTCAAACTCTACAATCTCATCCGCCTCTTTCTTCTTCATATCAATAGGCCTATCATGTTCTTCCTCACGTCTACTCAATTTTTGTAAGCATTGATCCACCTTTCTCTTGTGAATCTTAATGCCTTCTAAAATGCAGTGATGCACCCTTTCTTGTTCCTCGTATGACCTATCATGTGATCCAGTCCTTTTAGGAAGCACAACATATGGTATCTCAGTATCATCATCAGCACTCTCCAAGAAAGCTTTTTGATGCTTGAAGCTTGGTAGAAAGTTCGACTTCATCTTTTTTTTGAGCTCTCGATATATGAGATGATATATTTCATAGATCCATATACCTTCTTTAGGAAGTTGTACTGTATTGATACAACAAGAACCTTCGGTTAGGTGATATGCATTGTCCTGGATGCCATGCATTCACCTTGATGAGATGTTGGCATCAACACAATAGCATCGAGAGGAACTTGTTTAGAGATAGAAATCCAGTTGTTGAGATAATAGCATCAAGAGGGACTTGTTATGGCCAAGTTTTGAAAGAAATCAACTTATGCACTTGCTCCTTGGATACTTACGACAAAAGAGATGCAAACCGATAAAAAAAGATTTGACTTTTTATGATATAGTTCAATGTTTTTTCAAGCACATAATAATGAATTTTGTTTTCTTTATAGGTTATTTTGAAGGTTGATCGATTTCGAGCTGAGCATGAAGGTACAAATTTCTTGTTAAAAAGGGATCATTATCGATTGTATCATGCTCCTTGTTGATTCCAGTAGCTATATATAGAGGCATAAGGTTGGGAGGAAAGACATCTCTCTAGTAGGTGGTGGGAGGACTAGATGCAATGTGTATATATACTTCAACTATATGGTAAATGCGACAAAATCAAGATTTAAATGAACTAAGTACATACTTTTTATCTCTCTCATCAAACTCACTACAAAAGAAAAAAAACATATAAGTAAAACATAAAATATTTATCTCAATTTATATGTAAACTTACACTTACTTCCATTTTAAGTGAACAAAATGCAGGTAGGAGTCACATAAAGCTCTCATTCTTCTTTTAAACTCTAACCCATGCCTCATATATACTATATTTCCCTCAAGTTCTATGTTGCACTCCAGCCCTAGGCTCCATATGCATGTTCTCATAGGCACCTCTGTTCTTGCACAAGTTCGAATTGGTATAGGTGTCCTAAAAATAAATAGATTAAAATGAATAAAAACATGTGTTATAATATCATTAAAAATATTAATTTATGAAAAAAACATACCTATGGATAGATAAATCTCTTCTTGCAAATGAAGCCATAGAGGAGCCTTCCTCTGGGTGTTGGGTAAGCTCTGTATGCTAAAATCTAATTCCTCATTGGGTATGTCTGCATACTCATGCATGACAGCCCTTAAGGAATAAGGCAGCACTTTCCCTCTCATAACACTCTCTATGAGAGTAAGTTTCTCCTTTCTCTCTCCACTATGATCCATAATATATGTACATATAAAGCAAAATGTATTAGAAATCTATATATATATATATATATATATATATATATATATATATATATATATATATATATATATATATATATATGTATATATATATATATATATATATATATATATATATATATATATATGTATGCACATATGTATGTATATATATGCATATGCATGTGTATGTATGTATGTGTATGCACGTGTATGTATGTGTATTTGTGTGTATGTATGTGTGTGTATGTATATGTGTGCGTGTGTATGTAGATGTGTATATGAGTATATGTATATGTGTATATGTGTATGTGGATGTGTATCTATGTGTATGCATGTATGTATATATGTATGCATATGCATGTCAATTGTGTATGCATATGTATGTATATGTGTGTATGTGTATGTATGTTTGTGTGTGTGTATATATATATATATATATATATATATATATATATATATATATATATATATATATATATATATATATATATATATATATATATATATATATATATATGTATACATTCATGTATATGTGTGTCTATGCATACATGCATACACAACATACATATATACACTATACATACATATATGTATGTATAGTATGCATGTGTTTGCAAAGTGCATTTGTGTGTGTATATGTGCATCTGTGTATATGTATGTGTGTGTATGCATATGTTTGCAAAGTGCATTTGTGTGTGTATATGTGCATCTGTGTATATGTATGTGTGTGTATGCATATGTGTGTATGTATGTGCACGTGTGTGTATGCATGTTTCTATGTATGTATGCATATGCATGTGTATCCATGTGTGTGTATGTATGCATGTGAGTGTGAGTGTGTGTATATCTGTGTGTAGGTGTATGTGCAAGTATCTTTATGTGTATGAGTGTGTATGCATATGTGTGCATTTATGTATGTGTGTATATGTGTGCATGCATGGATGTGCGTGTATACATATGTATGTATGTATGTATGTATGTATGTATGTATGTGCATGTGTGTGTATGCATGTGTATGTATATATGCATGTGTGTATGTATGTATGCATGTGTGTGTATGCATGCATGTGTGTGTATGCATGCATATGATTGTATGTATGCATGTGAGTGTATGTATGTGTCTATGTGTGTATATGTATGTGTATGTGTATATGTATATGTGTGTCTATGTATGTGTATGTGTGTATATGTATGTATGCATATAAGTGTATGTATGCATGTGAGTGCATATGTGTGTCTATGTGTCTATATATATGTGTATGTGTATATATGTATGTTTGTGTATGCATATGTGTGTGTATGTGCTTGTGTTTATGTATATATACATATGCATGTCTGTATGTATGTATACATGTGCATGTGTGTGTACGAATGGATGTGAGTATGTATGCACATGTGTGTATGTATGCACATGTGTGTGTATGCACATGTGTGTGTATGCATATGTGTGTGTATGTGCATGTGTGTGTATACATGTGTCTATGTATGTATGCATATGCATGTGTATGCATGTGTCTATGTATGCATGTGAGTGTATATGTGTGTCTTTGTGAGTGTATGTTTGTGTATGTATATGTGTATATGTGCATGTACCTATGTGTATGTGTGTTTATGAATATATGTGCATTTGTAAATGTGTATGTATGAATGTCATATATGTGTGCATTTGTGTATGTGTGTATATGTGTGTATATGTGTATATGTGTGTATGTGTGTGTATGTGCATGTGTGTGTATGCATATGTGTGTGTATGTGCATGTGTGTGTATGCATGTATCTATGTATGTATGCATGTGTGTGTATGTATGCATATGAGTTTGAGTGTGTGTATATCTTTGTGTAGATATATGTGCAAGTATCTACATGCGTATGAGTGTGTACACATATGTGTGTATTGAAGTTGTCACAAGAGCTCCTTCTAGTCTGAATCGTTCATTCTGTATGGAGCTTATGATGGGGCTTGTTAGTATGATAGAATCTCTATGTGATGTTGGACATTTCATGAAGGGGAAGCTCAGAAGGAATTGTCTACCTGAGTGTATTTGCATATTCCTCTAGCAAGAAGTGGAAGGTTGGATGTCCAATCTTTGACTCATTTAAGTAGGCTTGTTCCATTGCTTGTTTGATTGGGTGGAGCATGCATATGTGTGTGATCCAACCTTGATAGACTACTTTGTGAAACTATTTTGGTGAGATGGGTCTTGTGGCATGATTTGAGGATGCAGTTTGGGCCTTCTATTCTAGGTCCCATTGATGCTTGTGTTTATGTTGGTTCTTATGTTTTTGGTGATCTCTGTATTCTAGCTCTTCCCTTGGTGGGTTAGTCCAATGAAAATCTACCACAATAGACTACCCATTCTGATTGATTAGCACTTTGTTTGCACTCTTGCCAAAGTACGTGATCAAATGTTGGTCCATGAATGAGAGCCTGATGATGGCCTCAGATGACTCCATTGGAATGATGAGGAAGTCGAGGTACCCGAACCACTATCCCAAGTAGATTGATACCCACTTCATGGGACATGTCTCAATCCTAATGATGAGGAATTCACAGTACCTAAACCACTATCCCAAGTAGATTGGCTCACATGATTGTCTTAAACCAGATCGAACACCACCAACATCCCAAGTGGTTTGCTAACTGTGAGCTTGAGGCATTTGGCACATTTTGGGGTCATGAAGTTGTGAGTTGCTCCTATGTTGAGCATCATAGTGATAACACATCCTCTAATCTAGCCCATGGTGAACACTAGGTGTATCACTGAGAGGAGGATCACATTGCACTTTGCTTTGCCTTTAAAGGACACCTCCTTGGGTGAATTACGGGCATCCGAGTCACTCCTCTCAATCTCTATGATCTTTGGTCTAGAGGAGGATGCCTCTTTATGTGGAGGGTCTCTATTTTCTTGAACCCTTGTGTCTTGAGGATGGCATTGACACACATGGGTTGGGTGGTTTCCTTGGCACAAGCAACACATGGGTCAAGGATCCCACTGGGTGTGATCATTTTTCTCAATGAACCTTGTCGAACGACTTGGGGTGGAGGAAGAGCACACTATGTAGTGCCTCATGTCTGACCTAGACCCCTTGAATACTCTATCCATTTGCATTGTAGTTAGCTTTGACTAGAAGAGGCGTTGGAGTCGTGTTTTTGGAATTGCGCCTGGTTAATGATCTTGGATTTCCAATTTGAGTAGGCATCATTCATGCATTTAGCTATGCGAGAAACTTCATCCTATGTCGACTGGTTCTGCGTCTCAACCTCCTTGTGGTAATAGGGGGAGCATCTGTATAGGAACCCATGGAGGCAGTCCACATCTGACATGTTTGAGATGTCGAGCATGATCTTACGATATTGGGAGATTTTGTGTGATTAACTTATGTTGGCTGATGTTGCATCACTTGTCTCTTGATGGGAATGCTTCATCTTAAGGAATGAAATAGTCATTGAGGGTGGCCTTAAATTCATCCATTACATGCCTACTTCTTGTGCTCTACCATGAACCAAGCTAATTCTTCATCTTGAAGGAACTAGATAGCTGGAAGGATCCAGGGCTAATGCTCCACTGTGTTGATCCATTTTTTGATGTGGATAGAGCTGCAACCATCTCAATACTTATCAGGAGTGTTTGGTTTCAAGAGGCCAAAGGAATATGGGCCATGACCATCCTCCAATTTAAGTTGGTTGATAGGGGATGGATTGATGGGAATGTTTGTCAAATGGGGGTTTTTTTGAGGGTCCCATTGCAGATTTGGTGCTGGATTGGGTTGGTGTTGGAGTTTGAGGTCTACGGAAGTACATGAAGAGCACAAGGAAGAAGAAAAAGCTTGGACCACAACACACAATATTGAATGTATTACCAAGTGAATGTAACAAGATGAATCATCCATTAGGTTTATAGCATATATAAGATAGGGGGGAGGGGAACCTCTTAAAGAGGGAAAAAAGTGCCCTGGTCTTCGTAGATTTGTTCACACACATCACTAATGAAATATATCAACAAATCCCCTTTGAGAGTGATGTAGTGAACAAAGAGTTGGCACTCAAGTATAAGGAAGTGTCAAGTATGTGCAAAGAGATAAATCCACAAAAGGAAATAATCCAAAAGCTTTGCAAAAAGCTTGAAACTTCTCCCAAGTCAGAAGCTTTTATGAAAAGGTTTGCAATGTTCTTTTGTGTAGGAACCTATGCCAAATTGATGTCTTGAGTAGAGAACCTCTCCTTGAAATAATGATAATGCATCACAATGTGCTTTGTGTGGGCATTGAACACAAGGTTCCTTGCAAATCCTAATGTGCTCTGACTCTTAGTGAATATGGTGGTGGCAAAAAATTGACGTACACCCAAATCATTTAAAAGGCATCTAAGTCACACACACAATAAATAGTCATTGTGAAACCTATCCTATACTTGGCCTCACAACTAGACGTGGCCATAGTAGGCTGCTTCTTCCTCAACCAAGATATGCATGAGCTACCAACCATGAAGCAAAAACCCTAGTGGACACACGAGTATCATAGAAACCGGCCCAGTTAGAGACAGAAAAAGCATGTAAGTCTGGCAATAGTGATCCCCTGTTTGGATAAAACAATCCAAGTAGCCAAGTACCACTCAAGTAGCAAAAGATGTGCTAAACCACCTTCCAATGCTTGACATCTCAGCAATGCATAAACATGCTCATCTGAGAGACAACAAACTAAATATCAAGCTGAGTTATGCATAAATAAATCAGGCATCCAACAACTTGGTGGTAGAGAAGAGCATCAAATGCATCTCTAAAATCATGAAGACTCAACAGTAAACTTGTTTCCATAAAAGTGGCAATAGTTTTGTAGTCTTCAGGAAAAAACACTACAATATGTGTCAATATATTTTGTTTGACACAAAACTATTGCAGCATCAACTTGCATAAATCGAATTCCCAAAGAATCATGCAAATGCCCCAAATCTAACATCTCAAAAGAGACATGAAAATTAGCCTTAAAATAAAAAATATGCTTCTCATAAGGTTTGTTCTAGAATACTTATGCTTCAGCTTGTATACCCATTTAGTGCAAATGTCCTTTTTGTTAGGATGCAAATCAGATAAGGAGTAGGTACAATTCATCATAATAGCATCATTTTTTGATTGCATACTAGCCATTCAATTTTCTGAATTTTATGCTTCATCAAAAGAAACAAGCTTAATCTCATCACAAAGACTAGAGGCACCCATAGCATAGCAATCTAATGCAAAAGAAGCACTATCAGAGCATGAACGAGTACGATATAAGAAAGGTGCATCTAATTTGCTATATCACAAAGTTTGCACTAGCCATTTAGGCATAATTTTTGCTTCCTCTATATCAACCATTCCCTCAACAAGTGCATCACGTAAATCTAAATCTACATTTGAAATGGAATGATCTGCATTATTATGTGAAACTTGTAAATACTGAGAAATTGCTTCATTTAGAACAGCACTTGATTGTCCACTTGTAAAAGAGGCAGCAAAGTGTCATATATATCTTTGGAGCTAATAAATGTCCCCTTAGTACATGAAAGTAATGGTTGAATTGGACCTTCCATAAAAACAACATCACAACTAATCAAAATGTGTTTAGTCTATGGATGATACAGAATATAGCTTTTGCTTTCAGAACTATACCCAACAAAAGTACATTTCATTGTTTATAATTCAGTTTCTTGCATTGTTGTTCAGGCATTAATGCATATTCCAGACAACCAAATACATGGGGATGAGCAATTGATGATTTCCAACCATGCTAAGCCTCATATGGAGTGACAAATTGTAGTGGTTTGGTGGGACACTTTTTAAGAACATATGCTGCACACATAAGAATCACAAGCTAGAAGTTATGTGGTAGAGCATCACTTTTGATCATACACCTTGCCATCTCCATGAGAGAAATGCTCTTTCTTTTAAAAACTCCATTTTGGAGTTGTACACTGATGTTTTATCCCACATTCAGCCAAAACTGCATTAAAATCAGAAGACATGTATTTCCCACTCGAACAAAACCGAGGGTGCCCACTTTACATGTTGAGAGATTTTTAGCCAAAACAAGAAAGTTTTTGAAGCACATAAACACTTTGGACTTTTCTTTGAATGGATACACCCATGCATGCCTAGAAAAATCATCAATAAAAGTCACAAAGCAAAGGTAATTCCCAAAAGAAGATCTCTACATAGGATCATAGGTGTCACTATGAATTAGCTGCAATTTGTGAGTAGCTTGAAGTGAACCATCTTTTGGGAAGGAGGAATGCTATATTTTTTCCAAGGCTTCACAAACATGTTTACAAGGTGCCTTAAGTTTGGGTAGAGAGGACACCATGTCAGATTTCTACAGGCGTAGTAAATTGGTAAAATTCAAATGACCAAAGCATGCATGCCAAAGCTTTGCATTTGAGATAGCTTGAGAATCTTGTACTGCACATGCTAAATCATTCATAGATTTTCCATATTCTATGAGCTTATACATCCCACAACATAAAATTCTAGAAGAAATCAAAAAATTTCACAACCAAGACAATCTTGGCTAATGTTAAAACTCACAATAGATTTTTCATTTGATCCCTAGCACAAACAAAGCATCTAAAAATGTGAAAGAACTACCATCAACAGTAGTTAGAATGATCTTACCAACCTGCATGATAGGATAAGAGGAGTTGTTAGCACATGTTATATTATTCCCTATAGGGGCAGGCTCAAGTGAATTAAAGAAATTGTGCTGCCAAATAAAATGTTTGATTGCTCCATTATCAAAGTACCAACCATCTGAGCCTATTGTAGACATACACTATTCATGAGAAGATGGGTCATAGCCACAAACAATAGCAAACGCTCATTCTTCATTGTGCAGAAGATTAGCGGACTTTGCCTTAGGCGCAAAGGCCTCTACAACAGCCATTCCAACCTTTTTTGAAACCAATTTTGGACAAATCTTTATGAAATGATCATTTCCTTTACAAGATTTGCATAATTGTTTGTACTTTCTATTTTCTTTGCATCCTGTCTTCCTTCTTCAACTGTGTAACAGTAGCAAATTCCTACTTACTAGTAGATGAGCTCCATTTACCTTTACGCTCCTGACTAGCTAAGAAATCTTCATCTGCAACATGCATAATGGACTTGTTCTAATAGGAGTGACCTTCTTGCAACACAATAGAGAATAATTCCTCAAATGTTAAGGCATTTTGATTGCCCTTCATCATCAAGCGAAGAGTAGAAACAAAAAATTGATATCAATCTAGAAGTCCATTAAGAACAGTCTGCACAAGTGAACTATCTGGCAAGACTTCATCTACAAAAATCAATTGCTCTTTCAAATCTTTGATCTTTGTCGAAAGAATGTCCATAGAATCTCCTTCATTCATATGCTCACTCTCCAACTATTTTTAGAGGTAAGTAATAGGAGCCTCATTTCTTGTCTGGTATAAAGTTGTAAGTATGTCCCAAGCATTCTTTGTTGTTTTGCAAGAGTGAATGCGAGGGGCATGTTTGATAGATAAGCTATCAATGCATGTGCATGAGCATCTCTGCCATCCCAATGAAGTTTCTCTACAGTAGGACTATATATATTTGGCACAAAAGGGCAAAATTGCTTAGAGAGGCACTGCGATAGTGTGTTCAGAGGCCAAAGCGAGCTCATATCAAAATCTTGACACCACATAGCGAAGATGTTTGGAGCTCCTAATCACCTTGAGTATGCTCACCAATTTTCATGCAATTCTAGGATTGTGACTAGAAGGGTTTCAGCGAGGCCCTAGATGAAGCAGCAACCTCCTTTGATACCGATTGTTGGATTTTTAGGTCTATGAAAGTAGGCAAACACCACAAGGAAGAAGAAGAAGCTTACAACACAACACACAATAGTGATTTTATTACCAAGTTAATGAACAAAGATAAGTAACCCATTAGGGTTATAGCTATATATACAAGCCGATGGAAAAAAATCTCCTAAAGAGGGAAAAAAAAATCATCAACAGTCCTAAGTACATTCACATATATCACTATCAAAATATATCAATGAATCCACCATGTGAGTGATGGGTGAACAAGAAACTGACACTCATGTGTAAGGAAATGCCAAGATATGTGAAAAGAGATCGATTTACAAAAGGAAATAAGCCCAAAGCTTTTCAAAAAGCTTCGAAATTCTTCCAAGGAAAACCCTTTGTGAACATTTATGCAACCTTCTCTTGTGTGGGCACATATTCCAACTAATCTCTCCAACGGAGAATCTATCCGTCACATAATGATAATGCATCTCAATGTGCTTTGTGCGAGCATGGAACATAGGGTTCCTCATAATTGCTAATGTGCTCTAATTATGAGTGCATATGGTGGTGGCAGAAGTATGAACAATACCCAAATGATCCAAAAGGCATTTGAGCCACACACACTCAATAGTCACTGTGAAAGCTTCCCTATACTCAGCCTCATAACTAGATGTGGCCAAAGTAGGCTACTTCTTGCTGAACCAAGGTATACATGAGTTGATTGGTTTAAAACAAGTGTTGTTGGACTGGATTGGCTAGCCCAGCAAGTGAATTTTCTATTTGGTTGATGCGAACAGTTACATGGTCATGATCGGGTGGAATTGGGTGGGGTTTTGATTGGATGTTGTTTTTGGCTTCTTGGAGGTAATCGTGGAGATCGCCATCAGTGAGAAGGAGTCGGATGATCTTGGCTTTGAGGGCCTCTCATTGAGCATGATGGCATTCTTCATCATTTGGTGAAATTCGGGTTGCACTCCACCTTTGAGTTGATACGGATGGCATAATCTTTGAAGTAATCGACCATTCTGATCGAGGGCCCGATGATAGCAAGCATGTGGAAATGGTGGTGGTTTTATGTGAGGGCAACGATGGGAGCACGAGATGATAGTGAGAGGGTATGATGATGGCAAGAGGGTGTCATATTGATGGGAGATCACAATCTCAAGGGGAGGGCATGATGATGGCAGACAAGTGCAATGACTGTGGGAGGGCATGATGGCGGTCATCAAGCACACAGGCAATGTCAAGCATGTGTGGTGATGGTGGGGGGTAGTGTTGGCAACACATGGGCACAACGATGGTGGTGCATAGCAATGGAAGCACAGGGGTGTAATGATGGTGGGGCATAGCAAGGCAGCATGTGGGCATACCTGACAACGGGGCATAGTGAAAGTGGCACGTGTGCACACTGATGGTGGGATGTACGTAGCGATGACAACAACTAGGGGGGGATAGGGGGAAGGGAGGTTATCACCTATGGAGAGAGTGTGAGGGGAGGGCAAAATGTACACATGACATCAAGAGGACTCACCCAAGATGGGCCTAGGATATTAATAGCACTCTCAACACTCATGTGATAGTCTTTCCATCCAAAGGCTTCCCCTACGCTTGTGTTTTGATACCACTTGAGATGTTTTGAACAACCTTAAACACTCAAGTCCGAGAAATGGGGACCCAAGGCATGCACAAGAGAAAACATACATAGAACCACCTTATTTGACGTCCCATTGTATTCTCAAGCTTTTATATTACGTTTGCTTGAGAATGCAATGGGACATCAATAAGGGTTTGATAAGGGCCAATGGCATCCTAGTGCACTAGTACCCTTATAGTTGCACACAATTTGGCACGACAAAGTAAACTTCCCAATCATGGAAATTGTCTGGATATGAATATAGGGTTTTTACCCCCCAATCCCGCCTTCCCTCCCTCCTTATATCTAAATCCTATGCAAATATGCATCTTATCTCCAATTTCAACACACTGCATGACATGTGCTTATATTGCACATGTATTATGGGATTCTCGAGATAGCCTAAGAATTCACATTTGTTTTGTGTCTATCTAGGAGTTTAATCCTTGCACTATCCATGCAATAGATACATGAAGATTCTCTCTTTCCACCGTCCCCCATATTATACATGCATTCTAGGGTTCTTAGATCAACTATTATCTAACATTCTATATTATAAGAAGTCATTTTTTCATGATACAATGTCTTAGAATTCTTCAACAATTTTATTAATCATCGGAATATGTGCTATGTTAAAAAACTAATAGATCAAATCAAAATATTTTAGTATCAATGTTACAAAACCGCCTAACCACTAGATACGTTCCTTTGATTAAAAGTTTAAGCTCTTCGTATCCGACTAAAATCAAATGTATCTTCATCAACGTCAAATAAAACTATCCAATATCATATTCTATAATAGTTCCATAATCATCTAGTTTAATTAAAATAATGGTAGCTCTATCAATGAATTTCTTGTACTCATTATGTTGTTAGGATCTTGCTCATGCGCATACAGAGATTAGGGATGTTGAAAACACACAGAAAAATTGACGCAACAAGAGACGAGACAGAACGCAGTATTGGGTGCAATCTCCTCCCATGCACTCTGTTCCAACAGTCCACAGAGTGCATGTATTTATAGGAACTTTTTGATTATGTCGAAAAGAGTGGTTACATGAGAGCGGCTTCGAAAAGCAGGCGTGAAACTAAAAGTCGGTAACTTTTACAGAAAGCCATTGCTTTCAATAACATAAACTGCGGTCTACAACGACCCTTATTCTAACCATTACTTTTCTAACTGTTTCTAACAATAGAACCTTCTACGCATAATAATTTTTCGGATTATTGATATCCGCCTTTTCACACTTTACACGCTCCTCACGAACCTTCAGCTGCTATATCAAAAACATCAAAAACACATTAATACATTAATAATATAACACTTTAACAATGCATTGTTCAATAATATACAACATGCCTCTCAGTTGACAAGCAACTATCCTCAGTTGATAAAATAATTTAACACTCTAACAATTATAATGCATTGTTCAACATATTCCATGTTACATTTCAACAATAACAATGCATTGTTCAACATATTCCATGTTACTATTACAATCCAACAATGCATTGGCCAACATATTCCATGTTACAATCCAACAATGCATTGGCCAACATATTCCATGTTACAATCCAACAATGCATTGGCCAACATATTCCATTTACAATCCAACAATGCATTGTTCAACATATTCCATAAGTTATAAATGTTACAATCCAACAATGCATTGGACAACATATTCATGTTACAATCCAACAATGCATTGTTCAACATATTCCATAAGTTATAACATGCCCCTCAGTTGAAAAAGCAACTAACCTCAGTTGATAAAATAATAAACATGGATGGCTAGTCACATGTTTCATCATTGAAAATAAAAAAAATGGGCATGTGCCATGTAAATACACATGCATGGAAATGTTCATGGAGCTGTTACATTAATGTGTTTGTGTATGATATGCAGAAATTAAGTGGTCATAATGAGGTGTTCATTGTGTTTTATGTATCCATTGACATTCTTCAATAGAGTGATTTTTGTACTTAACCAAATATCGATGATATTGAGTACTTGTGCGTGTAGTAGTGACATCATGATCAATGATTTCAGGAACTAAGATTTCAGATTGTTCTTCAATTAAAGGGGGATCATCAAGCAGTGGAGTGAGTGGTAAAGTTCCTTTAAGTGGTTTAAAGTAAACTAATATGAAAAGATTTATGAATAGTCCAATGAGATGGAATATCTAATCTAAATGAATTATCATTAATTTTTTCTATAATGCAAAATGGTCCATAATAGCGTGGTGCAAGTTTAATTTTAGGATGCTGCAAAATATTTTTGAGACGTCTTTTAATGATACGCAATCATACAAAATCATTTTCCTTGAATTCTTTGGCTAATCGTTTAGTATTGATAGTACGTGTATATCGCTCTTGACTTTTCCTAATGTGCTCGTGAACATCATGAATTATAGAAACGTGATCATGAGCAATAAAATCAGCCATCAGAATGTCAGTTTGGGTGAGGGACATGGGAGTGGGAAGCTTTTTACCAAAAATAATTTCAAAAGGTGCACGACCAGTAGTGGTGTGTGTAGTGTTATTGTAAGCAAATTGAAGCAATGGCAACTTTTCATCCCAGTTACTAGGATTATCTAATTAATAACAACGCAATAAATCAAGAATAGTACTGTTTGTAGCCTCACTTTATCCATTACTTTCAGGATGAAATGCAGAACTAAAATCTATTTTAGAACCAAAATGGTGAAATAAGGCTACCCAAAAATGATTACAAAATCTGACATCACGATCAGATAACATTACTTTAGGAAATCCATGATGTGGGAAAATGCATTTAATGAATAATTTTGCAGCTTGAGGTGCAGTCAAAGTTTTTCTACATGGAATGAAATATGCATATTTACTAAACCTATCAACTATTGTCCAAATCATATCATTATGTGATGAAGTGATGGGAAGACCTGTGATAAAATCCATAGAGATTTGTTTCCATGGTTCATTTGGAATGGGAAGTGGCATTAATAATCCAAATGGTTTACCATGATATCGTTTGACACGCTGACATACAATGCATTGAGAAACATAATGTGCAATATCTTTTTCCATGTGTGGCCAGAAGAAGAAATCTTTGCAAGCAGAAATGGTGCTTTGTATGCCTCTATGATCCATGTAAGATGGTTCATGCATTTCTTTAATGACAAAATCTTTAAAAGCTTGGGTTATGCACAATCTATGTTGAAAATAGAGAAAACCATTATGAAATGTATAATGTTCATCAGATAAAGATGCACCATTGTTGAAGTCATGCCATGCACGTGAAAAATACAAATCAGATGCATAAGTGGAAATCATTTCTTGAAAAGAATGAATTTGGATGGCAGAAATATTATTCAAAACAACAGAATGCGAAGGAAAACGGCTAATAGCATCCGCTACAACATTAGCTTTACTACGCTGATATTGTATCATGGGTTGGAAATTTTGAATGAATGATGCCCATTTAAGATGCCTATCTAAAATTAAGGGCTGATTTAATAAATGCTTAATAGCCTGTTGATCGGTTTTGATTAAGATCTCAGAGCCCATAAGATAGTGTTTCCAAATTCGCAAAGCATGCACAACTGCTAACAATTCTTTATCATACGTACTATAATTCTGTTCTGAGGGCTTAAGCTTTCTACTCTCAAATGCGATAGGATGATCATTTTGCATTAAAACGGTACCTATTCCTGAACCACTAGCATCAGTAACGACATGAAAGGGTTGTGAAAAATCAGGTAACTATTAAACAGGTGCATGTGAAAGTGCTTGTTTAAGTTTTTCAAAAGACTGTTGTTGGGTAAGTCCCCATGCAAATTTTATTTTCTTTTTCAACAACAAGGTAAGAGGCAATGCTAAATAAGAAAAATTTCGAACGAACTTCCTATAGAAACTAGCCAACCCAAGAAAAGAACGAACATCACTGACTGATTGTGGTGTAGGCCATTCTACGATAACTCTAATCTTTTTCGGATCCACATGCACACCTTCACTTGAAATAATATGTCCTAAATATTCTAGCTTATGCTGAAAGAAATAGCTCTTTTCAAGATTAGCATAAAGTGTGTTCTCTCGTAAAAAATGAAAAATTGTTTCAAGATGCTTTTCATGTTCACTATCATTCTTACTGTAAACAAGTATATCATCAAAGAATACAAGAACAAAAACTTGGTAATCAAGAAAAATATTGTTCATCATTCGTGCAAATGTCGCAGGGGCATTAGTAAGTCCAAAGGGCATTACCATAAATTCATAATGGCCAGTTTGAGTTCTAAATGCAGTCTTAAAAATACCATTTTGTGTCATACGAATCTGATGGTAACCTGATTTAAGATCAATTTTACTAAAGACACGAGCTCCTCGTAACTTATCTAAGAGATCATCTATTCGAGGAATAGGGTATCTATTCTTGATGGTAATCTTGTTAAGGGCTCTATAATCAATGCATATTCGATAAGTTTTATTCTTCTTCTCTACTAAGAGAACTGGTGCTCCAAATGGGGAAGAACTAAGCCTTATAAGTCCTTTTTGTAGCAAGTCTTTTACTTGGTTTTCTATTTCCTTTTGATGTAGTGGGCCATGTCTATAAGGTGCTTTATGAGGAGGAGAACTACCAGGGACTAAATCTATGCTATGGTCAAAGGATCCTCGAGATGGTGGTAGTTCAGAGGGATACTCAGACATAAAACAATCCTTATAAGTACTCATGAAAGGTTTATATGCATCAGGAAGTATATGAGTATAATCATTGATGACATTGACATAAACAATGCATGAGTTGAATCCTTTCCTAAATGCATGTTTTACTTGAGTGTGACTAATCAGTGGAAACGACTGAAAATCATGTCGTGCAGACAAACTAATGACTTGACCTTTGAATTCAAAGTTAAAAGTATGCGTGTGGTAGTCAATACGTGGGTTATAATGGTGACGAAAACGCATACCTAGTATAACATCGTTAGATTGCAAAGGTGCAATTAAAAACGTTTGTGAATCAACATATGGGCCTATGCTAATCGTAACACCTTGCACTTTTCGTGTTACATTATAACGACTATCCTGAAATGCAGCTTTCACTTTATACAAGGAAGGAAACGTTTGTAATTTAAGTTCTTGCACTAATAAATGTGAAATGAAGTCATGTGAACTACCATCGTCATGTAGAATTTTAACTAGTTTATTATTTATTGTACCTTGCATGCAAAGGAGAGAGTGAAGAGAGATATCACTACCCAAGGTACTTAAGTCCTTCTCCAATGATTCCTCTGTCCAAACAAGAGGAATTTCTTCATTATGGACCTCCATGTTATGCAATTGAGCTATAGCCGGTTTCATGTGAAGGGGTCGCAATCTGCACCTTATTTTTGTATGTCCAAGTTTACCACAATTCCAGCAAGTGAGTCATGGTCGCTTCTGTTGGGCATCCACCACTGAAATTTGAAGGGTAGGTGGTTTGGTTGGTTGGAGAGATGAAGCAACATGTGGAGTTGAGTAATTGGATTGTGGAGGACGAGGAAAACTAGGGTAAGATGGGGCATTAAAAGTACGCTTCATAGGAAATGTAGGTTTAACAGAAAATGGTTGTTGACGTGGTTGTTGTAGTCGGAGTGACTTGGTTATGGACTGGAATTCTTTTTCTGCATCATAAGCAAAAGATATAGCCTCGTTGAGGGTTGTAGGCCGTAGGGTGTGAAGCTTACCTTGGATTCCCACCTCCAAACCATCTTCATATTTCTGCTGCAAGATATCCTCCGATACTTCTTCAAGCATTCGAACAAGTAGTAAATTTTGCCAGAACCGCTCAGTGTAAGTAGTAACCGTATCACCCTCCTTCCATGTAAGGGTCGTCCATGCACGTCGAACATGCAAATGGTATTGAGGAGGAAGAAAAGAATCCTTCATTTTCTCTTGGAAAGCCTTCCACGTTGTTGGATACCCCGTACTGTGCCGTAGGACATTCCACCAGAGTTGAGCTTTACCTACTAAATAGTTAGTGGCAAATTTAACTTTTTCACTTTTAGCATACAACTCCTCAGTATAAAAATCATCAAACTATGACAACCAGGAAAGGACTAAAGGCCCATCCTTTCAGCCATCAAATCGTAGAAACTGGTAGTTTCTAGTACCAATCTTCGAATGAGTAACATCAGATTGGACAGAAACAATAGCTTTTACTACTCTCGTAAGGTTGTCTTCCTACACTTGTATCTTTTGGAGGACTTCATCACGTTGTCGGATCTCATTCTGAGCTCCTCGAAGCTCATGCCTCAAAAGCTCTAGTTGTTGTTCAAGTGTTGCCTCAGGTAGAGGTGAATACTGTAACCCTCCATGGTGCTCTTGGACCCTTAAGCTAGTGCTTTCCTCTCTGGATGTACCCTCAGGAAATGTATCTTAGCAGAGTGTACCATGTCTGGATGTACCCTGATGTACCCTGACAAGATGTACCCTGTCTGGATGTACCCTGGTGTACCCTGAAAAGTGTACCCTGAGAAGTGTACCCTGAAAAGATGTACCCTCAGACGCGCCGCGTCGCGTCGCACCATGCCACCTTGAAAAGTGAGAAAAAGTGCAAGTTATGTTAAATTTATGAGGAAAGAACTTGAGTGACAACTCCAAGAGAGAGTGTAGTGGTAAATCACTTCCCTTGAAAGTAGGAGGTTGTGGGTTCAAATCCTCCTACCTTAGGGAATCTAAACCACTCTTTGCCGCTCAAAAATTAAAATTGCCTCACGCGTAGCCAACGGCTGCCAACGGTCACCAAGGGAGCCTTGGGTGCCAATGTTGCCAATGTATTGCCTATGTTATTGCCTTAGTCAACGCCTTGGAGTAAGCCGAAGGAGTAAACATATGTGAAAACGTAGGTTCTGGTTCTGGAACTAGAACAGAAACAGAAATAGAAACAGAAACCGAAGACGGAGACGGAATCGGAATTGCGAACAGAGAACAGAACCCTCTGTATTGACGCGTCCAGAGCTCTGATACCACTGTTGTCAGGATCTTGCTCATGCGCATACAGAGATTACGGATGCTGAAAACACACAGAAAAATTGACGCAACAAGAGACGAGACAGAACGCAGTATTGGGTGTAATCTCCCCCCATGCACTCTGTTCCGACAGTCCACAGAGTGCATGTATTTATAGGAACTTTTGATTACGTCGAAAAGAGTGGTTACATGAGAGCGGCTTCGAAAAGCAGGCATGCAACTAAAAGTCGGTAACTTTTACAGAAAGCCATTGCTTTCAATAACATAAACTGCAGTCTACAACGACCCTTGTTCTAACCATTACTTTTCTAACTGTTTCTAACAATAGAACCTTCTACGCATAATAATTTTTCGGATTATTGATATCCGCCCTTTCACGCTTTGCACTCTCCTCACGAACCTTCAGCTGCTATATCAAAAACATCAAAAACACATTAATACATTAATAATATAACACTTTAACAATGCAATGCATTGTTCAATAATATACAACACATTATCTTTTATTTTACTTGGAAATGCAATAATAATGTGGAAATGATCACCTACCAATTCTCTTATGATTTGTTTTCCCAACCGCATAACCGATGGTGTTTGAATAAATTATATGTTCAGTTTTTATTCAACATCTATACGGTGTAAACGATTATACTACTCTTGAATTTCTCACTTTTCAAATGCATATGGATCATCTATTGTATTTATAGTTCAAACGATATAATCATGAACTTCTTGTTGTATAGAGGATCCTCATCCGAGAGAGAGAGAGAGAGAGAGAGAGAGAGAGAGAGAGAGAGAGAGAGAGAGAGAGAGAGAGAGAGAGAGAGAGAGAGAGAGAGAGAGAGAGAGAGAGAGAGGAATCTACAAAAATATCGCGCACTTCATTAATCTTATCCTTTAATTATGACCTCCTTCACCTTCTGTAAGGATTTCAATATGTTTAATCTTTTCTCTTCACTTGATTCTAGGTCTCATGTGTTTATTTCAAAGTCTTGCAAAGTATACCTTCTACTTTCAACTTATATTCTTCATGTTCCTTGATCAAAGAGTTATTGGCTTTTATTATCATATGTTTCAAAAAGAAAATAACGCCCCTATGTTCCATCAAATTCTAGGAGGAACCTAGCAAGCAATCAATACTATCCTCTATAAATCTTAGGAATGAAGCATTGTTGGTAGAAAGGAGAAGTGAATCTTTTTACCAGTTCAAGCCGATATAAATGAACATCCATGCGCTGATAATCTTTCTCTTCTCTAGTCTCATTGCACGAAGTGTAGACAGCAGAATTGTGGAAGGTTTAGTTCTTTCCAAAGAGAGGAGTGTTCAATATCTAAACCAGCATGCATGTTATATGTGTTTTTCTTCGCATGCTCCATGAACAAAAAGATCATGAAACATTATGTATTACTGTAATGGAAACATTTACAGAAGTGGGAATGATGAGAATAAGATCTTGCAAATGCACGTTAATGAAACAAAGGTGAAATTATCAGATCCAATAGTAGTAATTTTCTTGCAAATATTCATGGGTTTCAAAAACATGATGACTTCATTTTCGTCGAGAGATATGGATGAAGCAATTGAAAAAGGATGATGTTATCAAAACCGAGTGCGTGACCATATAAAGGAAAAGCTGGAAAAGGTGTTTTACATTTTTTTTATTTTCATTCTAATATGTTTCTATGTCTTCCTGGGGACCCAATATATACCCCAAAATTATCCTAATGAATTGAAAATTGATTTGCAAACACATAAACAAATGAATAGAAAATTGATTTCCAAGCACAAAAACCTCTTACATAATGTACATATATGTTTTCATATAAACATTTCTGTGACCTTTGTCACCTGCACACCTCTTTCAATCACTAAAAACAGATTATGAAGTACTAGAAACTACTATATGAAGAGTTCAAAACAAATTACCTTAATTTCCTCCTTTGATTGGTGACCGAAACTCATACATACCTTATTGTGGAAATACATGTGTAACAAATCGAACAATCAAAAAGTGAGATGGATTTCCACCATTTCACCCTCACCTTTCACTTCTTTGCCTATTCTACTAGGTTTTAAAGGGTTGCAGACAGGAAATGCTAGCTTAAATAGAAAATGCTTTACAAACCAGATCATGGTCCCTTTTGTGCTTTTATAGAATGGTAAACTCACTCATGAGGTAGTACAAAGTGTGTGAAAGACAAGAGAAAATATTCATATTATTAGGCAAGGTAGGAAAGGATTCATTTGGCCTACCTATGAGGATATCTCGTCACTGTATGAATTGCATCTCCATGGTTAAGTATGGTTATGCTTAAACACTTCCAGTACAGTGGTATTTGGAAGGACGCCCACACTCAACGTAGCATCCCATGAAATTGAGAGGTTTGCAACCAAGCTACTCGGGGATTGAACCCTCATGGATGTTGTAGCACAGAGACTCTTCCTCCACGAGTCTCACGTCTTGAGGGTCGAGCGTTTCTTGCCCCTGTGTTGCTTTCCTCCTTGCTGAGTTTGTGGTGAGGATGGCGATGCGGCAGCTCAACCATCAAACACAAATGATCATTCTGTAGATTTTTACTTTCCGAGACTGCAGACAGAAAATCTTTACAAAATGTTTCAAGCATGTACACGATGATTCGTGCCAGTTCTTATCCATGTTTTGTCGATCATTCTCCACCTCGTTCTATCTGTCCACCAGACGCTTCTTTCGGGCACTGGCCTACTTCATCTTCACGGTAAGGCCTTCATCAGAGACTTCTCTGCCCGCTCTAAAGCAAGTCAATCGGCATGCAATCTGTGGTGTTGATTTAGGATGGTTGCTTCAAAGGAAAAGCTTGGGATTCCAGATCCTTCCCAACACTATCAGTTGTGGAGCAGTGCCTGACGGCCCTTTCCCAACACTATCAGTTGGGGAGAGAGTGCTATTCGTTGTGCTCGGCCTTTTCACGTGTAACCTGTATTTCTGCATGATTGTAGTATACATTGCGTTTTCAGGATACATAAGTATATATGTCGTAGTTAGAAAACAGGAAGGTACTTCTGCAACCATGCGGAAAAAGGAAAATTGATGCACATATGTACATAAACACATTCTCATACATATGCATGTACACATTGTCATGGAATCCTCCACTCTTTATTCTCAAGAATGTTTTAATCTCTCTCGTCTGCCACATACATATTATCATGGATTCCTCCAATTCATTCTGGACAAAGTTGTAATCTCTCTCTTCTAATTTACTGATTTGTTCTTATTGTCAAAAGAGAGAGAGAGAGAGAGAGAGAGAGAGAGAGAGAGAGAGAGAGAGAGAGAGAGAGAGAGAGAGAGAGAGAGAGAGAGAGAGAGAGAGAGAGAGAGAGAGAGAGAGAGAGAGAGAAGAAGACGAAGAAGAACTAAAGGCTGGAATAACTATCCGGTGTTTAGATGGTAAAAAATGTTCTTCCATGGTGGAACATTTAATCTTCTTTGGATCTCCACTCTCAAATGAGGTAACGATCAAGGAACTAATACCGAAATATTCACTCTCATACTCTAGTTTTTAACAATATGACACGAAGTTTCCTGTAAAGGAAAGAGAAGAAATAATGGCATGACCATAGAACATTTCAGGGAGTTATCTGTGTAAGGAATGTGCGCCAACCTGCAAATGACTCTTGATCTCATCGTTGGTTAATCCATTCACTTGCATAATTTCTCGAATTTGCTTTGGAGTGGCAACTGCAAAATATAGGATTACTGTCTATGAAAACCGTAGAATTTATGACTGCAGGGAAAATGCATCTTTTTGTTATAGATTGGGCTCATGAGGAAAAAGCTTAGAATGGAATGTTTACTTTAATTCAACATGGTAATGTCTTCAACTTGAGATTACCTTCCGATCCTCCCAACTGTTTAAGAGCATTCACAAACTTGCAATGGAGCTCAGGAGACCAACAACGTCTTGGCTTGCGATGAGGAGATTGTTGATTTGAGAGGATGCCATCGCTTTCCTGGGTTACATGTGCTCCATGACAAGGAGATTGATCACTGGCATGTTGGTGGGAAGAAGCCTCCTCTCTCTCTGCTCCGATTGAGGTTGAGCTTGACCAATTTGGACCGTATGGTTTAGCTTGATGACAAGACAGCGAAGGTATTGTTGTGCGATCAGCCTTATCCATTAGCTTCCGCTTTTTATCCTTAAATGGTGTGAAAGCACCTCCTGGTATTGTTCCCAAATCGGTGTTACCGAAATGTGAATCTTCGTTGCAATTCATGGTCCTTGTATTGTAGAGCTTGCTTGCTATATCTGACACTTCCTGAAATTTCGAATCGTTATGCTTCAGTTGTTATCTCCTGATTAATGGGACAGCAATCATTCCTCTCTCCTTGAATTAAGTGATATATCTAAAACATGGACATGTATAAGTTTTCAAGCTGATTTCCGACAAGTATTAAGCATAGACATGTATAAGTGCTAGATTTCCGACAAGTTGAGCCCTCCAGAATGTTGAGGATTTCGGTACAGTAAGCTATTTCAGCCATCGATAGACTAACATGATAGAATGTTCTTGTGCACGCGTATGATCTGTTACCGTTTGCTACAACCGTTGCCAAAATACATTCAGCGTCATTCTGAGATTTCATTCACATTCACATTCTTACTCGCATTAACAAGTGTGTTTTATAATTTCAAGTGATGTTGTTTTGCATGCATCTGGCGTGCCAGTTCTGGCTTACAGCCTCTAATTTTCTTTGCGATTTGCATTTTCAAATTAAATCAAAGTCTTTCTTGAATATCTTTTTCTTGCAATCTGCAGATGGTAACGCAAAATAAAATACTCATTCACGACAGTACGAAATTGCTTTGAGAAGTTCCAGGAAGGAAACGATGAATTATGGAATCCTAGCATATAAGCACATAGCGTCAGATTAATTTCATCCACATCGTCGGTTGAGTTTCTTCTCTTATACCATAATCTATTTTATGAAAATCGTAGAGTTTCAACTGATTGGGACCTAGTAGTACGCGGCAGATGATACGGTAGCACAAGAAAAGCACAAATTTTTGAGAGTATTGCTTTTGGTGAAGAAATTCCATACCTCTTGATCTTCAGAAGAAGTGTTTTCTTCTTTGTGAAGACATAGAGATGGTGGACGTATTCGATCTCCAGCACATCGTGCGCAGTTAGCCTCTTCAGGCAATGAATGCAAAATCTTTGAGATGATATAGTCACTCATGTGCATACGTGACTTCAACTCTGAAAATTCAGTAGCGTTGAGCGATAAGTGGTCTCTGTAGGTATCGTCACATCTGCATCTGTATAATTGCATTTTTGAAGTTTCAATTTCTGTAAGCAAATCACCAGGAAGGAGATTTAGAGTCATAATTAGGTTTTGACGATGCAGTTAATGTTAGTGTAAAGTAAACGAAAATATTAAGTCAGGGATTGTTAGATGCTCACCGCTGCTAAGTAGCTGCATACAAATGGGCAATTCCCTTTTGAAAGCTTCAATTTTTCGTAATTCATCATTGAGAGATTGCAGATACGCCTGGATTTTGGTTGGATCACGAGTCTCATGAACAGACGCACGAAGGAAGGGATGTTGATCATGCGGTTGCTCATACTTCGAAGTAACATTCGATCCTCCTACAGTCAAATCCATGACGGTCTAGGCGCCAGCTCACCTGCTCGTTCAGGAAGGATTGGTAACTAATTACCAAAGCCCAAGCGTGAGCAAATATCACAGCTTAGCTGGTTGTAACTTGTCCTGCGGAAAAGCACTTGAAGTACAAGACTTATCGAGGCTTGTTTAAAGGCTCCGTCTAGTACTTGTAATCTTATCACAGAGAGAGAGAGAGAGAGAGAGAGAGAGAGAGAGAGAGAGAGAGAGAGAGAGAGAGAGAGAGAGAGAGAGAGAGAGAGAGAGAGAGAAGCGGCCCGGAATTCGTGATAGTATAATCAGACTTATGCGAAAGAGTTGAGGGGAGTATACGCAACCGGTTAGTGTACTACATGCTTGAGCTACGAGCACGTTTAGTAGCCTTGTACAAATATGCAGAAGTATTGGATTCTCTGATAGTCAAGACTCGAGAGAGACTCTTTCCAGCAAAGCCAAGGCCGATCGGCGATGAGTCGTGACTCGTGACCCATATACTCTATAGAACATCCGCTCCACAACCAGGCACCGACAAAGACTGCGTTGTCCTCTCTTTATATTACTGCGGAGTTCGTGCGTGTGTGTGTGGAGAGAGAGAGAGAGAGAGAGAGAGAGAGAGAGAGAGAGAGAGAGAGAGAGAGAGAGAGAGAGAGAGAGAGAGAGAGAGAGAGAGAGGCCACAAACTGACTCGGAAGATGGAGATGCGTGGCTTGGCGTGTATATGACCTGTTGGCAGTTGCAGCAAGCATCCTCGTCCTCAAGTCACTCGTGCAGATGTGTGAACTTACGTATTCATAAATATCTACAGACCGAACGTGATTGTATCAGACTCCATGAATGGATCAACGAGACAGAGAATCCATGGACCGGAATGATTTGTAGAATATCCGAATGTAGGGTACATCTTCTGGAGAAGAAGAAGACCTTGCCTCCCTGGAAATGAAATCGGTCATCTCAATAGAAAATCAGAATATACAATGTGCACCCTCTTATCTTTTGACTTATCTGTGGCTCTCTTATGTCGTCGCTCTTTCTATCTGCCGCCAACTGACAGATAATGGCTAAGAGATAAGCACTAAGGCTTTGCTGCCCGCCATCGCCAATCTTATGCTGCCAAATATGGAGTTAAGAGTCATGGTGCCTTTTCATAATCATTGTGAGAAGGCCACATGCCTATTCTGCAGGCTTCTATGATTTCCTTCTCATCCACAATATGAGATTCCGAATCTTTTTTTTTATATTTTTTTGAGCAAATAAGAAAAGAAAAGCCGAATTAATGATGGGAATTTTGGAAACTACAACAGAGCCAAAAAAAAGTATATTCCAGAGAATCCCAGCTCTCCAGATTTCTTTTTTTTTTGAGCTAATAAGAAAAGGAAAGCTGACTTAATGATGGGTAATTACAACAGAGCCAAAAAAGCAGTATATTACAGAGAATCTCAGCTCTCCATAACTGCCAAAGAACAATATCCAAACCACTGCAAACTCCAAGCAGGGCTTGAATGTTCACAGATTTGAGGCCCTTCATAATCTTAGACCAGAATTTCAAAGCATTAATGCAATGATAGGAAATATGAAACAAATCTTAATTCTAAATCTTTTGATTTCAACAAGTATTCATTAAAATTTCCACGTCCAGTAGGGCAGTTGGTTGAGCTTTGGCCTTTTGGGGTAGAGGTTCAAAGTTCAAGTCCCGTGCTGGACATGTATGGCTTTGGCCAGTTAAACCAGTTGTAATGTTGTAACCTTGTTTAACTCTTGCTTTGTGGGATATGGGGGGTCCTGTGGGTACTATGCCCATTCACTTGTAGAGTTGCACTTTTTAAGTTAAAAGTCGGGGGAGTAGGCTTCGGCTGAACCTCCATTTATAAAACAAAAAGAAGTACTCACTAAAATATAAGCATGTCACTCTCTTCCTCTACCCCACCCATGTTCTTCCTCTCTGAATGTTTCCTGTTTGTGAAGCATTTCATCTTTGCTCAATGACACGTGTAGAGCCTCTTTGTTGTCTTATCTTTGGTTGATAGGAATGGAAGGAATAGTACAATCTGAATAGTACGCTTGATGTGGTAGTGACCTTGACTGTGAATGAAAAGTTCAATCAGTACTATGGGCGTTATGTCAATGTACATTAAAAAACAAAAGGTCGGTTGTTTGGCCCTTCCGAATCCTCATCCTCATCCTTATCCTTATTAGTATATTTATTCTTTTATTTGGTAGTCTTTGACTTCATGTTGAAGATGTGCACACTAAAACATGGTCTCCTTATGGGATGGATCATATTAAATTATTATCAAACCTAAAAAGAGCACCCACTTTGCTTCTTTTGCTTTGATTATTTAACAATGAAGTGCCAATGCTCAGAAATTATTACATAAATTGCCCACTATAAAAATGCCAATAGCTTTCCTATAGAGCTACATTGATTTATCCACCAGAAACTCTTTCTTACCAAAATTGATGGAAGACACTCTCTCTTCAAGTATAGGACAGATCAAGTGAATAAATATTTTTTAGAAGGGTCTCTAGGTCCTTTTGTGTTTAGATACTAAATCAAAGTTTTGATCTAAGACCGAACCCATATGTGAAGGCACACTCAGGAGTTCTCGGGGCATTCTAGATGGTTTTAAATTAAGGTTCGTGATGAATCATTGTATTTATATCATCCCACGGAAAGACAACTAAGGGCTAGCTGAGGGTGCATCTAGCATAGAATAACAAGAATTTTTTACAGAAATTTTACCATGAATAGCTCATCCACATTGTCTTTTCCTATCGTTACCTATTCAAAATATCCCTACTAATGAAATAAAGTTTGTGGGTATCAATAAACATTAAGGAAAAAAACATTCTGAATCATTCCAGCATAGATCTCATGGGGAAAAATAAGTTCTCTCAGTACTCAAAATTTCTCAATTATCACCGAGATCATTAAAGAAATTTAAATAATTGAGTGTAGAATATCAAATTACGTTTTATGTGTACATGATTCACAATTAAGAAAAAAGAAGAGATTCAATCGTCACTACAACTCCAACATTTTCTTTCTGTATCAAGTAACATTAAAAAAATTTGACCTCGTGATAATTTGAAGGAACGAATCCGCATTATGATTCACATCATTGTACCTGCATAGGAAACAAAACAATTATAACTTAAAATATTTTGATTCAATAAAAGATTTGGATCTTAGCGTTATTAGTTTTTTTTTTAATTGAATGATAGAAAGTGGGGATTCTCTCATGAAAAAGTCAAGGGCTGCTTAATGGAGCATGATATTTTTTTTGGCATTTGCAGTGTAATTTACTTTTGCAGATAAGACAATAGATATAAACGACTCGAGATATGTGCATGAAGAGGCCGACACGAAGAAAACGTTCCATGTGTAACAGAATTATGGATGATTCTTGAGAAACCAATAGTTGAAAGGTTCAAAACCTCTTGTAATGTCATGATTTGGTATGTGGATGGGACTTAAGAAAAGGATGTATTTATTAAGAGGGAGGTCTCAGGTAGAATGATAGTTCAATGGTGAAATCACTTTAGCATATGAAAGCATTGTTAAATTCATATTAAAGCATTCCGTTGTAACATGTTTGCTCGTACATGAAAGAAATAATTTATTTGCTGAATCAATCTGTCTCCTTTTCCACATATCTCTCAATTTCCTTTCATAAGCAGCATGTTAGTGTATTTATGTATTCAAAATCATGGCCATTCAGTTATTCAATATATCTAGCAAGTGGAATGGGGGCTAATGTGGATGCATTATAGTGATCCTCTTCATCCATACAGCTTTGGTTTAAGAATTAATTTATGCATGAGTTCCTCATGGTATTATAAATAGAATTTTCCTTAGTTTAGAATATGATCATGCTTTTACCACTCTTCTTTATGATTTATTTCATAGCAATAGTTTTGTAATCATGCATATAAGCAAGATTCTAGGTCTATCCATAAGGAGTATGTTCATCGAATGACTATTTCATTAGGAAAAAAAGTGAGCCATGGATAGGCCTTGTAACGATCCGTAATTTTTAGATATTAATATTAAGAACTTGGGATTAAGAGGGTTGTTTCAAAACCACTAGTGGTTCCTTCCATTCTATCCTTCCTAGCTTAGTACTAGATTGCGGCCACTACTCTATTCTCATTGGTGGATGACTAATCAAGCCTTAATCTAAGGGGCCCTTGGAGAGTTCATTTTTGGACATAATGTATGTATATTCCAACACGATAAGCAAAAAAACAATGTTGTGCACATAAACATTGATCATGAAAGTTTGAATGAATAAGTCATAAACTATTAAGAAATAGATATTCTTGCATAAGAATAACATTGTAGGCTAGGAAGAATGATTTGACAAAATGATGTTAATAAAAGATAAAAGTTCCTACATTTAAAAATAGGAGTGATTATAAATTGGAAATAGATTTAAATCATCATCAAGGTTGATGAATATTTAATCTATGATCTAGTCACCTCTTGTTGCAGGATCTTAGAGACATATGCACATAGAGAGTACAAAATCTAAAAATACACAAAAATAGAGATGCACAATAGATGAGACAATACATAGCATTGGGTTCAATCTCCCCCCATGCACTCTATTGGATAAGACTCTAAAGTACATGTATTTATAACTTTTTATTATGTCAAAATATAGAGTTACAATGAGGGCGGGCACTTCGAAAGGTAGCCATGTGAGTAAAAGATTGCTCAATTTTATTGAGAGCGTTAGATTAGATTTACAAAAGTTGCATTTTATAGTGATCCTTATCTTAACCACTATTTTTATGACTTTCTAGAAAGAATCTTCTATGCTGTGATGGATTTTATTTATATAAACCAGTACATGTTTGTGCATGAATGCATTTCAAAATGAAATCTAAGTTGCTTCTACATGCATCTAGACCCTCAGCTCGCAATAAGAGGTTAAGTCTTTCCCCTTAAAACAAAATCATTGTGAAGTTATATGGAAGTTTATAGTTTTCTCTCACCCTAAAAAAGTAGAAGTTACCATGGATGCTTCAAAACATAGAGAAAAATCCGAAACAAAAAAGCGGAGAAAAAACATGAAAACTTAGTTGTGAAATCACTTGGCAAAGGAGGCAGTTTTATGCATGAGAAGAATTAGTTGAATTTCATGGATTTGTATGAATGCATTCTATGTAATTATTTATATGAAATAATGATTGATTTTGAACGAGCAGATTCGGGAACTCATTCTTGAAAATCGAAACCAATTTTATGATGAATCATTGCATTTATATAATCCTATAGAAAGACAATTAAGGGCTAGCTGAGGGTGCATCCTAGCATAGAACAAGAAGGATTGTTTACAGGGGTTTTATCATGAATAGCTCATCCACATTGCCTTTTCCTATCGTTACCTACTCAAAATATGCCTACTAATGAAATAAGGTTTGTGTGTATCAATAAACATTAAGGAAGATAACATTCTGAATCATTCCAGCATAGATCGCATGGGGAAAATGTTAGTATATGATCAATGTCTACCCCTCATGATTGTATGCACATTTTGTAAGGCCCCCATTATGAGGAGAAATCAAGCGTGCATTACCCAATTGATGGGAATCCCAACTTGCATGTTGGATGAAGGTCATATTGGACCATGTAAGGTATTGTAAGGAAAGGGAGCTACCAGGGTCCCCAATTGTGGGGTCCGAGGCTTTCTCGGTTTCTTTTATTTTCATCGTTTCAGAAACTTACTTGATGACCAAAGCTTATTGTACAAAATTGTTAATCCTCTGCTAAATGTCAAGTCTATAGCAAAAAAGAGGGGAGCAGCCCCAACTAGGGGGTCCAAGGGGGCCAGCGGGCCCCCTGGCTGGGGGATCCCAGGGGGCCAGTGGACACCCTGACTGGGGGGTCCCAAGGGGCCAGCGGGCCCCCTGGTGAGGGTCCGGGGGCAGCGCCCCCAGTGCAACGGTAAAGGGAAAATTCCATGGAATATTCCTTGTCAGAGTCAAAAATCATTTATATTTGTTAGGTCGGTTCAACCGACCTAAGCCGTCTATGGAAATTACACAGGCGGTGGCCGCCCTCTACCTCATCCATGGAAGACCACCCATGATCCTATATATACATGACTTCTGCACTACCTGAGACATCGAATTGAGCCAGCATACCTCTACCTTGTACTACAACTCCAACATTTTCCTTCTGTATCAAGTAACATTAAAAAAATTGACTTCGTGATAATTTGAAGGAAAGAATCCGCATTATGATTCACATCATTGTACCTGCATAGGAAACAAAACAACTATAACTTAAAATATTTTGATTCAATATAAGATATGCATCTTAGCGTGATTTTCGTTTCTTAATTGAATGATTGAAAGTGGGGTTTCTGTCATGAAAAATTCAAGGAACATGAACAAATCTATGGCATTTGCAGTATAATTTAAGACAATAGACAACGACTTGAGATATGTGCATGAAGAGGCCGTGATCCTCTTCATCCATACACCTTTCGTTTAAAAGTTTATTTATGTATGAATTCCTCATGGTATTATAAATAGCATTTTCCTTAGTTTAGAATATGATCACGCTTTTAGCACTATTCTTTATGATTGATCTCATGGCAATAGTTTGTAATTATGCATATGTGCAAGATTCTAGGTCTATC
>CM035424.1:105527671-105712671 GCA_020310875.1 Ceratopteris richardii | reverse complement strand
TATACATACAGACATACACTTATACATACATACATACACACACATACACATACACATACCCACATACACATATACATGCAAACATATACACATACATACATGCATACATATACACATATACATACATATAACATAAACACACATATACATATCCACATATATACATACACCCATACATATGCATGCATATACACACATTCATACAAAATACATGCATTTATCCTACGCGAATGTGTATTTGTGTATATGTGAATATGTGTATGTGTAAATTTGGATATGTGAATGTTTAGGTATGTAGATAATCATATTATTAATATCTAATACCATTATTTGTAGATTCCAATCAATTAGATGAAACTCCACCACCGTCTCCTAATCGTGCAAGGACTATATACTGTAAGTATATGAAACTTTTAATTTTAAATATAATTGATAGATACATAAGTGATATATGTTTTTTTCTTGTTAAAATCAGATTCTAATCAATCAGAGGGCATTCCACCACCTCCTACCCATGCAACAACTTCACATGTGTCCTCCGATAGGAATTATGATGAATTTTACTATCAAAAACATACTATATGTTGGTGTAAGTCTTGCTATGGCATGTATCGAAGACCACCACTCGAATGTATTAAATATGAGGTAGAGTATGGTACTTTTGAGCATGCACCATCACTTGGTCAATGTGATAATGATTGCATATGTATTTTTTCTATTAATTAATGTCATTATTTTATTTTAAAACCATGCACAAAATCAAGTTATTATTGATATATAGGAATACTTTCTTGATGATGATGATAATAATAAATCTCATACTCATAATGCGAATATACCTCGTACACATTATGGACTTGTTGTTCATCAATTACAAGCAGAGGTTTCTAGAAATCCTCTATCTCTTGGTTTAGAGATTGAAACGGTTGGAAATTATCTATTGCCAGCTTGTGATCGTTCTCAAGTACAAACATATGATACAAGAAGATATGGAGGATAGAATAGAGGACTGTGAAGAGATGGATAGGTATGTGCTTGAAGATGAAGAGGTGTTGCAAAATCCTTGATCTACACCAGCCAAATGAACTCCAAACGTATATGGTGGGCCCTTTTAGCTTGCCAATGGATGTATTAGACACCCTATGTACCTTGGAAGATCACTCTCAAAAAGATAGACCAAAACAGATAAGTTGGAGTTAGCTCAGAGGTGAAAACTTGCTATTCTTGGTTCATACACCTGTCCAGTGTTTTACATAATTCTCTGAGCACAGCAGCAATTATCTTAATTCCTCTTGGGGAAGTCTAGGTAACTTAAAGAGCTAACTTTCAAGAGTAATCTCATCAAAAATAATAAACCACACACTGAGAATGAGTTTTAACAAGTGATGACATCATCCCGATTTTCACGGGCTTCTACAGTTAAAGACCAGTGAGCAGAAAAATCAACATAACTCAAAATGTAGGAATCCAATACTGAGAAATGGCTCTGACAAGATGAGTGAAAAAGTCGGGTACCTGACAGAGAAGTGAAGATGAACAGACCCTGTTGACTTCAAATGAACATAACTGAAGATTGCAACATCCAAATGACATGAAAATTTGTGAGCATATAGTAGTCTTATAGATCTAACTTTACCAAGTTAAATCACTGAAAATGATGCACCAAGCTCAGAGAAAACATCTCTGCAAGCTGACTCAGAAAAACTGAGAGTAATGGGAGTGAGTAGTACACTTCACAAGAACATGGAAGGATGAACTCAAATAATCATGAAAATGAAAGTATATTGCTTGTACAATACAATGACTTACTGATACATATGTGTGCCTTGTAATCACACCTTGATATGGCATAAAGCTCAGCTCTTAGAGGTCTTCACATAGGTCTCTCTAACCACCACTAAACATGCCATCTATTTATAGTTGAGTTTGGGAGGCTAACTTCCCTCAATCACTCTCCAATCAATCAATGATTGATTTGATTCTCTGCCTACCACAAATCACAAATTCGTGGCTCCTCTTTCCATTCTTGATCAAGTGGACTCAACCACTTAAGATTCTTTCACTTTTACATTAAGTGAACTCTTCAAAAGTTACAAGAGGTAGTTCACAAGTGAACTTTACATAGTCTTCATTTTGAAGCTTCTTTTAAGACTTTGTGAGACTCAAGCCAATACTTAGGCTTGTCATAGACTTGCTCCAACAGCTCCCCCTCAAGCCAAGTATGCTTGAGGTCTTCAATCTTCCAAGATTACCTGCAAACCAATCATAGCCTTGAATTTGCAAAGCTTTGTACCATCCAATGCTTTGGTTAGAATATCTGCACATTGTTGATGAGTGGACACATATGATATTTGAATCTCTTTGCTTAGAACCTTTTCTCGTACATAGTGATAATGAACTTCAATATGTTTAGTCCTTGCATGAAAAATAGGATTAGCAGATAAGTGAATAGAACTCATATTGTCACCAAAAATAGTTGGAGTTCCAAACTCCAATCCAAGATCGTTGAATAATGTCTTCATCCACATAGCTTCCTGAGTAGCTATGGCGAGACCTCTATATTCAGCTTCAATAGAAGAGAGAGCAACTGTGGGTTGCTTCTTGGATGACCATGAAATAAGCTTTGAACCTGCAAAGGTAAGATAACCTGAAGTGCTCCTTCTATCTTCCTTGGAGCCAGCCCAATCTACATCAGAAAATAGCTTCAAACCTAAATCAGATACATAAGGATAATAAAGTCCTTCATTTATGGTTCCTTTGAGATACTTGAGAATCCTTTTGGCAGCATCCATATGTGGTTTCCTTGGTGTGTGCATAAATTGACTTAGCACACTCACACTGTAACATATATCTACTCTTGTCAATGTGGCATAGTTGAGACTACCCACGAGACTTTGATATGATGTGATGTCCTCTATGAGTTCACCTTCATGTGAGCTCAATTTGTGATTGACCTCCATTGGAGTACCTGCAATCTTACAATCTTGCATCTTGAATTTTTCCAACATGTCCTTAATGTACTTCCTTTGAGTGAGAAACAAACAATGATCTTTGTAGACAACTTCCAAACCTAGGAGGTAGGTAAGTGAACCCAAATCACTTATCTTGAACTCTTCTCTCATCTGATCTTTGATCTTCTTCATACCATCTGCACCATTTCCTGTCAATATAATATCATCTACATATACACATAAGTAGATGACCTCAGAGTTACTCTTTTTAATAAAGAGTGAAGGATCTGCCTTGCTTGGTTGAAAGCCTTTGTCCTGCAAGAATGAAACAAGCCTGAAATTCCAAGCTCTTGGAGCTTGCTTGAGACCATACAATGCTTTGTTAAGTTTACACACATAATCAGGATAAACTTGGTTCTCAAAACCAGGTGGTTGTGCCATATATACCTCTTCTGTTATCCAACCATTCAAGAATGCATTCTTTACATCTAGTTGAAGTATCTTCCAATTCTTGGAAGAGGCAATACTAAGCAAAACCCTAATAGTAGGCATCTTTGCCACAGGAGAGAAAGTCTCCTCATAATCAATTCCCTGAGTTTGTGCAAAGCCTTTTTCCACAAGCCTTGCCTTATACCTGTTAATTGAACCATCAGAATTCTTCTTGAGTTTATAGACCCATCTTGAGCCTATTACCTTCATGGATGAAGTCTTGGGCACCAAATCCCAAGTGTTGTTTTCCTCAAGTGCTTCAATCTCTTCCTTCATTGCATGCTTCCATTCTGATTTTGCTTTGGCCTCTTCAAATGATGATGGCTCCTCTTGGTTTATATCCTGTGCTATGTAGATAGAGTGTTTAGTTACTAATGAGGTGTCAAACCCATATCTTTCTGGTTTTTTCTTTTCCCTCATAGATCTTCTTAGGCCATGATGTGATGATTCTGCCTCATGTCCAAGTTCCTGCAATTTTGCTTTACCTTTAGACTTCCATGATTTGATCTTTTCCATATGAGATTCTTCATCATCCTCTGAGGTGTCTTGTTCTTCAATCTTCGGTTTTTCTCTACCAAGCTTTGGAAAATTTTCTTCAAGATTATATGGTAAATTGACCTTCCTGCATGAATCTTCATACCATGAATTGTTCTCATCAAAAACTACATCTTTGCTTACCAAGAATCCTTTGTTGGTAGGGTTGTATAACCTGTAGCCCTTTTGATTGTTGTCATATCCAATAAATACACACCTTTCTGCCTTTGGATCCATCTTTCCTCTAACCTGTGAAGGAACATGAGCAAAATCCATACATCCAAAAATTTTACAATGATCTAAGCTTGGTCTTCTTCCATTCCAAGCCTCATATGGAGTCATCCCATCAAGGGATTTTGAAGGCAACCTGTTAATCAAGTAAGTGGCTGTAGATACAGCCTCAGCCCATAAGTAATTAGGTAAATGCTTTTCATTTAACATAGACCTTGCAGATTCAACAATTGTCCTATTCCTCCTTTCTGCCACTCCATTTTGCTCAGGAGTGTACCTTGTAGTTACCTCTCTTTTGATTCCTCTTTCTTGAAGAAAAGAATCAAACTCATGGGAGAAGTATTCTCCCCCTCCATGTGACCTTAGCCTTTTTAGTGATTTACCTATTTGATTCTCCACAAGAGCCAAATATCTTTTGAAACATGAAAAAACTTCATCTTTGTGTTTCATAAAGAATAGGATAGTCCATCTACTGCAATCATTAATAAAGGAAACAGAATACCTTGATCCAGATATTGAAGCTTCCTTGCTAGGTCCCCATACATCTGTATGAACCAACTCCAAGAGATCTCCATGCATATAATCTTTCTTCATGAATGGTAACCTGTGAGACTTTCCAAATTGACATGCACTGCACTTATAAATCATATGTTGTTTTGACAAATTAGGGAGTCCAAGTACACTTTGGTCCCTGCAGATTTGCTTTAATGACCTTTCACCAATATGTGCTAACCTTTTGTGCCATACTTCCAATTCTGTGAGTGTCTGACTACCATAATTAAAGAGAGCAATGTTTCTAGTGTCATGTGATTCAAATGTGAACAATCTACCTGTCTTTTCACCTTTTGCAATTTTTCTGAATCCTTGACTTGGATCTTCAACAAATGCTCCTGCCTTCGTGAACCTGACTTGCAACCCTTTCTCTACTATCTGCCCAACACTTATCAAATTCTTTGTAATGGTACGAACATAGAGTACCTTACTGAGTAGGTTGATGTTTCCATCAGGTGCTTTGACATTGCCTATTTTCTCCACAGGATGTTTTGTATCATCTCTTGTTTGTACCTCATGCTTATTCCTTGGATCTTCTAAATCTGATAGGAGTGCCACATTTCCTGCCACATGATTTGAACAACCTGAATCTATGTAGAAAGTATGCTCATCAGATTTACCTTGTGGCATAGCCATGTTCATGATCAATAATGAATCCTCTTTGTTTGAGTCTTCTATGTAGTTATTGTAGTCTCTCCTTCCTTTGTAGCCTCCTTGATAGTTTGAATGATTGTAGTTGTTGTAGTTGCCATGGTAGTTGTTGAACCTTCCTCTTGAGTATCCATAACTTCCTCTATTGTATCCTCTGCCTCTTTGATTCCTGGAATTCCTAAAGCAATTTTCAGTTGTATGATTAGTTAATCCACAAATAGAACATGGGTTGGAGTCTTGGGATCTCCCCCTGCCTTTTCTACCTCCTCTTCCTCTACCTCTGCCATGTCTTCCTCTACCTACATAGTTAGCTTGATATGTACCTGCTTCATCATCCATTTTCTTTGCCTTTCCTTTGTTATCTTTGGACTTGCTTTTATCAGTGTATAAAGCTGAAGATTGATTACCTTTAGAGCTTTCTCCATTTTTGATAAGCTTTGCCTCTTGAGTAAGTAGTTGTCCAATGAGTGTATTGAAATCAGGTACATGCATGTCCATGTACAAATCCATAGCGGTGGTGAATGCTTCCCACTTGTCATCTGCCTTCAAGCCATTGATGACTTGCCTTACAATTTGCTCTTCATCTATTACCTCTCCAATGCTTCCCAACTGATCCGCTATGTCCTTGAGCTTTGTGACAAAATCAGACACATTTTGTTTGGGAGCCTTCTTGAGAGTTGTGAAATCCAGCCATAGTTGATGCTTCCTAGCTTTAGTACTTGAAGAAAAGAAAGCTTCAAGTGCATCCCACACTTCCTGAGATGTCTTACAACTTCTAATGTGAGGCAACAAAAAATCTGAGATAGAGTTGAAGAGATAAGACCTTGCAAGTGCATCCTTGGAGCACCATGTGCTCAATCTTTCTTGCTCTTCTTGTGTTGGTTGACTTTTGTTCCTGAAACTTGGCATAACTTCATCTCCAGCCACATAACCATATAAACTTCTACCTTGGAGATAAGCTTCCATCCTTAATGACCAAGCTGAGTAGTTACCTCTGTCCAATTTGTCAATTGATGAAGGAAATCCATCTGCCATGTTGTCCAACCTTGCTCTGATACCACTGTGAAGAGATGGATAGGTATGTGCTTGAAGATGAAGAGGTGTTGCAAAATCCTTGATCTACACCAGCCAAATGAACTCCAAAAGTATATGGTGGGCCCTTTTAGCTTGCCAATGGATGTATTAGACACCCTATGTACCTTGGAAGATCACTCTCAAAAAGATAGACCAAAACAGATAAGTTGGAGTTAGCTCAGAGGTGAAAACTTGCTATTCTTGGTTCATACACCTGTCCAATGTTTTACATAATTCTCTGAGCATAGAAGCAATTAGCTTAATTCCTCTTGGGGAAGTCTAGGTAACTTAAAGAGCTAACTTTCAAGAGTAATCTCATAAAAAATAATAAACCACACACTAAGAATGAGTCTTAACAAGTGATGATATCATCCCGATTTTCACGGGCTGCTACACTTAAAGACTAGTGAGCAGAAATATCAACATAACTCAAAATGTAGGAATCCAATGATTATGAAAATTTTTATGCTTATACTATACTGTAAGCTGAATTCAACAAGCTTTAAATCACTGAATTTGGATAAGTAACCATTGAGAAATGGCTCTGACAAGATGAGTGAAAAAGTCGGGTACCTGACAGAGAAGTGAAGATGAACAGACCTTGTTGACTTCAAATGAACATAACTGAAGATTGCAACATCCAAATGACATGAAAATTTATGAGCATATAGTAGACTTATAGATCTAAATTTAACAAGTTAAATCACTGAAAATGATGCACCAAGCTCAGAGAAAAACACCCATCTATTTATAGTTGAGTTTGGGAGGCTAACTTCCCTCAATCACTCTCCAATCAATCAATGATTGATTTGATTCTCTACCTACCAAAAATCACGAATTTGTGGCTCCTCTTTCAAGTGGACTCAACCACATAAGATTCTTTCACTTTTACATTAAGTAAACTCTTCAAAAGTTACGAGAGGTAGTTCACAAGTGAACTTTACATAGTCTTCATTTTGAAGCTTCTTTTAAGACTTTGTGAGACTCAAGCCAATACTTAGGCTTGCCATAGACTTGCTCCAACAAGGACCACTTCCTTTAGACGGAGAGGTTTTTGATTGTTGGGGTAATTTCTATATGATTGCTCCATCCACTATTACTAGTGTTGGTCATGGTCTCTTTATTGTAGAGGATTTGTATGTGCTTTCGGACTCAGAAGTCACTCTTATGTCATTTTGTGGTCCTATATATGGATGGGGAGATTGGCATCGATTTGCAAATTATGTTCAAAGCATGTGTACTTATGGAATATGCTTGAATGTAGCGTCCCTTACTAGTAGAGGGATTTCACATGCAAAAAATTAAAGATTATATACTGATGGAAGACCTTACATGCATGGAAATATAGCAAGTTTAATAAATAGTATTTGAGGGTTACATAATAGTTCAAGGACTAATTGCACATTTGAGGAGTGTGAAAATAGTCATGAATCACCATACATGAGTAGAGATGTATCAAGATACATAGTTGTCAATGCTATTACTTCATTACATGCTGGTGATGAATTATTAGTGAATTATGGATGGCGTAGACCTCCAAGAGCACCCTTTAGCTAGAGAGAGAATGAAAACTTTCTATCCATATTTAATAACTTACATATTTAATTTTATTTTTAAGGTTTACTTTTCATTCATTTATGGAATACTAATGATTTTTATTCATGTGTGTAGATTGCAATTTATGATGTTGATGATATTCCACCACACCATTCACACTTGCAAGTAAGACCTCATTTATCAAAAGCTTCTATGAGGAGGCTATGCAAAAGTGATCATGTGGAATATGCAAGGTTGAAACACCTATATTCAAAAGAAGATAAAGTACAACATTTGTGTGATAATGATGAAGATGATGGCATGGTAGATTTTATTGAGGATTGGTATCAAAATGACAGAGAGCATTGATAAAGATGAGAAATATCTTCCAGAGGAATGTCTAAAACATGTATATGAAGGAAGTTGAGTTGACATGACTAAGTGCAAGCTTACTTATTCTCAATCTTCAAAATTGTTTTGGATGGAGTAATGTATCTATTTTGGCACTATTAAGGTATAATTTTTCATTTTCTATATATTTATATACATACATGCATACATATATAAATATGGAGTCAGTTAGCTATGGAGTTATTAGGTCATTTGGAAAATGGGAGAAGCAAAAGTCAAGTGGGAGCGTGCCATGAAGAGTGAGTTGGATTCTATTCACAAGAATGGTACTTGGGACTTAGTACCTTTGCCAAAGGGCAGAAAAGATTTACCATGTAAATGGGTATATAAGCTGAAATTCACATCAGATAGTGCTTCTCCAAAATATAAAGCACAACTTGTTGCAAAGGGTTTTAAGCAACAACATGGTGTTGATTTTGAGGAAATCTTCTCTCCAGTGGTCAAGATGACTACTTTGCGCATGTTGCTTGGATTTGTTGCAGTGGAGGACTTAGAGCTAGTCCAAATGGATGTGAAAACAGCTTTCTTGCATGGAGATCTTATAGATGAGCTCGGTTTTCTAATCCGAGCATATCGTCGTGGAGCTCTCGAGAAGCAGAGCGCACTGTGGTGCATCACCGTTGAAACACTTCAGGTGATATCTCTCTATGTTCTTATCCATTTAATGCATATCATATCTTGTTGGGAAGCATATCTCTTGAATAGTAACAGGGAACATTTCTTGTGAACCTCTATTTTTTGCTTCACTTGAGTTGATAGGTATTCTATCTTTAGCAAGTGAGTTTCCTAGTCATACCAACTCCAAATGGTTTCTTTTTATTTTTAATTATCTAAGCATGTCTACTATGGGTGCACAAAATTTTAGAGTCATTGGATCTCTATGTTGTGATTGAATTGGGTTTTAGTAAGCATGTGTCTTGCATAGCAGTTTCTAGAGGAGGTTCTCTAACTTCTGCTATGCATATTGGAGTCAAATTTCTCTATACCTCTCACCTTTCTCTTTACCCATATTTTACCACCCTTCCACCCCTGTTGTTGGTTTTAAGGATGCTAGTTATTTGATAGCATCATGATGCATCTCTATTTTTTAGGTGGTTATAACCACTATTTTGGTGCCACCTTGATGGTTCCATGCACAGTGAAGGATGTTGTAATAGTTTCATACTCACCTTGTCTCTCCACATTGAACTTTGCATTTGAAGCAATCAAGTCTCATTCTTGATTCAGCAAGCTATCAACACTTTGAACATTGATTATTCTTTAGGGAAGATTCAAAAGTGAACCGTTGTTTTAATATGAGAGTGAACCATTGTTTTAATACACTAGAGAACCTTTCATGTAGCTATTTGTGCACATGGCTTCAAAACATCAAGAGAGGATTGATAATCAAGCTTTTGTTCCTTTATTTCATTGCAATTCTATTCCTTTGTTTTTTGTCTATGAGAGAGAGAAATAGCTCTCTGTTTAGAGACAGAGCAAGATCACCCATGTCTCAATGATGGCGAAGGTGGAACACCTACATGCACAACGACACTTTAGGTTAGAGTACATAATCCAAACATTGGAGACACCAATAATCCATAGCTTACCTATAGAGGAACTTAAGTGGAGCATTTTAATGTTTGTGTGGTAGCATTATCATCTCCTACCCATCACCGAGAGGAACAGTAGGGCGTTATCACCTTGCTGTCATGTTTTGACATAGAGACATAAGATGTCTATAGAAAGAGAGAAAAATATCTTAAAGGAGACAATCATAGCAAAATAGATTCAATCCATCTTTGTATGACATATAAAGAGAGAGAGAGAGAGAGAGGGAGAGAAAGAAAAGGAGATCGAAAGCTTCCTCTATGCCATTTTTCTGTAGACCTTTCTCTTACAACCTCTTGAGATCGAGAGTCTCTCAAGAAGTCAACTCATCTCTGCCATTTCACAAAAAGAAATCAGAAGCCATATTGTGTAGTGGTTACTTGTTCATCAAACATAGAGAGAGAGAGTGAGAAAGAACAACTCACTCTCTACATGCTATCTGCTATCGCCATCCCTCTCATCAAAATAGAGAAATAAATCGAGACCAAAAGACGTTATAGTCCAGTAGTTATCACGAGTGGTAATCATATGAGAGACAGATAGTGAGAGAGAGAGAAAACAAAATCAGTTCCTTGAATCACCCTATTTTCTTCTTAGCAATTGAGAACATCTCAATAGAGAAAATTTTGTGTTTGCTTATCCTACTACATCAGCTACCAAGATAAATGCATTATGAAGGGCTTGTGCACAACAAGAGGAGAAAGGAAGAGATGGAGGGAGAGAGAAGCAGAGTAATGTGCCCACATGCGTGGGAGCCTGGAAAGCCACATAATGATATCTCTTGAGGCAATGCTTTATAAATGATGTATATATGAATATGAGAGTAAGATCATATGACACTTACATCCCCAAAAATCTCCCACTTAAGGGTCAATGTGACCATAAGTGGTAACAGATACAAAAGAATGACTTAGCACTATACAATAATGTATAGGAAGAGTCTTGATCTCTACCCATACCAATCTTCCTACACCTATTTCCTCAAACAAGGTGTATCCATGCACCTCAAACTGCTCTTCACTCGTATCAACAAGAGTCGAGCTCACATATGATTGATTCAAGAATAGATGAAGTTCCTACAGAGCTCCCACTTGCTCTATGCCTATGTCAATCATTAAATGACTAACAACTCCAAGTGCAAATGCCCCAATAGCAATTGTAATGTCTGGTTTCGAGCATAACAACTCATACATCAAACTCTTCAATGCTGAGGAAACATGTGCTATCTTGGATAACCTAAGTATGTCAGCCATGCCTATATCCAAGACATCCAAAGCATCATCATCAAGAAAAACATGTCCTTACATATTTGTGCCCACATCTAACATGAGTGAATTTAAGAATGATTGCATGATTGTTGACTCATCAACATCCAAATCAGTCATCCTATCAACCAAGGATGCATTTAGTTGTACATCTTGAGAGCTAAACTGCTCATCACACATTGTGCACCATGAGAGAAATCCTACTCTACCACACCAAGTGTATGATCATGCTCTACATGAGCTAGTTGCACAACATCAACACCAAAGTCAAAGTGATGAACACACTCTAACTAAGTATCATCACAATGCTCCACATGAGCATCTACATCATGCACTAAAGCATCTAGCTAATCATCCAAAGTGTGCTCCACATGAGCATCCATATGATCAATAAAATCATGATCTATATAAGCATCATGAGCATCCAAAACATGATCTAAAGTGCATCCATCAGAAAATCTGAATCCTACAATACATGTGCATCATGAATATCAATAGACAAAATGAGACATGATGAGACAATAGACAAAATGAGACAAAATGAGACAAAATGAGACAAAATGTAGGTAGACAAAATGAGGAAAAATGAGACATGATGAATCTCACATCGCACATAATTTTGAACTCTCGCTGAGATGAGATTATCTCTCACATGGAGTACCTGCACTTGATACTCTTGTGCCAACTTTGGCACCTTTGACAAGCATAATTTGTCCCAACTACAACTGAAAATGATGCTCACCAAGGAATGCATAACATCTACTCTCCTATAACTGGCTAAGTAAAATCAATCTCATAGGGAATGAAGCCACATATCTTACATGTTTTCTTATAAGTGATGGTCCACTAGGTACCATAAGGCATACATCTCCTGCAACTATCATATATCATACCATTAGGCATGTGCACACATCCACGACTCTCAATTGACATCGACAAAACCACTCACGATGTGGAGTAACATGAGAATTGGCTAATGTATCAAGCAACCAAGTGATGTGTGTGCTATCCAATGAACAAGAGGAATCTTTAGATGAACCATTGGAGAAAGTGATATCACCATCACTATCATAATCAACTTCCATAGACTCTCCTGAAATCACTACCTCACTTACATCACGTGCATATCTCTGATGTCATCATTGCATCCACCTAAAGCGATGTCTTGCAATATGGCCCTCACTACCACACTGCCAACATCAAAGCTATGGATGTGATCTATGTCTTAGTCCATGGACTCACATACATATCATGTAGTCTCTACCATAATGCACTACTAGTCTCCTCATACATAACAGACTCATATATAGAATCCACAAGTTGTAACTGGATAGTGGAGCTTGCCAATGTTGGGCATGTCAGAAGGTCTGTGTGCATCTCTATGCACATACATGTGTAACCCTACACGAACCAATGAATGTCGCATCTGATCTTTCTATCTTGAAAATTCAGTGCCATCAAACTGAAAAGACATCAGGCTCGCAATCCAAGATAGTAGAAATTTAACAAGAGAGTAGAAATAATACTCTATCCTCAATAGGATCACATCTGCATATCCATATGCATAACTCACATCACACATGTCTCATGGGACAAGAAAAACCATGTGAACCACCTATCATATAACCATGCATCTAGCATGTACATAGAACCATGAGTATAAGCCTACTCACCAAGTCTCCAAACTGACCAAGTAGATGTGAAAGAGTCTTGGAAAAAAATAACCATGTAGGAACCACCATCCACATATGCCAAGAATCACACTAGTCAATAGATGTAAAAGCAATGACCATATGCTAAAATAATAGCCAATCAAGGTGACAAACAGATGTGCAACCGAGGCTCGAGTCTGGATCATGTAGTTGCATAAAAACAAGAATAAAATCACTAGCCAAGATCCAAAATCAACTCTCATAAAATGTGTGCAAATAGCAAGATAAGCCATATCCAACTGGCATAAACAAGATACTGACCACAATGCCACTATACATCCAGTGACAATGCTATGATCAAACTCATGATGGCATAAACCTCAAAAAAGGTATACCACAATGTTATCTCACATGCCAAACATGTGACAAGATCATGCTCTACTCTCATACGGAGGAGCTACCATAGTGATCATACATGCAAAATGCCTTCAGGCTCTAAAAATAAGAGCTCGCACACCAAAAAATCTCTCTCAAAGGATTTCCACAACAAAATCAACCTCCAACAACAATTAGGGTTCTTATCGTGAGAATATGTTGCTCTATGTTTTTTTGTTTCAGAGATGATAACCTCTAAATTTGAAATTTTGGTCCTAAACAAACTTCAAGAACTCTTTCTTGACTATGTAACGATATTTAGAACACCTCAATCGGAGGTGTGTAGGTCAAGATATAGACAAAACAAGCATCCATTGTCAATTTCACCTTCACTTGCAACATTGTTGCTTAGTATTTTGCAATTTTGGCCACCTAGCACTCAAGATCTGGATGTGTGTTCTTACAAAGTTTTAACTTCTTTTCCAAGCTTTGCATAGCAAGTTAAAGCTTCCATCTTACATGTTAAAGTCAGGTTATAGCTCAAAAATTGACCTATTGCCCAAGTGGTTGTAGATTTGTTTTCTACATCAATCTACATTTTTTGAATTTTTGGCAATTTAAACTCCAAAAAGGTCTTACACTCTTTGTCAAGTTGTCGTTCACTATTTAGCTAGGCATAGAACTTTAAAATGCATGAGTCCGAGCTTCCTACTTGGAGTTATGATAAAAACACTAAGCAGCTATCAACAGATGCCGACTTGCACATTCCCTCTTGTGACCTAAGCTTCCATTGAAGGTTCTTCCACACTAGCTTTCAACAAGCTCTGATACCGATGAAGGGATTTGGTGTATAGAATAAGAGGAGCAAGGAGGGGATGGAGGCAGAGAGACATAGAGAGAAGAGGATTAATGTGCACACATGCATGGGAGCCTCGATACCCATATAATGATCTCTCTTGAGGCAATGCTCTATAAATGATGTATAAATTCATATATATATATATATATATATATATATATATATATATATATATATATATATATATATATATATATATATATATATATATATATATATATATATATATATATATATATATATATATATATATATATATATATATATGAATATAGGTGTAAGCTCACATGAACCTTATATCCCCAACACATTAGAGTCCTCACCAATGCAGAAGAGAGAGTGTGAATCTCATCATGCCATTCATCTATCCTAAAGAGACTACATATTACATTCATCAATCCTTGTCCATTCATTGTCATGAAATCATAGATGACATTTTCTTAGAAAGATAAATTGAGCTCTCTTCTTCCCCTACTCTCGTTCAGTTTTGAACATATCTGCTTATGCTCTCATGTTTGATCATGTGTGTTGGCATCGAATGGATCCACATCATCACTCTCAAGTTTTGACTATTATGAGATACCTTTGTATAAACTTTATTGTGCACAAAATTTTATTTCTTTGCTCATCTCTAAGCATTTATCTTTGTATAATTTTAAGGGAATATTAATCCTGAATCTTGGAACACCTAGTAGTACTCATTTCCCAACATTATAACCTTCACTAAAATATCATATTGTAATATTCCTAGGGTATCAAACCTTGTTTTGGGTATATCATTTGGCACTCTAAATACTCAAGCGCCCACTGTGTAAGGGGTCCATATGTATTTCCTCATAGGGTCTCAACCATCACTGTGTACACTGCCACTAAGTGGCCGTTTTGTAATAAAAAGAAATATAAGAAAGAGGACTATTGTGTATGTGCCTCGGGAGGCCTCTTTGAGCCTCCAAGGGTGACTCACACAGTGCAAGTGAAGGGCTATTCTAAGCCCCCCCTCAAAGGTGTCTCACTCATCACCAAATGTAGGGATATTCCAAGTCCCCCTCTCCAAGGTGTGTCTCTCATAATCAAGTCTAGGGCTATTCTAAGCCCCCTTTCCTGCCCCATTGCAACTTTTGTGCAAATTTTGACTTCAAATTTGCAAGTGTGGTATTGTCACTCTAGCAAAATTTTGAGTACCAACATGAGGAGATCCACCTCATAAATGTCAATCCATGGAGACGTGAGAAGTAGTATGAAAAACATGAGCAACTGAAGGCATAAGTGTGTGAGTGAGAAGCACACTAGCAGGCATACACATTCACACACACACAAGGAAAGAAAAAAGAGAGGAACAATGGAGTGCTTTCAAGTACACAAGAACTCTATAATATAAGCTTAAATCTCTACCAAGATAACCTCAAAAAAGAGCTCTCTACCTCTTTTTATAGTTTTTGACTAGCTTTGGCCCTGTCTAGACCTAGAGTTCAACCTAGTTAGAAATTAGGTTATAGGGCTTATTTGAGGGCTCAAAGAGAATCTAAAAACTACAAAAATTGTTATGTGGCTACTTCTAGTACTCCTCAAGCTCAAGGACTTCTAAACTTGAACAAAATGGAGTCTAATCTACCAAAAATGGTATTTATAATATCGGTGTAGTGATGAAAATCACTTTTTATGAAAATAATTCATGAAAATTTGATTAGGCCTATTCTTTGCCGGATCTGCATAATGTTTCCATCTCCTTGCTCCTTCTGACTCCTTTCTTTGGCGGTCTTGTCTATTGATGCTTGTAACACTCCCCCCCCCAGCATTTGTCACCCCTTACAAACCTTTGTTTTGTAGAGTGGTGGATGTAATAGTGGATGACATCGATGGCCATTTCATGTTCACGGAGTTGTAATCGCTTTGCCAGATCAAATTGCAATGCACCCTTGTTAATGGAACTAGGCATCCTTGTGTGTGGATTCATGTAATACTCTAAATATGTCACTTGCTTACATGCAAATATTTCAAGGAGGTGAGTTGGTTTAGGCATGAATACCGAAGTGATACTCCCAAAAACCTGTAGTGAACATATCTTTAAAAAAATGTTTGTAGAAGCTTAGGAGGTATTTAATGCACACATGCCAAGCATAGGCTACTCTAATACTTGGGGCCATGCTCTTGTCGTATACAAGATCATAATTTCCATTAGTAAAGCCCAGGAGAGCGATTTTTGATGCTTGTGTATTGCAAAACGTTTTTAAGATAATTTGCATGGTTTCTAGAATCTTCAACATCCTCTGCACCATGACATTTGGCATTGGCTTTAATCCAGGGATTTAGTGGCATATAATGGCCATCATATAAGCTATGGAAGGTGGTCCCTATGATGGCATGATGTATGGATAATTGAGCCACTCCCTTCATTGTGCATTATTTTGTACTTTAATGGAAAACGCTTTTCATGGCTTGCACCTTGGAACTACTTTGTAGCATGGATTGTAAAGAAGATGCAAGGGTGCATTGTTCCAAGTGTGTAGCATTTCTAGGTGAGTCTCAAAGAGGGTTCTCCACCAGGTCGATTGAAAAATAGAACCTTTCTATGTTGTTGGTGGTAAGTCCTCTGGCTAGAATTGTGTAGCGAATGTAGGGGGCCTCCCCGTGACTCTAAATTTCTACATTATAATCAATCAAAAGTACAAAATGGGGTCTATACTAGAGTTCAGAGGTCGTGATGAGTTGCTGAGGTGACAAGTGTTGGAAGTAGATGGATTGCGGCACCGTTTCTTTTATGACCAACATGGGTTGATTCTACACCAATGTGCAATCTTCATGGGTGCATCCAATTTCTTCCACTTGCTTCAACCAAAGGGGGGTCATGGAGCTTCAAAGGTGTCCTCCCATTCCGTAGCTAGTTATCCATCCACCATGAATGGTTTGAGGTTCATAGGCATCTTCAAAATTTTCTTCCACTGGAATGGAAACAATTTTCTCTTCCTCTAGAGCCTCATGTAGGGATGGTGGTCATTCATATTGTCATAGCTTAGTATGGAGTTATGCAACTTGTTTCTATAGTTCATTAGTGTGGCTGAGTCAATAATGACTCGAGAGGATGATGTTCTCAAAGCAAAATAGCTATAGTTTTTTACTCTCTTTGTTGCTAGAGTTGATCTAGTTCCTTTGATAATTTATATGCCTCCAGTAGGTTGGCATAATCTTGGAGGATAATTCTGATGTTCTCTAGGGGAATAGCTTGAAACGTGGATGGACTTATTGGTGCCCTAGGTGTGTTCTCTATGGCAGCTACTAAATTTTCTTGATTTTGTAGTTGCAAACATCTATTCTCCTCTTGAGCAGTCATGAGATGCCTCCATAGTAGCACCATGTTGCGTTGAATTTTAGATTTGTGTTCCATTTGAGTACGGAGCTGCTATATGACCATTTGCATAGCTTTTGTATCTCCTTCTTGAAGCTTTTTCTATAATGTTGGTATGTGCTTCTTGTAACATGTGAAATTGATCTTATAAACTTTTGTTGTCTGCTTTGAGTATCATTATGCATCATTGTAACTCCTTAGAAGGATTTTGTAGCATGTTGTTGCATGCATCCTGCTGATGGTATTCTCTTGGGAGCTACATCATACATTGAATCATCATATTCACTGCATGATCTATAGATGAGGATGCAATTTGTACATGTGTGGATGCAAGGGGGAGAGAGTCGGGAATGGGGAGTGTGAATGCTATCTAACAAAGAGGTGGGTGCAAGTGAAGTTGGTGGAATTGAGATGGGAGATGGTGGAACTATGGGGGGAGGGGGAGGTTTTGTGGTTGGTGATATATCCTTGCTATCAAAAGTGGAAGTGGGTGTGGTGTCTACCATGTACATAGGAGTGGTAGGTGATGTGTGTGTTGTGGTCGTGAATATTTTTGAGCTGGTTGTTGATAGGGAAAATGGTGGAAAAGATTGAATGAAGGTTTTGAGAATGGCTTGAATGTAAATTGGAATGTGAGAGGTGGGGGGTGCAATCGCCATGGAATGAGGTTCGGTGATAGGAAAGCCTAGAAAAGTGGATCTAAAATCTAGATTGCCTATCATTGAGGTTATGGAAGCGGGATGTCCCAAGGTGGGGTCGATGAAAGATGTGGTTGATTGGGTGGTGGTATGATATAATATGTATTCAAAGGACGAAAAGATGCATGAAATGGAATCTAGGCTACAGAAAATGAAGGTGTTATCTCCAGGGTAAGTAGTGGATATAACATTTACAACCTCTATTCGAGGGGGTGATGGTGGGGTTGTTGGAAGATGTGTTCTCTCTATGGATGAGAGTCATTTAAGGGTCATGAGTCCTTAGCGGGGATATAGGGGAACTTGGTATAGCCATCTAAGTAGCTTGGGAATCCATCTTTCCTTGGGTCACAAAAACTACCATGGTAGTCGTTTCTATCATTTGGATGCCATAATCATTGTCTCTATGGAAATGATGGGAATCTAAATTTTTTTCCTAGACTTTGGTCATGTTTGTAACCTGTGTGGATCATATTAGGTGTGAGGCCTATATAGGGTGTATTTGATGGCTTCCATAATACCATAGGTCTCTATAAGCAATTGTAGAGTTTTGTTGAAGTGAGAGTCTAGACCAGCCTCTTCCAACACTTGGGCCATGAGTACTCTACTACTCTCCTCAGAAAGCAATTGTTGTGCTTGAACCCTTTCCATGGTTTGGTATAATTTATGGAGCTCTACAGTATAAGTCAGAGCTCTCATAGCTTCTTCTTCTTCTTCTTCTTCACCCTTTGGTTGTTCTAATTGTTGAGAGAGAGTCCTCTATTGATCATCCTCCTAGTGCATGTGGCATGCTTCTCTCGGCTGTCCCATCCTTTGTGTTGAGATTCGAGGACCTTCTATGTTGGAAAAGAATGCAATGACCGAGATTTGAGTGGTATGTAAGAAGGGAGAGCTCAATGCTGGTCCATTGATGCTCTTGGCCTACTCTTAATGTAGGGATCAAGAAATCTAGTGGCAATACTGCATTTTGACCAAATACCATTTGAAAATGTCTCTCTCGCAGTACTGTTTTATAAGCGACTCAATATGCCGAAACAACATGATGTAGTTGTTTATCCCAATTAGAGTGTTTTATTATTTTCCAGTTTTGTCAGTACATTACATAAGATCTTATTTGTGCTCTCGACTTGTCTGATAGCTTGTGGATGATAGGGGGTAGAATTCTTATGTATTACCAAGAATTCTTGGAGAAGGTTTTCAATGACTTCATTCAAGAATTGTGTACCTCTGTCACTTACTAACTCTATTGGTAATCCATATCTATTGGTAATTCATATATGGTGAACACATTCACAAATACGAAAGTAGTGGTTTGTGCATCATTCTTCTTGGTAGCTTTTATATCTACCTTCTTGGTTAGATAGTCTATGGCAAAGATAATGTATTTCGCATGTGGAGTCTTAGCTAGGGGATTAATAGGACCAACAAAGTATATTCTTCATTTAGAGAATTCACGTCCTCCCATCATGGGTTTTAGTGGCATTTCATCTTTCTGTATTGGGTACTGATTTTGCTGACAAATCTCACACTGCTTCACATAGGTATGTGCATTCATGTGAAGGGTTGGCCACCAAAGACCTATGAATAGAATTTCCTTAATCACACAGTCTCATCCAAACTGTCCTCCTACCACACCTTGGCGAGAAATTTCTAAGATCTTAAGATATTCTCTCTCATGGACACACAGTCTTAGGTACCCATCTCTTTCACTCTTGTATATATGATCTCCAATGAGAGCATAGTCTAATACCTCTTGTTCTAAGCTCTTTCACCTTGCCAATGTCAGCTTTTGAGGGAATGGTTTCATCCAAAGTCTACCAAAGGTTCACTCCAATTTGGCACCAAAGACACTTGACATAGAGTGACATGCTCCACTGGTGGTTTAGTAGCACAAATTTGGCATTACTTGCACATCCTATGGACATATAACTCCATGGTTGGCCAATATACACCTAATCTTCAAAGATTCTAGGGTTCGATGTTTGGAGTGATGTTGTTGCAGTGCACTCACATGTGATATTTGCAACATCTTTGCATGCTCATCTTCATCTACACAACAGCCTAGTATGCCTTGATTGGTGTGCTTATACACACTACCTGATAGTATGTGATATTTTTGAGACCTCACTACTTCTTTATCACTTGCTCTCAGTACAAGATGTTTAGGTCCAAAGGTCAAAATAGGCACTATAGTTTTGGACTAGTTAGGCACTACTTCTAGATTAAACCAGTAAGCATAAGAAGCTCATCTGATGCTCCTTGAGGGGACTCTCCTAATGTTAGTCTAGGAAGGTGGTCTACCCTAAGGTGGGTTCTACCTTTCCTAGCCACAACTTCAAAGACATATTCCATTAGTAAGATGAAGCATCTTACTAATCTACCAATATTGCAAGGTTTGTTCACTAGATTATAGTGCTTGATGGTTTGTAAAAAATTCAAACTTATTTTCAAGCAAATAATGTCTAAAATTTTTAACCACATATACCATGCCTAATCCTTCTCTTTCCATAGTGGTATGGTTTTTCTCAACCCCATTTAATTGCCTATTGGCATAAGCAATGGGTAGATCCATATTACCTTCACGAGTTGGTTGTGCTAGCACACACCCAATATCATAATTAGATGCATTCACATGAACATGGAATGTCTTGTTCCAATCTGGTGTAGACAAGATTGGTGTTCAACATAGTCATTGCTTAAGCTTCTTAAAGGTGCTTTCACATTCTTCTGACCACTCAAAGTTAATCAAAAGGGATTACACAAGCTTTGCAATGATCGTATACATATGAATGAAACATTAATAATAACCACGATGCCCCATGAAAGCTTGTACTTCTTTGACATTTTTTGGCCTAGATAGCTCTCCAATAGCTTGAACCTTATCCTCATCCATGGATATGCCATTCTTTGACACTATGTGTCCTAGAATCTTGCATACACTTTTGTAGGTTGAGGCAGACGTGATATTCTCTACATTTGTCAAAGATTTTTCTTAGCTCAGGTATATGTGTTTGTCTAATGCTGGAATGAACACATAGATCATCCACATACACTTCCAATTTTTTATGCAAGAAATCTTTAAAGACATGACACATGAGCCTTTGAAAGGTAGCTGGGTGCATTGGTGAGCCCAAATGGCTTTAGCCAAAATGTGAATATGCCCCACTCTATGGCAAAAGCTATCTTATACTGGCCTTATGGGGAAATGGCCACTTGATTGTAGCCAGAGAATCCATGAAGGAAGGTGTATATTTCCTTGCATGCTACTCTTTCCAATAGGTGCTCAGTGATTAGAAGCGGATAACTATCTCTAATACTAGCTAGCTTAACCTTCTTCAAGTGAATGCATACATGCAACTTGCCATTCTTTATGGGCACCACTACAATGGGGGAAACCCATTTAGTAAATTTCATAGATAAATGGAGCTTCTACCAATCTATCTATCTCTTCCTTGATCTTGGTGACCTAATTGTCATTATATGTGTATGGGTTCTACTTAGACGGTTAGGTGTCAGAAGTCATGGGAATTGTATGCTAGCAGGTCTACACCTTTTAGGTCCTTATAACTCCATGCAAACACATCTCTATATTCTCTTAATAGATTAATCAACTCCTTTTCCTCTTCTTTAGTCAGTCATGTCCTATATATGTGCATCGTTCTTCACCTTCTTCTATGTTCACAATATTTTTCTAGTTGTCTACTTGTTGTCATAGGCGACTCCTGTGAGTGCTTTTTGTTTAAGCATTCCAATCATGATTCTCCTATCTTTGACCTCATACTTCTTAAAATTTGAGGAACCTCAAATAGTGATTCTTCCTCTTCTATTGGGAGTTCTCTCTTCTTTTATTTCTTGCCTTCACTCTTGGTGGTGGCCTTTGTGGCTAACCTCACATCATTTGTAAGCTCTTCTTGTCCTTGAGGGTGATCTACTACTTACGATAATTACTCTTTTGACACACAAAAAGGATCCATAATAATTGACTCTAAATCCAAGTCACTTGTTTGTTTAAGTTCATTCGTGCTAGGCCCGCATTCTTCAATAACCAAATCATACATGATTGGTTCTATAGTGAAGATTGAAATGTTATAGCCATCTATTACAATGTGGTGTCCATTGTTCTTCATTGATAGCTACATCCATTGTGGCTCATATTTCTACCCAACCATGAGGTTTCTTTGTCTAGAAATACTACACGTGCATAGGTTGGGTCTCTAATTTATCTATTAGTTTCCTTTGCACCTGCCTATCTAACATTTTCTCTTTTCTCTTCTTTGAGTGAAAATTTGAGCATCCATAAGTGAGTGTCTTCATACATCCATGAGGATGTTGACCCTATGGAATGCACTGCCTATGTATCATCAGTGGCTATATGGATAGGATTCCACTATATAGGGGGCACATCTCTATGAGATTAGTCTTTGAGATTGACTTTAGTTATAACACCTAAGTGTTGCAAATACAAAGAATTGGTTCCCCAATCTTGGACTACCTTTCATAGCTCAAAAAATAGATTTCTTATGAAAAAATTATGTGAGATCATGGTTCCGGGGGTTGAAATAGGCAAACAGGATCTCTCAGGATATTTGTGTATTTTTCTAAGGCTTGCGTAATTGTTGTGAAGAGAGATGGTGGATGCAATCCAAAGATGAGTTGGTGCTGCTACAACCAGCTTCACACCAGCCAACTGAGACTTCAAAGTTGATTAGTAGACCCTTTGAGCTTCCTAAATCCACCAAAATATCAGCCAAGTACTTTGGAACATGTATCCCAAAAGTTTAAGTGAAGACAGACAAGTTGCAAGATGACTAGCTCCCAAAACTTGCTATTTTTGGACATACACCTGTTGGAAAAAATGAATAGTGCTCTTAACCTGGTAGGAATTAGATAAATTCCTTTTGGGCATAGCAAATAGACTTAGCAAGCTTCCAAATCCAAGTTAAAACACTTCAAATGATAGACTGAGCACTGAGAACAAGATTTATCAATTTCTGGAACATGCCCACCATTCTCGGGGCTCTATAGAGATAGACCAGTGAGCAGTAAAATGCCAATATCTCACAAACAGTAACTACAATGACCTTGAAAATTTATATGCAAATAGTAGACAATAAGCGCTATCCAACACACATTGAAACACTCAAAAAGGTTGCGTAGAAATCGAGATATGACCTTCTGAAGTTACTACTCTAAGTGAGTATAGCAAAGAACAAAACTGAGAAGTAGATGATGATAAATGTATAGATTCACATATGATTACAACCACATTGGCAATGAATCTTTGCACAATGGGAGTAGAATGATAGAGGTATGGAGTAAGCTCTTCAATCTCTACAAAATGACATGAAGTGGTCACGTACAAGGCTTGCTAATCGCCTCTTCCTTCTTGCTCTTTTTATAGCTATTCTTGGACGGAGTTTTGAATTCGAATTCGAATGACTCCACCTAAAAGTGATCCCCAAAGTTAGGAGATATTCCCTCAGCTCAAAAATTCGTGGTTTTAGGTAGTTAGAGACACGAGTTTGCTTTTACATCATGGATGAGGTAAGCCATCTTTTTCCTTTTTCCTTTTTTCAATTACAAGAGATAAAAATGAACTCTTTTACAAGAGGTGTTCACATGACTACACATGTGACTTACAAATGAGGATAACATCAAGCATATCAAGCATGTAGGCTTGGGTAAAATGCACCAACAGCTCCCCCTCAAGCTCCCCCTCAAGCCTAACATGCTTGGCCTCCAAATAAGTCTTCAATTGTCCTTGATTTCCTGCAAGCCAATCATCAACTTGAATCTACTTAACTTTGTACCATCAAGAGCTTTAGTCAACATGTCTGCACATTGCATATCTGTAGAGACATAGGATAGTTGAATATCCTTGCTCATTAGCTTCTCCCTTACATAATGGTAGTGGACTTCAATATGCTTGGTTCTAGCATGGTATACCGGATTAGCTGCTAGATGTAGTGAGCTTGTGTTGTCACCAAAAATGTGAGGTGTTGAAGAATGAAGTCCAAGATCTGTGTACAAAGACTTTAACCACATGATTTCTTGAGTTTCATTAGCCAAACCTCTATATTCAGCTTCGGTAGAAGATAATGCCACGGTTGATTGCTTCTTCGATGACCAGGAAATGATTTTTGAACCTGCAAATGATATATACCCGGATGTGCTTCTTCTATCATCTCTAGATCCAACCCAATTTGCATCTGAGTAGACCTTTAGCTCAATATCTGAAGTAAATGAATAAAACAAACCTTCATTCATAGTCCCCTTTAGGTACTTGAGGACTCTCTTGGCGGCTTCCATATGTGGTCTTCTCGGCTTATGCATAAACTCACTCAATATGCTAACACTATAGCATATATCCACCCTTGTGAGTGTTGCATAGTTCAAACTTCCAACCAAGCTTTGATAGCTTGTGATGTCTTCAATTGGCTCTCCTTCATAAGCACTAAGCTTATGATTTTGCTCCATAGGTGTACCTGCACTTGGTATTTTCCATCTTGAACTTGACGAGCATGTCATGGACATACTTCCTTTGTGTGATGTATATACCTGAATCTGTGTAGATCAACTCCAATCCAAGAAAATAAGTGAGTGGTCCAAGGTCACTTATTTTGAACTCCTCCTTCATTTGACTCTTTACCTGTTTGATTCCTTCAAGATCATTGCCTGTGATAATAATATCATCAACATACACACATAAATAGATCACTTCAGATCCATTCCTCTTTATGTTCAAAGAGGTATCCACCTTGCTAGCTTTGAATCCTTGGTCCTGCAAATAAGTCACCTATCTGAAGCTTGCTTCAATCCATACAAATCTTTCTTTAGTTTGCAAACATAGTTAGGATGATGTGCATCCTCATATCCAGGAGGTTGTGCCATATACACTTCCTTGGAAATCCATCCATTCAAGAAATCATTCTTTACATCAAGTTGATAGAGATTCCAATTTCTAGATGCAGCAAGACTAGTGAGAACCCTAATTGTAGGCATTTTTGCAACAGGAGACAAAGTCTCCTCATAAGCAATACCATGGGTTTGAGCAAACCCTTTAGCAACTAACCTTGCTTTGTGTCTATTTATACTTCCATTTGGATTCCTCTTGATTTTGTATATCCATCGAGATCCGATTACCTTCATAGATGGCTTGTTAGGTACAAGCTCCCAAGTGTCATTCTCCTTCAAGGCTTCCATTTCTTCATCCATTGCATCTCTCCAAGCTTTCTTGCTTTGTGATTCTTCGAATGTGGTAGGCTCTTCATTGGTTGAATCTTTTGCAATGTAGATTGAGTGCTTGGTGACCAAAGAAGTATCATAACCAAACCTCTCTGGTTTCTTCTTCTCCCTTGAAGACCTTCTAAGTGGTTGATGTGAGCTCTCAGGTCCATATGTAGCATCCTGCATCTTTGCTTTACCTTTGTTCTTCCATAGCTTTAGTCTTTCCAAGTCTTCTAGGTCAATCTCCGAATCGCTTTCTTCAATCTGCATTGGCTCCTTTGGTTGAAGTGATGGAAAATCTTCATCCAAGTCATATGGCAGCTTCACTTTCTTGTTATCATGAAACCATGATTTGTTTTCATCAAAAATTACATCTCTACTCACAGAAAATCCTTTATTGGTTGGATTGTACAATCTATATCCTTTTTGGTTTTGATCATAACCAATAAATACACACTTCTCTGCCTTGGGATCCAATTTCCCTCTTACTTGAGAAGGAATGTGAGCATAGGCTAAGCATCCAAAGATTTTGCAATGCTCTAGACTAGGTCTTCTTCCATTCAACACTTCATATGGAGTGGTTCCATCTAGTGACTTGGATGGAAGTCTATTAATGAGATATGTGGCTGTAGACACAGCCTCTGCCCATAGGTAGTTTGGCAATCCCTTTTTGTTGAGCATGGACCTTGCAGCTTCGACAATAGCTCTGTTCCTCCTCTCTGCTACACCATTGAGTTCGGGTGTATACCTTGTAGTGACTTCCCTTTTAATGCCTCTTTCATGCAAGAAGGCATCAAATTCAGAAGAGAAGTATTCTCCTCCACCATCTGATCTGAGTCTTTTCAAAGTCCTACCTGTTTGGGTTTCAACAAGAGCAATATACTTCTTAAAGCAATTAAACACTTCATCCTTGTGCTTCATGAAAAACAGAATGGTCCACCTGCTACAATCATCTATGAAAGACACATAATATCTTGAGCCTGATATAGATGGCTCCTTACTTGGACCCCACACATCCGTGTGCACTAGATCCAAAGGATTTTGATGCATATATCCTTTCTTATTGAAAGGTTGTCTATGAGCCTTGTCGAGTTGACAAGCTTCACACTTATAAATCATGTGTTGCCTTGTGATATTAGGCAAACCAAGTACACTTTGGTCCCTGCAAATTTGTTTGAGTGTCCTCTCACCAATGTGAGCAAGCCTTTTGTGCCATATCTCCAACTCTGTTAGAGTTTGAGATCCATAGCTAAACAAAGCTATGTTCTTTATATCTTCCACTTCAAAAGTGAAAAGCCTTCCTGTCTTTTCTCCTTTGGCAATCCTTCGAAATCCTTGCCTTGGGTCTTCAACATATGCTCCAAATCGGTTGAATCTAACCTGCAATCCTTTTTCAACAATTTGTCCATTATGAGGATCTTCCAAATCAGAAAGTAAAGCCACATTTCCTGCTACATGGTTTGAGCATCCCAAATCAATGTAAAATATGTGATCATCATCCTTACCCTTCTTAGCTGATAGATTCATAATCAATAATGAATCTTCTTGACTTTGGTCCTCTGCATAGTTATTGTAGTCTCTCCTTCCTCTATGGCCACTTTGATAGTTGTTATTGTTGTAATTTTTGTTGTAGTAGTTGTTGTTGTTGTAGCCTCCATTGTACCTGCCTCTATTTGATCCATAGCCACCTCTATTGAATCCTCTTCCTTTTGAGTTCCTCGGGTTCCTGAAACATTCTTCAGTAGTATGATTAGATAAGCCACATATATTGCAAGGTTGAGATGATTGGAATCTCCCCCTGCCTTGCTTTCCACCTCTGCCTCTTCCTCTAGCTCTTCCTCTACCTGCAAAGTTTACTTGGAAAGAACTACCTTCATCGTCATTCTTCCTATTCTTTGACTTGTCCTTGACCTTAGCTTTATCGGAATATAAGGCAGAAGTTTGATTACCTCTTGAGGACTCACCACCTTTGCTAATCTTTGCTTCATGAGTGAAGAGTTGGCCCATGAGTGTGTTGAGGTCGGGTACATGCATGTCCATGTATAAATCCATGGCTGTTGTGAATGACTCCCACTTGTCGTCTGCTTTGATTCCATTTATGATTTGTCTAATGATTTGCTCCTCTTCAATTACCTCTCCAATGCTTCCAAGTTGGTCGCAAATCTCATTCATCTTTGTGACATAATCAGTCACATTTTGCTTCGGGCTTTTCTTCATTGTTGTGAACTCCATCCACAATTGGTTCTTCCTTGCTCGAGTGTTGGAAGAGAAGAAAGAAGCAAGTGCATTCAAGGTCTCTCTTGATGTCTTGCATCCCTTGACATGAGGTAAAAGAAAATCAGAGATTGAGTTTAGAATATAGGACCTTGCAAGTGCATCCTTCGAACACCAATTCGAAAGTCCTTCCACTTCTTCATGTGATGGTTGCCCTTTGTTCCTCATGGTTGGCATTGTTTCATCTCCGGATATGAATCCATATAAATTCCTCCCTTGAAGGTAAGCCTCCATCCTTAGAGACCATGCCCGGTAGTTTTTTCAATCCAATTTGTCAATTGTTGATGGAAATCCATCTCCCATGTTGCTTGACTATGCTCTGATACCACTGTGAAGAGAGATGGTGGATGCAATCCAAAGATGAGTTGGTGCTGCTACAACCAGCTTCACACCAGCCAACTGAGACTTCAGAGTTGATTAGTAGACCCTTTGAGCTTCCTAAATCCACCAAAATATCAGCCAAGTACTTTGGAACATGTATCCCAAAAGTTTAAGTGAAGACAGACAAGTTGCAAGATGACTAGCTCCCAAAACTTGTTATTTTTGGACATACACCTGCTCAAAAAAATGAACAGTGCTCTTAACTTGGTAGGAATTAGATACATTCCTTTCGGGCATAGAAGATAGACTTAGCAAGCTTCCAAATCCAAGTTAAAACACTTCAAATGATAGGCTGAGCACTGAGAACAAGATTTATCAATTTCTGGAACATGCCCACCATTCTCGGGGCTCTGCAGAGATAGACCAATGAGCAGTAAAATGCAGATATCTCACAAACTGTAACTGCAATGACCTTGAAAATTTATATACAAAACGTAGATAGTAAGAGCTATCCAACACACATTAAAAAACTCAAAAAGGTTGTGTAGAACTCGAGATATGACCTTCTGAAGTTACTGCTCTGAGTGAGTATAGCAGAGAACAAAACACAGAAGTAGATGATGATAAATGTATAGATTCACATATGATTACGACCACATTGGCAATGAATCTTTGCACAATGGGAGTAGAATGATAGAGCTATGGAGTAATCTCTTCAATCTCTACAAAATGACATGAAGTGGTCACGTATAAGGCTTGCTAATCGCCTCTTCCTTCTTGCTCTTTTTATAGCTATTCTTGGAGGGAGTTTTGAATTCGAATTCAAATGGCTCCACCTAAAAGTGATCCCCAAAGTTAGGAGATATTCCCTCAGCTCAAAAATTCGTGGTTTTAGGTAGTTAAAGCCACGAGTTTGCTTTTACATCATGGATGAGGTAAGCCATCTTTTTCCTTTTTCCTTTTTTCAATTACAAGAGATAAAAATGAACTCTTTTACAAGAGGTGTTCACATGACTACACATGTGACTTACAAATGAGGATAATATCAAGCATGTAGGCTTGGGTAAAATGCACCAACAATTGTGTAGGTAAAGGACCTTATAAAATGCCAACTTTTAGCCCAAATTTTCCAAAAAAATAATAGCTTAATGTTTGCCCAAATTGGTTGTCTATCACAATAGATGGTGTCTGTCATGATAGACCTGTCTGTCATGATAGAGGGGTGTTTGTCATGATAGACAGTCTCTATCATGTGTGGCTTTCTATCATGATAGATGCTATCTATCGTCTATCATGGCCTCAATCTTTCGTGATAGACAGGTGTCTATTGTCTGTGGTGGGGTCCTCTCTGTACTGATAGATGGTGTCTGTTGTGATAGATGGGTGTTTGTCATGGTTTCTCTCTCATGATAGACGGGTGTCTCTCATGATAGATGGGTGTCTATCATCTATCCTGGGGTCCTATCTATTGCAATACACAGTGTCTGTTGTGATAGATGTGTGTCTATCATGGTTTCTGTATGTCATAATAGATGGGTGTTTGTCACCATAGATAGGCATCTATCATCTATCGCGGGGTCCTGTCTCTCATGATAGATGGGTGTTTGTCATGGTTTCAGTCTTTGGCGGTAGATGAGTGTCTATCATGGTTTCTATTTGTCATGAAAGATGGTGTCTATTGCAATAGATAGGTGTCTATCATAATTGTGATTTTGGTATGTTGTGATAGACTGTCTATCACGATAGACCAAAAAAATGAAAAATTTTAAGATCTTTCTAGTTATTTGGAATGCTGAAGTGGTGCAGTTTATTGTGCCACGCATGAAAACAAGAAAGACCAACTTTCTCTTTCTATGATAGATAGAGGTTTTCATCTCCAAAATAGTGCAGAGGTCTATCGTACCTATGCAAGCTACTAGAGATGATGGTACAACTCAAACCTATAGCAAAAGCTCACAAACAACAAGAAACTAAATGCACACAAGCTCTCTCTCACAAATAAAATGAGAGGAATGAGGTGAAGAAGAGAATATGATAGAAAATTTGAAAATTCAGCGAAGATGGAGATGAAGGTTGGAGATGGTGAGGATGATGATGGTGATAATGATGCTGAAGAAAGTAAGGAAAAATAATGAAAAGCAAGGAAATTACCTATGATTCTAGGGTCATAATTCTACATCTTACCATCCATGTTGGTCATCGAAGCTTGTTCCCTGGCAATGACACTAAATTTGGTGTCACTCTAGCCATTAGTGAGTACCAACGTGAGGAGATCCACCTCATAAATGTCAATCCATGGAGATATGAGAACTGGTATGACGACTCTTGGAGTTTGAGGTCTACGTAAGCACATGAACTGCACAAGGAAGAAGAAGAAGGTTGGAGTAAAATACACAATACTGAATGTATTACCACTAGAACTTACAAAGATAAGTAACCCATTGGTTATAGGCATGTATACAAGCTGGGGGGAAAAAACCTCCTAAAGAGGGAAAAAATTGCCCCAGTGGTCCTAGTGTGTTCACACACATCACTACCTAAATATATCAATAAATCTTCCATGAGAGTGATGTGGTGAAGAAGGAGATGGCACTCATGTATAAGGAAGTGCCAGGCTGTGTGGAATCAATCCACAAAAGGAATTAAGCCCAAATCTTGCAAAAAGCTTCACAATTCTTCCTAGGTAGAGCCTTTGTGAAGAGGTCTAGAATGTTGTCCTATGTGGGCACATATGCCAAACTGATCTCTCTAGTAGAGAACCTCTCCTTGACATAATGATAGTGCACCTCAATGTGCTTAGTGTGAGCATGGAACATAGGCTTCCTTGCAACTTCCATTGCACTCCGACTGTGAGTGAAGATGGTGGTTGGAGAAGACTGACCAACAACCAAATCATCCATAAGGCATCTGCGCCACACACACTCAAGAGTCACTATGAAAGCTACCATATACATGAGCTACCAAGCATGAAGCAAAAGCCACTAGTGGACACATGTGTGTCATAGAAACTAGCCTACTTAGAGTCAAAAATAACATGTAAATCTAGCGATAGTAACCCCCCCTTGGGGTAAAACAATGCAAATAGTCGGGTACCATGCAAGTAGCAAAAGATGCACTTGGCCGCATGCCAATGCTTGACACATGGGCAATACATACGCCTCCTCATATGTGAGATGCAAAACTGAATATCTTTGCAAGTAATGCATAAGTAAATCAAGCATCCAATACCTTACTGATAGAGATGAGCATCAAATGCATCTCTAGCATCATGAGGACTCAATCGTAAACCTGTCTCCATAGAAGTGGCAATTGGTTTGCAGTCTTCCAAGCCAAAACGCTGCAATAATGCGTTAATATATTTTTTTTGACACAAAGCTATTCCATCATCAACTTGCATAAACTAAATGCTCAAATAATGATGCAAAGTCTCCAAATTTGACATCTCAAATGAGGCATGCAGATCAACCTTCAAATCAGCAATATGCTTCTCATGAGGAGCATGTCATCAACATAAACAACAATGATTAGAAGCACATCATTTGCATGCTTAACGTATAAGGTTCTCCTAGTTGTATTGTTCTCAAAACCATGTGCAATCAGGTAGGCATGTATCTTTTCATACCAAGCACGTGGTGCTTGCTTCAAACCATATATTGCCTCTTTCAACCTGCACACTTGGTTTTCATGCCCTTTTGACACAAAGCCATGGGGCTAAAAAACATACACTTCTTCATGCAAGTCACCATTCAGAAATGCAGTTTTAATGTCCAACTAATGTACATTTCAACCATGATGAGCTGCAAGTGCACAGATGCTACAAATGGTGGTCATTTTCCAAGTAAGAGCAAAGGTCTCATTAAAATTAATGCCTCTTTCTTGAGCATAAACCTTTGCAAAAAGCCTACTCTTATACCTTTCAACTATTCCATCAGGCTTACGCTTCAGCTTGTATACCCACTTAGTGCCAATGGCCTTCTTGCCAGGAGCCAAGTCACATAAAGACCAGGTACCATTCTTAATTATAGCATCATATTCAGATTGCATAGCAGCCATCCAATTTTTTGAATTTTGTGCTTACTCAAACGAAAGAGGCTCATTCGCATCGCAGAGACTAGAGGCAGCCATAGCATAGAAATCTGATGCAAAAGAAGCACTATGAGAGTGAGAAAGAGTATGATATAGTAGAGGTGCATTTAATTTTTTGTCATGCAAAGTCTACACCAACCATTTTGGCATAGTTTATGCCTCCTTAATATCAGTTATCTCATCAACAAGTGCATCATGTAAATCTGCAGCAAAAATGGAATGGTCTACATCATCACATGAAACATGCAAAGGCTGAGAAGTTGCCTCATTAGGACCAAGACTAGACTATACACTTGTAAAAAGAGGCAGCAAAAAGTCATAAATGTCTTTGGAGCTAACTAATGTCTCCTTAGTACATGAAAGTAATGCCTGAATAGCATCTTCCACAAAAACAACATCACGGCTAATGAAAGTGCATTTAGTATGTGGATGATAAAGATGATAGCCTTTGCTTTTTCAGAAATCTACCCAAAAAAATACATTTCACTACTTTATCATCCAATTTCCTACATTTTTGTTCAACAAAAATGCATATGAAAGACAAACAAAAATATGCAGGTGAGCAATAGATAGCTTGTGACCATGCCAAGAAACATATAGAGTGATAGACTAGAATGCTTTAGTGGGACACCTATTAAGCATATGTTGCAGAGATAATAGCCTCAAGCCAGAAACTATGTGGTAAAGCCTGACTCTTCACCATACACCTCACAATCTCCTATTGAGGTGTATATGACACTGTACATTGATGTTTTATACCATGTTCAACCATAAATGAATTAAACTCATAAGACATATATTCCCTCCCTCAATCGGAATGGAGGGTGCCCATTTTGAATGCTGATAGATTTTCAATCAAAACTAGAAACTATTTGAAGCACATAAGCACTTGAGACTTTGCTTTCAATGGATGTACACATGCATGCCTGCAAAAATTATTAATGAAAGTCACAAAGTAAAGATAGTTTCCAAAAGAGGGTATTTGCATACGACCACAGACATCATTGTGAACAAGCTGTAATTTCTGAGTAGCTTGAACTAAACCATCTTTTGGGAATGATGAAAACTACATTTTGGCCAAAATATAGCCTTTAGAGACAGGTTTACCAGGTGCCTCAAGTTTGGGCAGAAAGGACACCATTTAAGATTTATGCAAGCATAGAAAACTAGCAAAATTCAGATGACCAAAGCATACATGCCAAAGCTTTGCAAATGACGAAGCCTAAGAATCATGTACTCCACATGCTGAATCATTCACAGTTTTTTTGTAGTGTATGAGCTTATACATCCCATGACATAAAATGCTAGAAGCAATAATGACATCCCCATTCGACAAATCATGAGTTGTACATCTATCATCAACAAATTTCACAACCAAGACAATCTTGGCTAAAACTAAAACTGGTAATAGATTCTTCTTGATCTGTGGCACAAATAAAGCATTGGAACATGTAAAAGAACTACCATCAGTAGTAGTCATAATGACCTTACCATCTCCCATGACAAGATAAGAGGATTTTTTATAGTATTCCCTATAGGGGCACGCTCAAGTGAAGTGAAGAAATTCCACTACGAGGTTATATGTTTGGTTGCCCCATTATCAAAGTACCAAACATCTAAGTCTACTATAGACCTACACTATTCATGAGAAGATGGGTCACTTCAAATAGTGGTAAATGTTGATTCTTCATTCTGTACAAGATTAGCATAATCTCTTTTGGGTGTAGAGGCCTCTACAACAACCATTCTAGCCTCTTTCTTCCTTACCTCTTTAGCAGCCAGTTTTGGACAACTCTTTATGACATGATCATTTCCTTTATAATATTTGGAAAAGAAGTTCTAATCTTCTGTTTTCTTCTCATTGTTGTCATCCTTCTTTGATTGTGTAGAATTAGTAGATTTCCACTTACTATTAGAAGAACTCCATTTACCTTTGCCCTTCTGACTAGCTAGGAAAGCTTGATCTACAATACACATAATAGAGATGTTTTGCCTAGAATGATGTTCTTGCAACATAATAGATACAAACGTCTCAAATGTTAAGGCATGTGGATTGTCTTTCATCATCAAACAAAGAGTAGAAGAAAAAAAAAACTGATATGAATCTTGAAGACCACTTAGAACACTCTGCACAAGTGAACTATCAGGCAAGACTTCATCAGTAAAAATCAATTGTTCCTTCAAATCTTTGATCATTGTTAGAAAACTATAAACATGGTAAAAATTATTTTCTTTGCATGTGTCCATGAGTAAGCATATTTTCTCCTATTGAAGGCAGCCCACTTAGGTGTGGTTCGTATTCACTTCTCCCTTGAAAAAAAATGATATAGATGCTAATGTTTGTTTGAATCTAGTGGAAAATTATGCAAATGGATACTAAAGAATATATCAAGAGATGTAATGGGTGCTAGAGGGCTAAATATTCCTTTAATATATATGATGCAAGACACAACCTTTTCCAAGTGGGGCCTTGACCTTATTGGACTAATACATCACCATGCAAAAGGATCCCACAATAAATATAGCATTGTAACCACCAGCTTCTTAACAACGTGGGTTGAACCCATATCCACAACTAAGAATAATGTTCATACCACAAAAAAAATCTTATTCGAGAATATTCTCACATGCTTTGGACTTACAAGTGAGATTGTCAATGCAAGAGGAACACATTTCATCAATCAAGTAATCAAAAATATTCTAGTCGAGTTCCTTATCACACTTAAGAGTTATGGGCCCTATTATTCATAGGCCAGAAACTGACTGAGAGTTCTAAGTACTCACAAAATTGGTGAACAATGGAAGGGTATAGTAGGATAAGCAATTGCATCACACAATTTGGGCTTATTGAGGTACCTATAAGACATATTTAGGAGCAAGCCCGTTCAACCTAACCTATGACCAACAAGATATGTCATCAATTGATTTTTTGGTGCCTTACTCTTAGAGTTACCCACCAATATACATGGATAGAACATAAATTCTCAAGCTTGGTTGGTAGTCTGGAAAGCTTCAAGAGACTTGAAATAGAGTTGTCGTTGGGATACATTATGCTAAGAAACATCAAAAAGCTTTCTTTGATGCACATATAAGAGATAAGCAATTGTAAGAGGGAAACCTAGTGTTTGTCTATACATTAAAGCATCACAAAAAGAAATTATAGAAGAGAGTCTATGGCCAACTAGTGATTCACAGGATATCACCTCCTGGTGATGTATAACTCACTTCTTTAGAGGGAGATGGAATTTCAAATCACTTAAGTGGATGTATAGTAAAACTCTACCAAGAACATTTATCTGATGAAATGTTGTGCCAACTATCAAGAGCCAAGGATCACAAGGCAAAAGAGTTGCACATATGCCAAGCAACTCAAAAATATGTGTTGCATCGAATTCAAATAAATACTTCGAGGAAACAAAATTATGACTACATAGATGGACAATAAGGTATTCTTATGGGAATGTGCAGGTTGATGATCCTCACTAGGACAACGATCCTTAGTGGCCTTAAAGGTTCTCGTAGATACAAGAGTTGTGAGTGAGATTGTATGTCTATCTCTTGTTCCAAAGATCCAAGTCAAAATGTCTCTGATAGCTCCCACTCTTAGATGAATGGGAAACACATACTCAATGTTTTGGAGAGCCTTCTATACCTCTTCACATAGGAGATGAAAGTACTAGAGCCACATTCCTAGTTTGTGATGAACAAAGCTCTGGCCAACAACATAATGCTTGGTCAAGATTGGCTCTTGCATCATTTTTTAAGGCTCAATCTTGCCACAAAGCATCTTACATCCAAGTTTTGGATCAAAATCCCAATCCTAGCGAAATCCCACTAGGCAAGCTCAAAAGCAATACTTCATCCCACAAAGTGATAATCTGGTCCACTACTGGATTGGAATCCCACTAAGAAGCTAATAAGAAATAATTCGTCCATCTACACACACACACACACATTAAAACGTAAGAACCACACACATCCAAAAGAGCATAGCAAACACACACATCCAAAAGAGCATAGCAAAGTATTTTTCAGTTTTCTTAGGCACAAAAAGGCTACACTCAAATTTGTATCCCATAATGTAAGGCATCTTTCAACAACCAAAGTTCTTTGGGATATCCACACTAAAAGGTCAAGAGAGATACAAAATATCTTTACCCACTCAAGTGGCATCAAAGCAAGGGGAATCTACCTCAAATCCCTCACCCATGTGCTACAAAGATGATTTGGATAAAGAAAACTCTCATTAAGACGTTTTTCCTAAAAAGTACAAGTGGTATATTCTTATGTTTCAACCTAAGGATAGTATGCATTATGTGATTCCTTTCCCTATCCAACAATTCAGATCGCAAGCACCAAGAACATTGAGGTGCAAGAATTAGAAGAATCAGAGCTAGAAGAGGAGGACACACCACTTACCCACGATTGCCATATAGTTACATGATCACCCACACCCACTTCTGCCATGACCTATCCGCCCTACCTATGACTTCTACAAATTCTAGGAAGACACAAAAGTTACCATACCCACCACAATAGTAGTAGATCTCCAATCACCTCCCTCACACACCAACATGGTCATTAGTTCATTTGCATCCACTGAGCCCATTGTCACTTCTTTAGTTCACCCTAAACCATGCATCACCACCCCATCTAAATCAACCACCATTCCCTCATTTCTTACATTTAAATTGACTCTTACTCCAATTGCACCCATTTCAACCCCATCCATATATCATTTGCGTCCATGTAACTTAAATCCATTATTTTGTCGTCGTATCATCCACAAATAAATTGAAACAACCACAACATGCACCATCTCACCATCAAGCACACACATAGTCATCACATCATCCATTGTATCAATTCAAATGCTCGTACACCCATCAACCTCCTCGCATTTCTTTTGTTCTCGTCCTCATATGCTCGTCCATCCATCCCATCTTCATGATTTTTCAAACCTCAAATTCACTTCATCATTTTCGTTTCCTTTTTTCTTTATATCACCTACAATTCCATCCCTTGTTTATTCCAAACCTATTGTTGAAATCGAAGGACAAGTGGTGACCCCACTTATTGAATAAGAACTAGATAGCTAGATGCTCATGAAAGTAGAGAAACCACACAAAGAGCCACAAACTACAAAAACAAGGACACATAGAGGCAGATAAAGCCATTGTACCTATAACATAGGAGAAGAAAAGGAAGAATAATCTTAGACTCAAGAAGAACTCGAGATGAGATAGCAACTTGAAATCGTCATAATGCATGTTATAAATTTGGAAGAGAAGCAAGAAGAACTATAGGATGTAGAGTTGGAAATGTCAAGAGTGGCTTGAAGGATTAATGGATATGATTCAAACCATCAAGGATAGTAAGGATTAGTTGCAACAATTACAACAAGAAAGAAATGATATGAGTTATCAAAGCAAAGATCTTCGTCACCCAAATCAGATCCAACCCTTGTTTGTTGTTAAAAATTTGTGAGACACAAAACATTACCCCCCCTGCATTTGTACCTCGTGCACACTTTTTTACCTCATATATGCACATCTTTTCATGCACAAACTCTGTGTTTTGTTTTTCTCTTTAAATACTTGTACTTGGACTCAAAACTAAAAAGATTTCACCGATGTTACTTTATTTTTCTTCTTTGCTATATATGAATCTCATCAAACACTTGAACTTTTTTATTCAACTTCATCGTTAGAAATTGCATCCACTCTTTAGTTGGATTGAGATGAGATCACTTCACTGAGTCCTTTCCATTGTGCCTCTCTGCATGTAGAAAACTCAATTCTAATGGCACCTTTGGATGTAAACTTTTCATTAATCTTCACATCTATCAAAGATGTATGAAATATGTGAATCCAACATCGTTCTTAGCATTCACACAAAAGTGCTTTGCATGCACGTTCAATGAGTTAGTCATTCTAAACAAGTTCTCCATCAATGTGAAAGTATACATAAATTGGCTTATCAAACATTGACAATATTGACTTGATGAATTCACAACAAGAACTACTCAACTGACATTCAAAATACCATTTGGAACTTTTCTTCAATACTAAATTTTACTAGTTTTCCTCTATTAAAATCATGAAACTTGAGAGGGAATTAGCAAAGATATAATCTCCATGACATCCACCCCCTTCAGATCTCACATTCATCAATGAAGCTTCAACTTTGATTTGAAAATTTATTAAAATTTTCATAGGTGAGGAGCAAAATCAAGTGCATGGGTAAATAAGAAATCTATATATATGCACATGCATACTCTAACTGCATTCGAGAACAATATGGTGCATAGAAAAATAAATTGGCATCTATGATGAATCTTTCTTATTCAAACTCAAGTTGATTTTATTCATGATATGTAAAATTCTTTTTTATGTGCAAATGGAGGTGCTTTAATTGAGAATCAAAACTCCTATATAGTTTACAAGTTCAATTGTGCATAATTTAGATGCATGTAATCTAAATCATTGTGCAAGTAAGGTGAATTTCAAATGGTTTCTAATCAATGAATCTTTCTCCACACATAACTAAAATCTTAATTTTCTCTTCCATGCACCTATGGGAAAATACAATCACAATCAAAATAGTACAAAAGGAAATCTTTACTTAGGGTTTACTGAACAAAGAAACTTGAAGTAATTCGATGGCGATGCACCATGGTGCACTCCCTTCTCAAGAGCTTGATGGTGATATCCTCAAAGTAGAAAACCCAGCTCCTAAGGCCGCATAGAGTACTCCACATAGAGGCTGTAGAATATGCAGAAAAACACAATACGAAGGGAGCACGAAGACAAACTTCTTAGGTCTTACAAATGCAGTCAAACTTACAGTCAGTGACTGACCATGCCACTATATGTTTTTATTAACACTAGTTCTGTACTAGGACACTTGAGTGTCCTACTTTTACACCAAATTGCTTGATTTTTCTTGAAGACACCCTTGAGGCTTTGATGGCATATTCACTTGGATTTGGTAGCACACATCATGTACTTTTAGGGAAAAATATAACCTTTAACATTTTACAATTTCATATGGGTTATTAAATGAAGAAGACAATGGGAATTTCTAAAAACTCAACTTTTAGCATAAAATAAAAAATAACTCAATTCAAACATTTTGACAAATTGGATATGTTTTAGGAAATCTCAAGTTATTGATGGATTTTGGCACTATAAATCAAGTGTTTGGGAATGAATCTCTAGAGAAGGTTTAACACTTCCAAAATTGATAAACATGGACTCAAAATGTGTCTTCTCTAGATCACTATCATTTATCAAACCCTTTTAAGAATGGCTCACTATAATTTGTGTGTAAGTAAAATTGCAGAGAATTGGCAAGTTATCAATGGAAAAACCTCATGCTAATCAAATGCACATTTTTATTAAAAGTTAGAAGGCCTCTAGTTTGAACTAGTAGCCAACGCATTTGTAGTTGAATTTCATGTTGAATTAGCGAAAAAAATATTTCAATGTTCATGAAAAGAACATAGTTTCAAAGGTCAAATAAAAAATTATGATGAAAACTACTAAATATTTAAATGCTATTCTAAGTATTAAACATTCTAAAATATTCTTTGATTCCATGTTTCATTCTTAACATCGTCAAATAATATGTGATCAACAATGGTGATTGTGATACAAATGAATCAATTTGGCATACATATTTGATTTGACAGAAAGAAGATGGCATCCATGATGGAAATGTTTTCAAATGATCCTTATCATTTAATGATATCAAAGATTACGTCAAAGAAATATTAGTATTATTTTGAGTATGTGTGGATGTGTGCAAGGGATTGTGTGTTTATGCATATAACAAATACCAAAAAATTATTTTGCTAAATATGTTAAAACTATATTTTTTTTATTCTATGTGTACATGGATCTTGTTTCTTGGTAGGAAATAGTTTGTTTTCTTGGATATTAAGCTAAATGTTTATAATTTGGCATTATTTCAATTGGATTTTAATGTTTATATGTCGACATATTGAATTGTGTCTATACATATATCTACTTTGTTTGGTGTACATAGATATGAAAAACTTGGTTGATTTTCACATATTCATAGTTCCCTTATGTTTACACCATCTTTGATGTCTGATTGTGTGAAGAAATTGGATCTCTTCCATAAATGTACATTATTTGTTATGTGTCCAAAAACTATTCATGATTGTATCTATAGAATTTGGTTGATGCCCCCACAACAGAAGATTCTTGGTTGTGTCCAAAGATGTGAAAATTTTGATGGATGCCCATCAAGTATTTAGCCTTATATGTGTAATCCTTGGTTTTTTATGTCATACATTTTCTACTTGGTAACTTGAACATGTACACCAGGGATGATGTCCATAAATTCTTTTGAGTCATATATGTCGGATTTGTTTTTTTTTTTTTGTGACTAGAGTCATGGTAGTTGATTTTACATGTGTATACCTTTGTTGTAGTCTTCATACCTTGTTTGATTTTTCGCATATTTATACACGTCTACGGATTCCCATAAGTTTGTTTGAACCATGTTTAGAACTAGTTGTTGTTTTTGTTGTACAATGTCAAAATAATTGATTTTATTTGATTTGAAATGAATTTTTTAAGTGTGTTCAAGGTTCATACTATGTGCTCTATGTTTCAAGGAATGTGTATAATGTTTTCTTTCATGTAATGTATTTTTTTCTTTTGATAATAGTACATTTGTCTAGGAATTTTTATCCTCTTCACTACCATAGCATCTTGAGAGGCTATTAACATGAACACAAAACATGATTTTTTGTATGTTCTAATTTTTCATTAACCTTTGAAATATACTTAATATGTGTATCAAAGGATTTTTTCAAATTCTCTTTGTAGAAGGTGTGTGATTTTTTGAAAAATCGGCAAAAAAGACACTTAAGTGTCCTATTTTGGTACCAAACTAGTGTTAAAGAACATATAGAAAGAAGTGCCCGGTGGCCATTTGACCTTTCACATGGACACTAACGGTAACAATCTCCCACTAAAGGCCAATATGGCCAAAGTAACTATGGGAGAAAAATAAAGAATGATAAACAATACCTAAGTGTAAATATACAAATATACCTCCCACCTGATGGGCATGTTACACAGTATACAAGTGACTGTGTAAGATCATGAATCAAGTAACCCCCATCAAGTGACAACACTATCGAAAGCTATTATGTGGGTAGAGCTTTAGTCAGAGAATCTGTAGCATTATCTTGAGTGTGAACCTTCTCAAGAATAATGCACTTAGTGGCTAAGCAATCTCTAATGAAGTGATACCTCACCTCAATGTGCTTGGTCTTTGCATGGTAGACCAGATTCTTAGCCAAAGCAATGGCACTCTAACTGTCACTAAGCAAACGAGGTACATGCTGAGGTAAACCCATATCACAAGCAAGATGAGAAAGCCACAATGTTTCCATACATGTCTCACTTGCAACATACTCTACTTCTGTGGTGGAAACAACTGTACATTCTTGAAGATGAGATCTCCAAGAGATAGCACCTCCATCAAAATGAAAAATGTACCCTAATGTAGACTTACAATTGTCTACACAACCAGCATAGTCAGAATCTGTGTAACCAATAATGGATGCTTTCCCTCTACGTAAGCATAGACACTTGTCTTTAGTGCCACTCGGATATCTCAAAATCATCTTGACTGCTTCCCAATGTTTTTTGCTAGGATTAGACATATATCTACTCACAACTCCCACTACAAATGCAATGTCTGGTCTCATAGTACCATATCATACATGAGACTACCAACAGCAGACTAATAAGGAGTTTTAATCATGAATTCCTTTTCCTCATCTGATTTGGGGCAATCATCATTACTCAATTTCACATATGTGGTTAATGGTGTACTCAATGCCTTTGCACCCTACATATTGAACCTATGAAGTACTTTGGATATGTACTCACTTTGAGATAATTATATGCATCTTTTACTCCTATCACGAGTAATGTGCATGCCAAGAATATGTTCGACATCCCCCAAATTCGTCATATCAAATGTTTGCTCAACTTCTTTTTGAGAATTGACAAGTCATAAGAGGACTTCCCAACATTCAACTTATCATCGACATAAAGTATCAAGCATATCAAGTTGTTGTCTCAGCATCTCATTGTGTAGAGACAATGATCCTCATTGCTTCTAGAATAGCCTTGAGACTTCATAAACCATTAAACTTTTGGTACCATTGTCTCTAGCGGACTATTTAAGTCCATACAAGCTCTTCTTGAGCTTATAAACTAGACTTTCCTTGCCATGAACTACATAACCCTCTAGTTGCTCCATATAGATCTCATCTGTAAGATCTCCATGCAAGAAAGCAATTTTCACATCCATTTGGACTAGCTCTAAGTCCCCCATTGCAAGAAATCCAAGCAACATGTGCAGGGTAGTCATCTTGACCACTGAAGAGAAGATTTCCTTGAAATCAACGCCATGTGGTTGCTTAAAACCCTTTGCAACAAGTCAGGTTTTTTTATACTTTGGAGAAGCACTATCGGATGTGAATTTCAGCTTATATAACCATTTACATGGTAAATCTTTCCTGCCATTTGGCAAAGGTAATAGACCCCAAGTACCATTCTTGTGAATAGAATCCAACTCACTTTTCATGGCATGCTCCCACTTGACATGATCCTTTGTCTGCATAGCCTCTTTGTAGCAAAAAAGCTCACCGACATCTCTTAGCATAACAAAATCTAAACCTGGAACATATCTAGCATGTGGATGTGAGACAGGTGTAGAGCGTCTCAATGGTTGCTAAACAAGAACATGTGTTGACTGATCTGATCGAACATTCTCTCGAACATCCTTATGTGCAACATTTTTATGCATGCTAATTAGAGTACTAGTATCCTCGAACAACACTCTTCTCACTTCAACCTCCTTAATGGTTTGTTTATGCATCTTAGACCCATTGAAAATGACATCACTACTTCTGATCACTGACCGTGTTTTAGGATCCCATAAGTGATATCCAAATTTTCCTTCTCGACCATATCCAAGAAAAATGCACTTCTTTGACTTATGGTCCAACTTTTGTCTAAGACTCTTGGGTATATGAACATATGCTTCACACCCAAAAACTCGAAGATGGTGATAATATGGTGGCTTCCTTGTGCATAACTCTTGTGCCACTTTCATACCTTTGGCAGTACTAGGTGAAAGGTTAATCACATGCATTGCAGTAAGTGCTGCTTCTCCCCAAAAGCCTTGTGAGAGGTTTGTGTGATGCAACATAGAAACTACTCTATCTTGAATAGTTCTATTCATCCTTTCAGCTACACCATTCTGTGTTGGGGTATGAGGAGCTTTAAACTCTCTATGAATCCCTCTAGACTGACAAAAAAGGCTGATTTCATGTGAGGTATACTCATCCTCATTATTTGAATGTAAAGCCTTAAGCTTAGTTCCTTTTTCAGTCTCAACTCAAGCAAACCATTTTCTAAAAGTAGAGAATACCTCATCCTTGGATTTGATAGGATATACCCACACTTTTCTAGTAGCATCATCTATAAAAGGGACAAAGTAAACAGAACCACCTAAGGACCTAGTGGGCATAGAACCACACACATATGTATGAATGAGATCTCAAGGTTGACTTGAAGATTCAATGTGCATTCTATGCACATTTTTGGTTTGCTTTCCATATTGACAATGCTCACAAAATGAAAAATCAGGGAAAGTTAATATAGGTAAGTAGCGAGAACAAGAAAGATTTTCCATTCCACTACGAGATACATGGCCCAAACCACCATTCCAAATACAAGCCATAGGTTGTTCAGGAACAGCTAACAAGTTTCCTTTCTATGATACAAATAAAGGATAAAGGGAGCCAACTTTTCTTCCTTTTGCAATAGCCATATTCCCCTTTGATATACGAAAGGACTGACCAAAGAAGACCACCTTGTAACCAAGGTCATCAAGTTGACCAGCTAACATCAAACTACATGACAACTGAGTTAAATGGTGTACATTATGCATAGTAAATTTTGAACCATCAATGAACTGCACAACCACATCTCCAATCCCCACAACGTCACACTAGTAAGAGTCACCAAGTCTCACGGTACTAAGAGACTTTGCTACATAATTAGAGAACCATTCTCTATATGCTGTCACATGGAAAGAAGCACCAAAATCTAGGAGCCATGTGTGGGAAAGAGAATGAGCCATAAGAGCCTTAGTTGGCACAGTACTATCAAGTGTCAACACATCAACATCATCGAAAATAGCATTAATTTCTTCAATCTTCACAGTCGAAGTAGATGGTGCAAGTAACTGTTTAACATGCCCATCAGCATCCTCTCCTTTACTTTTAGAATTATTCTTTAATGCATAACAATCTTTCTTCATATGGCCTTTCTTATGACAATAATGGCATTCGATATCTCTCTTCCTTGATTTACTTCTACTCTTATTCTGTTGACCATTCTTTTCCTTATTCTTGCTCCTACCATGTTGCTGATTCTTTCCTTGGTAAGAATCAAGAACATTATATGCATCTCCACTCTAAGTCCTAACCATAGATTTTTTACAAATCTCCTCACTCAAGAGTTCTCCATATATGTCATCATAGATGAGTTTAGCACCAGGTGCACTATTGCTAATAGCTGTGCAAAACGTATCCCATGATGATGGCAAAGTGCATAATAGCAATATTGCTTTCATTTCATTATCCATATCCATTTTCTAAGCCTGTAACTGGGAGAATATAACATCAAATTCATTTATATGAGCAACAACACTATCTATGTCCTTCATGCAAAGGTCATATAATTTTCTCATCAGATACACTTTATTTGATGTCGTCTCTTTTTCATATGTATTGCATAACTTCTTCCAAAGCTCCTCTGCACTTTCACAATCTACTACTATACAATAAAAATTATCTACCATGTGCAAGTGAATGGTAGACCTGGCCATTTCATCTAACACATCCCAATCATCTTCATCCATGTCAACAGGCTTCTTTGAAATCCCATTTACTCGCTTCCATTACCTCCTTTGAATCAGCACATCTTTAATCTCATTCTTTCATAGAGCAAAGTTTGCCCCATCAAATTTTTGGATCTCAAAATGGTCTTTGCCCTTCAAGTTATAGCTCCTCCCTGGAACACTAGCACTAGACCCTGATCCACCAAATGTTCATGAGACAACTGACGCCATGATGATAGAGAACTAAATAGAATGATAATGGAGCTAGAAGAGTCCAAACACCAATGAATAACTCTATCATGGAGTAAATCGACCACTATATAGTTGATAAAACCAAAAATCTAGGAAAAAAATTTCCAGAGTATCCTCTACAAAATGAGCATATGCCTAGTGTCAAAATATCATAAAATTGCAAGTACTGACATGTTTACCTGCATAGTGAATCACTAACTCCACTACATGTAATTAGTTACCCAATAGAAGCCAACTATGCTTATTGAGCACCTATGAACAACTATCATACATCTCCTATGGCGAGGCTGGGTAAGTCTTTCACATGCATCATCGAAGAGACCCTAACATGTGGGTGTCTCCCAATTAAGAAAACCTCACCATGACCCTCTTTATCAAACAAAAAAGGCTTTATGGAAAAACGTAATCGCTATATCAGTGACCACATGGACGTAAATAAGCGATATCCATAGAAGCATACATGGTCTGTATGTGCTCAATATATGCAGTAAAATGACACTCAAAGGCTCAATGCACAGCCCAAAAACTAGACAACAACATCTGCAAGTGTCTGCTAACTCTGATGTTTTAGGCTCAAAAAACCTACATAAATTTGCAGTGGCTATCCTAGCAAAACTGAAAAACCTTTCGAGAAAACTATAGTTTTACTAGTGTGGATGAAAACATAGCCCCAAAGATTGATATTTATTGTCGGAGAAATACAAAGAACACTCTTCTTGATGTTCTTTGACTTGTGTGAAGAGAACTTTGTGCGAAAGTACTCCAAAATGGATCCAAACAACACCCCAAAAATTCTTCAAACACAAGTTTTGAAAGTAAAGAATGAAGCTTTGAGAGAACAAAACATGTTCAAGGTAAACCTTGGTCTTCCCCCTTCTTCAGATACCACAGGAGTGTATCTTACTGGCAAGAGATTGCCATGGTTAAGCAAGCTCTGGGTACTAGGATGGGTGACCTCCTGGGAAGTACCAGGAACCTCTATCTTCCTTGATCATTGAGTTCCTCCCTCGTGTGTAGCCAACAGTACCAATGGTGACTTTAGTGACTCATATGACAAGGTATGCCAAGATCTATTCCTTGGTCACCACCTTAGTCGTAAACCTTAGAGAAAACCAAGGGGGGGTGCTTGCTTCGCTTGCACAAAAGTAACAAAGCTTTTGTGTCGAATTGCTCTGATACTAGTGAAGTAATTTGATGGTGATGCACCACAGTGCGCTCCCCTCCTCGAGAGCTCCATGGCAATATCCTTAGAGTAGAAGACCAAGCTCCTAAGGCTGCATAGAGTACTCTCCACAGAGGTTGTAGAATACACAAAAGAACACAGTACATAGGGAGCACGAAGATAGACTTCTTATGTCATACAAATGTGGTCAAAGTTACTATCTGTGACTGACCAGACCACTATATGTTTTATTAAAGAACATATACAAAGAAGTTTTTGATGGCCATTTGGCCTTTCACATGGACACTAACAGTAACAAAACTCTCATCATCCATTTTGAGCCTTTTTATTCAATCAACTTTATCATTTTCAATTTCTAAGACATATATACTCATCAAAATCATAAGAAACATCAAAACTTTATGTCAAAAATCATGAAATATTAATCTAACTTTGATTTTGCATATCTCTTGCAATTCATGATAGAATCTCTCAGTAATCAATTTGAGAAAACCATGGATCAACATGAAATTTGGTTACTTTCATTAGAATCCATGCAAACTATGATCATCAATTGGATCTTCACCAACACCTGTATTCATAAAGATATATTCAAAATTAGTATCATCACATTCAAGCAACATATTTTCAAATGACTCGTTCATCTTGCATATGGAATGCATTCGTCTGAAATGCACTAGTTTCAAAATTTTCTTCAGAAATATACTCACCATGTGAATGTGAATCAATCAACTCATGTATTTGGGAAATTTCAAACTCATGGCCGTCATTTGCATCTTTCAAGTTCTCTTCTTTTTAATCATCAAACTCATGAAAAATGGAAGATTGCACACACATCAAATCAACAAGAATATTATGAGATACAAGATTTTAATTCACACCCGTAAAAAATGCTTCTCATAATCTATCTTACTCAAACTCTTCATTGTTTGAAAGATCATACTTGGAAAAAATTTTATCATAATTATTGAAGTCAATAAAGTAATTCTTTTCTCTATCACAACCTCATTCTTCTCGAGGAGTATCAATAAAGAAATTTCAAGTCGAGAAGTGTTAGTGTCTAAGCCTTGAAACCTGCTTCACTAGGTTCTTCGAAACTTGGGTCAATCGGGGTAACAATCTTGCTAAAACCTAATTTATCATATGCAATACTTGAATTCTTCCCAAAAAAAAAATTGTGAGTAAACGCAACACATTGATCTATTTTTGCATATACATTGACTTGATGTGCACAAATCATAAACTCATCATCAAACCCATCATCTTCACATTGTTTCATCTCCTCATCTTGATCAAATGGAAATGTATCTTTAGCTGAATCCACTACAATTCTATGTTCTTTGACACTCATGGATCGTAATTTTCTCTTGATGTTTTTGTCTCCTCTAGAGAGAAAAAATCAAATTTTAGGTCTTTTATACCCTTCACAATCTCTTCCATACAAGCTAGATGTCTAGAAGTGGACATTGGTAAAGGTTGAGTGTTTCGCCTATCAATCAATTTATCTTGCATCACATATGACCCTTCCATCTCTATCAACTCAAAAGCATTGATACTACTTTGTGTACTTGATCCCACTCACTAGTCAATCCTATTAGTTAGGTCAAGTCTTCCAATAAATATCTTAGCTCAAGGGCTAATGGAGGATTTGACCCCTAAATAAATAGCTCTTCTTTCTCATGAGCAAAAGCATTGTGATCATTGGCATCCAAATGATCAAATTATTTTTCCAAGTGAATTGAACACCTCTAAGTCCTTATGTATAATACCCACTCACTCTCTAGATGAATTTCATCTAGAAATGAATAAATTTTCAAGGTAATAATCTCCTCTTAACAAATTATTGAATTCATTCCATGTTTCTATTTGCTCTTTAAGTGTATGAATTCTAGGCTTGACTTCAATCATGAAAATTTTTCTTAACTAACTAAGTTTCATAGATGTAGGAACACCATAAATGTCTAGTTTGTTATCATATGCTTGTAAGAATTTGGTCACATCTCATCCATTGGAGAATCTATGTTTTTATGAAATTGCCTCTAGGGCTTGCATCACTCAATCTCCATTTACAGCTAACTTTTGGGATAGGTTCAAGAATTGAAGTAGTGTGTTAAGGGTTTGTGGATCTCAGTCATCTATCTTGGTAAAATCTTGGTCAAAGTTGAACACTCAAAATCAAATATCAGCCAAAAGTCTGTGGCTGAAAGCAATGGTGTATTCCATATGTTGGCTATTGAGGATAATTCGGATCGTACCAATTACCCATTATGGGCATATATGATGCATCATGTATTGGTTGCAAAAGGACTATGGAATGTTATGTAGGGTTTTGAAAAACAACCTACTACACCTATAAATACAATTATTGAAGGTGATGTAGATGGTGTTGAAGATGATGATCTTCAAGAATTCTTGTTCGTGCTTCGATTCCTACTCCACCTACTACAAAGCAATTTCATTGGGATGTGGCAAAGATGCTCAGGCACATGTATTGATAGCTTTTTTTGTAAAACATTTCATTATCCCTCACATTCACTCTTCCAAAGCAGCTAAAGATGCTTGGGATACACTTACCACTTTATGCCATGCAAGAAATGAGGCTCGTGTTGGTTACTTCCAAAAATAGTTGGAGAGTGAGCACATGAATGGAGACTCCATGGATAGTTTTTTGATAAAGACCGAAGAAGGAGCTATTGATTTTTGTTGATGAACAAAGTCTGCTAATCATGTGTAGAATAAAGAATGGGTATTTACTATTTTTTGCAATTATGACCCATCTTCTCATGAGCAGTGTATGTTTGGAATAGACTCAAATTTTTGGTAGTTTGAAAGTGGGGAAACCAAACCTATTACATCATAGTGTAGTTTTTTCACTTCACTTGAGCCTTCCCCTTCAGGGAATACTTTCACATGTGCCAAAAACTCTTATTATCCTATCATGGGAGTTGGCAAGATCATTCTCACTACTGATGATGTTAATTCTTTAACATTGCCAGATGCTTTATTTGTGTCAGGGCTGAAGAAAAATCACTTATCAATTTTAGCATTAGCCAAGATTAGCTTGGTTTTGAAATTTGTTGATGACAGATTTACAGTTCATGATCTGTCAAATGGTGATATCATTATTGTTTCTAGCATTTTATGTCATGGGCTATATAAGCTCATAAATTATGCAAAATCTATGAATGATTTAGCATGTGTAGTTCAAGATTCTTAGCTTATGTCAGATGCAAAGCTCTGGGATGCATGCTTTGATCATCTGAATTTGCTAGTTTGCTACGTGTGTAGAAATCTAAAATCGTGTCCTCGCATCCCAAACTTGACACACCTTGTAAACATATTTGTGAAGGCTATATTTTGGAAAAAATGCAACGTTCCCCTTCCCAAAACATGGTTCAATTTGAGATACTTAGAATTTGCCACTTGTTCACACTGATGTCTATGGTCCTATGAGGACACCTTCTTTTTGGGAACTACCTTATTTTCATTGATGATTTTTCTGGGCATGCAAAGGTGTATCCATTGAAAGCAAATTCCAACGTGTTTATGTGCTTCAAATAGTTTATGGTTTTGGCTGAAAAGCTACTAGTGTGCAAAATGGGCACCCTCCATTTTGATCAAGAGGTTGAATACATGTTTTCTCATTTTAATTCATTTCTGTTTGAATGTGGGATAAAACAATAGTGTAAAAATTTGTATACACCTCAAAAAAATGGAGTTTCTAAAAGAAAGAACATTTCACTCATGGAAATGGCAAGGTGTATGGTCAAAAGGTAGGCTTTATCACACAGCTTTTGGCTTGAGGATTTTATGTGTGCAACATATGTACTTAAGAGGTGTCCCGCCACGACATTGAAGTATATCACTCCATATGAGGCTTGGCCTAGTTGCAAGCCATATGTTGCTCATCTAAGTTTCTTTGGTTTTTTGGCATATGCATTAGTGCCTGAGCAACAACACAGGAAATTGGATGATAAAGTAGTGAAATGTATTTTTGTTGGGTAGAGTTCTCAAAGCAAGGGTATCGTCTCTATCATCCATGGATTAAACACATTTTGGTTAGCCATGATGTTGTTTCTGTTGAAAATGCAATTCAACCCTTTCTTTCATGTACTAAGTAGACATCAGTTAGCTCCAAATGTGTATGAAACTTCATTGCCTCTTCTTTAGGTGGACATTCAAGTGTTGTTCCACATGTGGCAACTTTTCAACCTTTACAGGTTCCATGTGATGATGCACATCATTCCATTTTTTATGCAAATTTACATGATGCACTTGTTGATGAGAGGGATAATATAGAGGAGGAAAAAACTATGCCTCAATGGCTGGTGTGGACTTTGTGAGATAGCAAATTAGATGCACCTTTTTCATACCATACTCATTCAGGCTCTCATAGTGCTTCTTTTGCATTAGATTTGTAAGCTATGGCTGTCTCTAGTCTCTGTGATGAGAATGATCCTGTTTCTTTTGATGAAGAACAAAATTCAAACAAATTGGATGGCTACTATGCAATGACAATATGATGCTATTATGAAGAATGGTACCTAGCCTTTATGTGATTTGCCTCCTAGCAAAAATGCTATTGGCACAAAATGGGTATACAAGTTGAAATGTAAACATCATGGAACAGTTGACAAGTACAAAGCTAGGCTTGTTTCAAAAGGTTATGCTCATGAAAGAGGCATTGATTTTGAGGAGAACGTTTCACCCACACATCAAATGACTATTGTTTGTAGCGTTTGTGCACTTGCACCCCATCTTGGTTGGAATCTACAACAGTTAGACCTAGTAGGCATAGAACCACACACATCTATATGAATGAGATCTAAAGGCTGACTTGAAGATTCAATGCGCATTCTATGCACATTTTTGGTTTGCTTTCCATATTGACAATGCTCACAAAATGAAAAATCAAGGAGAGTTATAATAGGTAAGTAGCGAGAACAAGAAAGATTTTCCATTCCACTACGAGATAATGGCCCAAACCACCATGCCAAATACAAGCAATAGGTTGTTTAGTAACAACTAACAAGTGTTCTTTCTATGATACAAATAACGGATAAAGCGAGCCAACTTTTTTTCCTTTTGCAATAACCATATTGCCCTTTGATATATGAAAGGACTTAGCATAGAAGACCACCTTGTAACCAAGGTCATCAAGTTGACCAGCTAACATCAAACTACGTGATAACTGAGGTAAATGGTGTACATTATGCATAGTAAACTTTGAACCATCAATGAACTGCACAACCACATCTCCAATCCCCACAACATCACACTAGTAAGAGTCACCAAGTCTCACGGTAATAAGAGACTTCGCTACATAATTAGAGAACCATTCTCTATGTGGTGTCACATGGAAAGAGGCACCAAAATCTAGCAGTCATGTGTGGGAAAGAGAATCAGCCATAAGAGCCTTAGTTGGTACACTACTATCAAGTGTCAACACATCAGCATAATCGAAAATAGCATTAATTTCTTCAATATTCAAAATCGAAGTAGATGGTGCAAGTAATTGTTTAACATGCCCATCAACATTCTGTCCTTTACTTTTAGCATTCTTTAATGCATAACAATCTTTCTTCATATGGCCTTTCTTATGACAATACTGGCATTCGATATCTCTCTTCCTTGATTTACTTCTACTCTTATTCTGTTAACCATTCTTTTCCTTGTTCTTGCTCCTACCATGTTGCTGATTTTTTCCTTGGTAAGAATCAAGAACATTATATGCATCTCCACTCTGAGTCCTAACCATAGATTTTTTACAAGTCTCCTCACTCAAGAGTGCTCCATATACGTCATCATAGATGAGTTTAGCACCAGGTGCACTATTGCTGATAGTTGTGCAAAAGGCATGCTTCTAAGCATGCATTTGATGGACTCAGTACCATCATAGTATTATACATAAGGCAACTTCAGTAGCAATAGGATCCCTACATATAATCCTTTTGGAATTAGACTATAGGATTGCTAAAGGAAGGAGCTACACCTTCACCATTAGTAATGTGCACAAGCCATCCTATAGCTTATAGGAAGTTGCATAGAGCCACGGGAGATACAGATTGATAATCTCCAAGTTAGTGAAGATTTATTTATCTTCACAAGAGTCTCACATGATGTATAGGAGACTATGGGTATTATCAGGAATACCCAAAGAGTGACTAGTTTCACTCATACACATCACTTGAGCAAGTAGTGAAGCATTTTTGCTACACTAATAAGGAAACCAATAAGATGGGATCACAGAGATGGGTTTCATGAAACAACATGGACGGGTGCTTAGATGATTCGAGTGATGGTTAGCAAGGCCACAGGTATGCCACTAGCTCTATGGTGTAGAGCATAGATCCCTTAGTCAGGAATAGTTTGGGTACCCAATACATATATATGTATATCCGGATCTATAGAGAGGCACTTAGACTTAGTTTGGGTACCTAGGAACAAGTTGGTTTGGAATAGAAAAGAGATATCCATTGTCACATATTGATGAGAACCAAACTAACTAGTTTGAGGACATGGGACTCATTTGAGTCCACTGATATGATTTTAGGATATGGGATTCATTAGAGTCCACCTATATATTCCATTACATATATATATATGGAATATATATTCAGCTTAGTGTAGGTATGACACTATGAATTGGAAGAAGGTTCCACTGGTATGGGATAGTGGAAACGACTTCCCTTTGAGCACTCTTCTTCTATGGCCAGGAAGAAAAGGACTCATTATTCATGGCATCATGTCTCACTAGATCAGAGGAGAGCTCTTAGTAGACATCTCCTTAGGATTGGGAGTTATCCTTCATAGTTTACAGAAGACCTATTCTTCCAGTAGAGAATGTGATGGGTGATTTTATCACCATTGGTATCACATACTCATTTTGAGATTTTGAGGAAGGATAATTCCATTAGTTTGATTGGATCGTATAGATCCATGCACAGAGTATGGTTGGCAGAGATAGTTCTTTACTATGGATACACATGTGTTTACGGTATCATTGCTGACCATTTTAGTAGAGGGCTTTGACCCTTATTAGGAATTTATTTTCTCCACTCTTCACTACATACACCTTCATTATTTAGGGGAGATCTGTTATCCATCTTCATAGGACTATATGTAATGAGGGATTATGCATTAGTTATGGAAGAGAGGACTAAATAAATTAATGAGTTTCTCTTTTAAGGAAAGGAGAAAGTGAGAATCAGCTCAGAGATCCATGAGAGATCTCACTTTAGTTCAGTGGTCTCACTTTAGCTCCTACTCTTTGAGACAGAAAGAAGGAAAGGAAAGCATGATTTTTTCATAGGAGAAGAATAGAGTATGTTTTCCTTTAAAGAGGGACACCTGCTAAGTACATGTGTTGCACACATAACAGCCTCAAGCCAAGCTATGTGGTAAAGCCTGATGTTTGACCATACACCTTGACATCTCCATGAGTGACTTCCTTCTTTTAGCAACTCCATTCTACTGAGGTGTATACAGAGCTGTGCACTAATGTTTTACCCCACGTTCAGCTAGAAATGGATTAAAATCAAACGGCATATATTAATAATATTCCCACCACGATTAGAATAGAGGGTGCCCATTTTACATGCTGACATATTTTTAGCCAAACCACAAAATGTTTGAAGCAAATAAGCACTTCAGATTTTGCTTTCAATGAATACACCCATGCATGCTTGGAAAAATCATCAATGAAAGGCACAAAGTAAAGGTAATTCCCAAAAGGTGTCTGCATAGGACCACACACATGACTCTGAATAATCTACAATTTTTTAGTAGCTCAAACTAAACCATCTTTTGGGAAGGAGGAACATTGCATTTTTCCCAAAATCTATTCTTCACAAACATGTTTACAAGGTGCTTCAAGTTTGGGAAGAGAGCACACTATTTCATATTTATGTAGGTGTAGCAAATAAGCATAATTCAAATGACCAAAGTGTGCATGCCAAAGCTATGCATCTCACATAGCAAGAGAATCTTGAATTGCACATGCTAAATCATCCTAGTCTATGATCTTATACAGCCCACAACATAAAATGTCAAAAGCAATAATCACACCACCATTTGAAAGATCATGAATTGCACATTTGTCATCAGTGACTTTAATAACTAAGCTAATCTTGGCTAATGTTGTAACTGACAATAGATTTTTCTTGATCCTGGCACATACAAAGCATCTGACAATGTGAAAGAACTACCATCAGTAGTAGTCAAAATGATCTTACAAACTCCCATTACAGGATAAGAGGAGTTGTTAGCACATGTGAATAGGGCCATATTCAACTGAACTGAAAAAACTATGCTACAAGGTGATATGTTTGGTTGCTCAACTATCAAAATACCAAACATATGAGTCTACTATCTCTCTCTCTCAGCACTCGTCCTTTAGTGTTAAGCCACCTTACTACACAATTGCATCTCTCTCTCTCTCTTCAACTATCTATCTCAATCTCTTCCTTCAGCTATGATGCTAAAAGCTACAAGTCTCTCTCTCTCTCTCTCCCTCTCTCTCTCTCTCTCTCTCCCTCCCTCTCTCTCTCTCTCCCTCCCTCTCTCTCTCTCTATTTCCCTCTCTATTTCTTCCTTTGTTTCTCTCTCTCTCTCTCTCTATTTCCCTCTCTATTTCTTCCTTTGTTTCTCTCTCTCTATCTCTCTATTTCAAGTAATATATATCTAATAGCTACACTTAAACGTTTCCAAACATAAAACTCTATTACTTACAATCTCTTGATTGTAGTGTAGTCTACCCCGCATTCACAGAAGAGTGCACAGACACATATATGCTTATACACACACATGCACATAGAAATACATGCAAAAACAAACACACATATATACTTATACATATTTAGACACACATAATAAACATGTAACACACACAACCATGCATACACACATAGAATTACACAGAAAGCCACACAACTCATGTCTATTTGTGACTTCTCACACACTCACATGAATTGGTCATCCGTCATAGGTGCCCATTAATACATGCATAAGTGATCTACATATAACTAAAATGCAACAAAAAACTCACAAATATAGAAGCGATCAAATATGCACATAAATTGCTCAGTGGATGCAGAGCACAAGAATGCATTCATAGCATGAAGCTTAAAGACTGCTTGGAAAATTCATTGCATGAAAAGAGAATAAAATCTGTTGTGAAGTATGATTGAATGGATTCAACAAAAATAAATGTACTAACTTCGTCAGTAAAAGAAGCACTAGGTAAATCAATACACGGAGCACTTGAAGTGGAAGAACAATAGCATTTCTTTTCCTCTATCATATCCTTGGAAGCTGATCCATCTTCTCTGAAGTTGGTTCTCTTCGTCTAAAGAACAATTCAAAACTCCTTTTCCATGTACTCCACCATTTTCTATTCTCTCTCAACCGCTTTGTGCATGTCCATCATCTCCCCTATCTCTGTCATCTGTTGAAGTGCACAATTCTCATGCTCTTCCTCCATTGAAGACACAAGCCCAAGAAATGATATGTTTCCATCCCTTCTCCTTTTGTTCCCTCATGATTGCTCTCTCTTGAATTCTTACGAAGGTGCAACTTCCTAAATTCCTTCCTTTTCCATCCATACAAGAAACATTGAAGGTGACTCTAACCAATTTTCAACCAATCTCTTCCAAAATGAGAAGAAATTTTTGTTTGTTGCTACAAACTTATGAGACACAGAACATTAGGCACCTTCCATTTGTTCCTCATGCCCACTCTTTACCTCATACCTGCACAAGTTTTCATGCACAAACTCCATCTTTTGTTTTTACCTTGAGTTACTTGAAGATGGGCTCACATTTAAATAGATTCCAACGATCACTTTATTTTTCTTCTTTGCTATTATTGAACTCATCAAATGTTTGGACTTCCTTATTCAACTGCACCATTAGCTATATCACTACCAAAAATGCTCCTTGTAGAGAAATCGCATCCACTCTTTAGTTGGATTGAGATGAGATCACTCCACTCGATCCTTTCCATTGTGCCTCTCTACATGCAAAATGTTAGTTCTACTAGAACCTTCAAATTTAAACTTTTCCTTCATTTTCACCATCTATTATATTGAGAAAACATTTGCCTCCATGTTTTTGGAATGCCACAATCTTAATAATGCTTCCTTTTTCCAATATTATATTTTCACCATATATCAAATACATATAAAAGATGCAAATTCAACATGGTTTTGAGCATTCACACAAAGATGCCAAAGTTGCCATAAATTGCCTTATTAAACATTGACAAATTAGACGGCATGGATTCATAATAAGAACTGCTCAAGTACATAAGGGAGATGGTCAACGTGAAGGGCATTGAGACATGGAAGTGATTATTTGGTTTAAATATCTAGATCATACCCTATGAGGATAGATTGGATTTTAAGATTGCACGACGGCCTTGTTTGTATGCATTCAGAAGTAATCAGTGACCTGATAGGAAACCACCAGTCATAGATTTTCATCTCATATGTATTAGTGTGAGCACTAAGGGGAGATGATTAATGATCCTTGGAGAGTGAAACCTCCAAGTGACACAATTTTTTACGACGAACAAGCTCCTCAAAACTTTTTCTAAGTAAATTTATTTTTTGCATTTTTGTATTCGTCATGTGTAGTGATGGATAATCACAATCGAGGAAGATTCAATCAGAATGCTAAAACACTTTTGGGAAAGGTAAGAGAACAATACCAAGAATTATTAAGTGAATTACCTTTGGATTAACCTCCTTGTAGGAATATTGAGCACAACATTGAGTTGGTTCCAGAAGGGATTCCAATTGCTTGGCCATCATTCGACATAAGTTTCCAAGAGGAGAATGATTTTTGCAAGATTGTGGGTGAGTATTTGTAGAAAGGTTTGATTCAACCCAAATATTTTCCCTTCACAACACTAGTTGTTCTAGTAAACAAGAAAGATGGGTCTTATCAGATGTGCATGGATTATGGAGCGCTCAGTAAAATCACCATCAAGCATAGATACCACATGCATACAATAGATGATATTCTTAATAATCTAGGTGGATAAATGATGGAGAGTGTTAATCTCCAAAAGAAAAAGCTATCCTTGATGTTAGAGCACCTCTATATCAAGAATAACTCAAAACCTTTAACAATTTGGAGGATCAATACCAGATTATCAAATTTTGAACTAACTTTGAAGAGAGTCACTACTCATAAAAGTCTGCTACACTTAACTTACTCATTTCCTAACCAAATGTGTAAAGTTTTCAATGAAACTTTGTATGAAGTGCTGTCTAATGTTTGAGCACCTTTTCCAAGTTAAATAATCTCAAAATACACAGTAGATCTTGAGAAATGATTCAAACAATCCACCTATGTCTAAAATTGTACTTCTCTACAGTCGACTTTGACACCTGTAACTTTTAATGCATAGTTCTCTCAAGGTACAAGCCATTTATGCAAATGCTTTTAGCCATAGGTAGCTTACCTTCCAACTTAAAGAATGAGTGCTTGATTGCTCAAAAATGTACACTGTGGAAGGATAACTGACCAAAACATTAGCATCAAATTTTGCACCTATTGCAACTTCACTTCTTCATATTTACACATGTAAATTTTCTCACTCTCAATTCTCTTAGTCTTATCGCAATTAGGATCTCAAAACTTGTAGTGAGGTCAATCAACTATAGACTTAGACTTGTACAAAAAGCATTTCACAAAAGATAAAACACACAAGGAGTACTCAGCAAAAGATTGGGCCTAATTTTTCTTCTTCTCTTAAATGTTTTACATCTGAGTGATGAGAGAGATCTTTCTTATTTCAAAAATGTCTAATGGCGCTTACAACTTCTAATCTTCTCATCTCATGATCTCTCTTACTGGCCCTAAGTTTCTACTTGTATATATAGGCATATATGTACAAGCTCATGACCATACCAAAAGGTATAAGTGAGCTAACTACAAGTTTAATGTACATATGTATACAAGTCTTCATTTCTTGAATGTGCATTGTCTTTAAGCTTCATAGGCTAATCTTTTTTTCAATCTTTAACTTCAATCCTTCATCCAAAACATCAATTGATGGTTGACCTGCCATGTCTTTGAATCTTCGTAGCTTTGTTCCATCCAAGCTTTTGGTTAGCATATCTGCAATCTGATCTTTTGTTGAAGTATGTATGACTTCCATATGTTGATCTTCTATCATCATGATTACTTGCCCAATCTGTATCAATATATATCTTGATGTTTGTATCTGATGTAAAACCATAATACAAACCTTCCTTGAGTGTACCCTTAATGTATCTCAACACTCTTTGTCTTGCAACCCAATGTTCTTTCCTAGGACAATGCATGAATTGAGACAACACTCCAACTGCATATGACAAATCAGGCCTAGTTAATGTAGCATAGATTAGACTACCAACCAGACTTTGATAGAGTTTCATATCCTTGAATTCTTCTCCTCCATATCTGCTCAATTTGTGATTCACCTCCATTGGAGTAGGTGCCGCCCTACAATCTTCCATTTTAAACTTGATTAACAAGTTCTTCAAATACCTTTCTTGAGTTACATATACTCCATGTTGAGTACATAAGACTTCCATGCCACAGAAATATGACAAGTCTCCCAAGTCACTGATCTTAAACTCTTTTTCCATTTGCTTCTTGAGACTTTGTATTCCCTTCTCATCTGTGTTCCATGCTCCCATTAAAGATATTGAGGTGCACTATCATTATGTCAGGGTGAGGTTCTCTATTGGAGAGATCAGTTTGTCATATGTGCCCACACAGGAGAACATTGCAGACCTTTTCACAAAGGCTCTCCCTAGGGAGAAGTTTGAAGATTTCCACAAAGCTTTGGGATTACTTCCTTTTGTGGATTGATTCCACATAGCTTGGCACTTCTTTATACATGACTGCAAGCTCCTTATTCACCGCATCACGCCCAGGGGGGATTTGTTATATTTAGATAGTGATGTGTGTGAACACTTTAGGACCATCAAGGCACTTTTTTCCCTCTTTAGGAGGTTTTTTCCCTCCAGCTTGTATACACGCCTATAACCCTAATGGGTCACTTATCTTTGTACATTCTAGTGGTAATACATTAAGTATTGTGTGTTATGCTCTAAGATTCTCCTTCTTCCTTGTGTTGTTCGCATGCTTCCGTAAACCTCAAACTCCAACAAGAGGGATGAAGTGGAGATATAGTTATAAGATTGAAGACATTAAAAAAAACTCAAGAGAATGCTAGGGTTTCACCACATTCTCAACAAGAAAGGGTACACTAATTGGTTCTCGTTTAGATAGAATGTCAAGTTTAAAGAGATCTAGCAATCAAAAAGCCTGGAAATTATCTTCTTATGCAAAATTCTCCACTATGGAATTTAGTCCGATGTTAGAGTTAGAAAAAGATTTGGTGCAACCCCATGGTGTGAAAGATTTAATAGAGGAAAGATGACATTGGAAACCTCTTTTCCACAAGAAGAATAAAGGGGGCATATTGATGATTAAAACGACACATTTTCCTTGCTTCGTGATCAAGCATTTGGTCGGAGTGGCCATCGAGTGTTTAGCATCATATGAACGATGTTAATCTTGATATTATTTCCGACATTGTTACCAATTTTAAGAGCGATGTAAATATTAGCGTTGCTGATTCCGCATCACTTATACGACTTGGACGTAAGCATTGCTTATATGCTAGGCACTAGTGTTGCTTATGAGAGACTTTTTAATGTCGCTTAGATGATGCTAAGGTGTCCCTTATACGATGCAAATGAGTATTGGGGCATGCCATTTTCATCACTCATGCAGCGTTTACAAAAAAACAAAAACAGTAAACTGCTCTTCAATTGTCATTTATGCACATCTGATCAAAGAGATCTCCAATGTTTAGATATGCAGTGCAGTTATGACCTCTTTCTGGATCTCTCTCTTTTCTAATCCCTCTCTTATTCTCTCTCTCTCTCTCTCTCTCTCGGAATAGGCATAGCTTCATCACCTGCTACAATTCCATAAAGATTTCTACCTTGCAAATAAGCCTCCATCCTAATTTGCCAAGCCGAGTAGTTGCGTTGATCAAGCTTCTCGATCATTGAGGGAAAGCGTCACCCATCTTGATCTAGCTCTGATACCACTAAAAGAACTTGGAGAAGCTTGTAGAAGGTAGAAAAGTGCATTTCGAAGCGACGAAGTTTGGTCAAGCCAACCGGCACAAGACCAGCCCTTGAGCTTATGGAGACTCAAATAGACCTTATACGCATGTGGTAAGTGCAAAGAAACACACTATTTACTTTGGAGCATCAAGAAGAATGAGTCGATACAAAACAAATAGGTTCGCAGGTCGACTAGCTCAAAAAACTTACTATCTATGGAAAAGACAATGAACTTCAAATGCCCATAGCGACTAGCGTGATTACAATTAGAAAAAATCCTTTTACGGGAGTGATACACATAGGGTTGAGTGTATAGAATGCACAAAAGTATAAGGAATAAGCAAAATGTGCTATAGAAATGAATGCGACATTCACCGGTGGTTCTTCCTATTTTTTAGGAATACATAGAGATTGACCCCGAGACAGAAAAACTCAGATTTCTCCCAATCTATTGAAGCAAATGCTATGAACATTTATAGGATAAAATAGACACTTATACCTTTCTAATGAGCCATCTTGCACTCAGTTTGGAGCTCTGTAGAGAGAGCAACAACCTCTGCAAGATTACTGTTGGTGAAGAAGATGATGCACAGAATTGAAGGAGCAAGACAATGATGGTCACAAGTATATGTATATTGCTTCCATGTAATGTACAAGTGATTTAAAGTCTTTATATAGACTCTAGGAGTGTTCCACGACTTCTATAAGTGAAATTTGAATTCAAATGAAGGTGGGAATGGTTGTTGGAGGGAATCAATTCACTTTCCTACAATCTAGGAAAAGTGAAGATCTAGTTTGCTCTACTTTTAGGTGATTGATTGCTTGATTGAATGCAACTTCAACCACCACAAATTCATGGGATTCGGGCTCTATCTTTCTACCTTTACATGTGTAAATCTCAAGGCTTTTACAATGGTAAATGAACCATCAAAAATCTCTCAAAGAAATACAATAAATGAGCATAAGAAAAAGAACTCTCCAACGGATATCCTTTCGACACGATAGCCTTTGATGTAGATCAAATCCACCTCAAGCATAGTGTAAGCTTGATATTCCAAGGGCTCCCCCTCAAGCTAAAGTATGCTTGAGTCTTCATTCTTTGATATGTTGAATACCTGCCATAGCTTTGAATCTACAAAGCTTTATTCCATCAAGTGCCTTCGTCATCATATCTGCTACTTGCTTTTCAGTTGGAACAAAAGAAATGTCAATCTCATTTGCCATGAGCTTCTCCCTGATGAAGTGGTAATGGACTTCTATGTGCTTGGTTCTCGCATAGAAAGTAGGATTTCCGCTAGATGCATGGAACTTACATTATCTCCAAATATGTGAGGTTTGGAACTCACAAGTCCCAAATTTGTATACAATGCTTTTAACCATATTGGCTCTTGAGTTGCTATGGTCAAGCCTCTGTACTCTGCTTCAGTTGAGGATAAAGCAATTGTTGGTTGCTTCTTGGAACTCCATGACACTAGATTTGAACCTGCAAATGCTAAGTAACCAGATGTACTTTTTCTATCATCCTTAGCTCCTGCCCAATCTGCATCTGAGTAGATTTTGATATCCAAATCTGAAGAGTAAGGATAGAATATACCTTTGTTGATTGTACCTTTGAGATACTTAAGTACTCTCTTAGCCGCATCCATGTGTGGTCTTCTTGGTGAGTGCGTGAACTAACTAAGCACTCCCACACTATATGAGATGTTTTCCCTTGTATGAGTAGCGTATATCAAGCTACCTACCAAGCTTTGATACTCTTTAATGTCTTCAATTTTCTCACCTTCATAAACACTAAGTTTATGATTCATCTCCAAAGGTGTACCTGCAGGTTTAATGTTCTCCATTTTCAACTTGAGAAGAAGATCCTGAATGTATCTTCTTTGAGTCAAATAAATTCCTTCATCTGTGTATATCACCTGCATACCTAGGAAATATGTGAGCTCACCTAGGTCACTGATTTTGAACTCCTCTTGCATGTGTCTCTTGATCCTTTGAATGCCATTTAGATCATCACGTGTCACAATAATATCATCTACATATACACATAGATAGATAACCTCATTGTGATCCCTTTTGATGAATAGAGAAGGATCTGAGCTGCTAGCTTTGAACCCTTGATCTTGAAGATATGTAACCAACCTGTAATTCCATGCTCTAGGAGCTTGTTTCAATCCATACAATTCTTTCTTAAGTCTGCAAACATAAGATGGATGATTAGGGTTTTCAAAACCTGGTGGTTGTGAAATGTATACCTCTTCACTTATCTGACCATTTAAGAATGCATTTTTCACATCAAGTTGGAGGAGTCTCCAATTCCTTGCAGCAGCTACACTTATCAATGTCCTCATTGTAGTCATCTTTGCAAGTGGTGAGAATGTTTCCTCATAGTCTATACCATGAGTTTGTGAGCATCCTTTGGCAACTAATCTTGCCTTGTACCTGCAAACTGATCCATCTGAATTTCTTTTAGCTTTATATACCCATCTGCAACCAATTAAATTTTGATTTGGTGACATTGGAACCAAATCCCAAGTGTCCATTCAATGCATCTATCTCTTCTTTCATGGCCTTTTCCCAATTAGGGTTTCCCTTTGCCTCTTCATAGGTTGAGGGTTCCTCTGAAATAGAGTCTTTTGCCAAGTATATTGAATGCTTCCTAACAAATGTGGAATCATATCCATACCTTTCTAGTTGTTTCTTCTCTCTTGCTGATCTTCTAGGTGCTTGTTTGGAGCATTCTCCAACCTCTTGCATCTTTGCTTTGCCTCTTGACTTCCATAGCTTATAATCCTTTTCTCTTTCATCTTGGTCATCATGTGTGTCACTTCTTGGATCCTGGACCTGTGTATCATGCTTGCTTCCTAATTGATGAGAGTCAAAATCAAGATCATATGGTATTGTTACCTTTTTTTTGTCTTCATCATACCAAGACCTGTGTTCTTCAAACACATCTCTACTTGTAGTGAATTGATTGGTTGAAGGATTGAAGAACCTGTAACCCATCTGAGTTGAATCATATCCAATAAACACTGCCTTTGTTGCCCTTTCATCTAGCTTACCTCTTATTTGTGATGGTACATGAACATAAGCTAAACAACCAAAAACCTTGCAATGTCCAAGACTAGGTTTTCTTCCATGCCATGCTTCATAAGGACTCATACCTTGAAGTGATTTGGATGGTAGTCTATTGACAAGGTACACTACAGTTGAAATAGCTTCTGCCCGTAGATAATGTGGCAACTTTTGGTGCAAATCAAGCCTTCACATTTGGCTTGTACCCTTGGAAGGATGTCTCACATGTAGCTAGAACCATAGAAACACTTGCCTATGTGTTATTACATTTTACTCATTGTAAAAGTCTATATGACTTGGCATTCACATGTAATCACTTTAATCACTTACCTACTTGATTGGATTCGTGGAAAAGTGGATGGTTTAGTAGAGAGAATATCTCCCTACTTTTAGAGGAGTGATTATAGGAGATTTGAATTTGAATTCAGATTCAAATCTCAACTCAACTTCTATAAAAGATGTAATGCAAAAGTCGCGGGTACTTCAGCTCATATTCCGAGGCAATTCTGTATCAACATTTGAGTGTGTGAGGACTTCTTCATAGCCTACACCTTTGAGTACCATGTGGCAATGTTTATCATGTCAAGGGGAATGTACATCAATGTGAATTAATACATATCATTACATTCATTATCTCTGTTTTCTCTGAGTCATCATCTCCAAGTCTATCAACTTCAAAGGGGCATATCTCAGGATCTACTGAACCAAATCAAGTGATTCAAGGCTTGTTGGAACCAGCACAAAGTCATCTACACGCCTACAAAATTTGAAGATCATTGAATCAGCCATCTTGGAGAAATCGCGCTCGAAGTGACCTCTGGTATTCTTCTGCAGAGCTCCTAAAAAGTCGGGGATACATATAATTTTGCTAAAGTGATTTCTCAGTGTGTAGTTTATCATTTTATCTCATTCCACTTGCAAATGGTAGCTTACTAAGCTAATAGAATATCTCTAGAAGGAATTTTGACAATTGAAAGTGTGCTGGTCATACTGAGTGAAAGACTGAGCAGGTATCATGACAAAAATAGAAAGTTTTTGAGCTTTGTGATTTACAAAATTATCTGTTTTGATCAAGTCAGTACTCAAACATTTTCCAAAGTACATATAGCATATTTTGGTATCACTTGGAAGCTCAAGGAGTCTACTAAGCATATCTGAAGCAAAGGAGGGCTGAAGCAAAGCAGGTCTAGCAGCTTCAACTCAATCTCTTGAGTGCATTCAACCATTTCTCCCAACAGTGGTATCAGAGCAAATAAGGTAAACATGGGAGATGGTTTTCCTTGATTCATTGACAAATTGGACAGGAACAATTACCAAGCTTGGTCTCTAAGGATGAAGACCTATCTACAAGGAAGAAGCTTATTTGGATACATATCAGGAGATGAGGAATTGCCCTCATTCAAAGCTAGAGGACTACCCACCAAGGATGAACAAGAGAGGCTCAACCAATGGTGTGCAAAAGATGCTTTGGCAAGGTCTTACCTTCTTAACTCTATATCTAATTTCCTTTTACCTCACATAAGGAACTGTAAGACTTCCCAAGAGACTTGGGAAACTCTGTCAACATATTTCTCTTCCAACACAAGGGCCAGGAAGAATCAACTGTGGATTGAATTCACAACCCTTAGGAAGCAGCCCAAGCAATCAGTCTCAGAGTATGTGACCAAGATTAAAGATGTGGCAGACCAATTAGCAAGCATTGGAGAGGAGATTGAAGAGGAGCAAATAGTCAGGCAAGTAACAAATGGACTCAAGGCAGATGATAAGTGGGAAAGCTTCACCACTGCAATGGACCTCTACATGGACATGCATACCCCAGATCTCACAACACTCATGGGCCAACTGTTCACACATGAAGCAAAGTTTACAAAGGCAGGAGATCAATCAAAAGGTAACAACCCCTCTGCTCTATATACTGATAAGAAGGTTAAAGATAAAGGTAAAAGTAAGAAGGTTGATGAAGAAGGTTCTACCTCCCAAGCAAACTATGCAGGGAGAGGTAGACCCTCAAGAGGAAGAGGCAGAGGAGGTAAGTCAGGTAGGGGGAGACCCTACAACTCATCACCATGCAACATTTGTGGATTGTCCAATCATACCACAGATGAATGCTACAAGAACTACAAGAATCAGAGAGGAAGAGGCTATCAAAGAGGTGGATACTCTCAAGGCAGAGGCAGGTTCAACCAACACGAAGGCTACAATGGATACAACAATCAATACAACAACAATTACAACCACAACCACAATGGTAACTACCAAGGTGGATTCAGAAATAGAAGAGATTACAACAACTACACAGAGGAGCAAGATGACTCCCTATTGATCATGAATATGACCTCCAAGGCAGGTACAAATGATGATCATTTATTTTATATTGATTCAGGGTGTTCTAATCATGTAGCTGGCAATGTGGCACTACTCTCTGATTTGGAAGAACCCAAGGGCAAACATCAGGTACAGACAGGTGATGATACTAAACATTCTGTTGTTAAGATTGAAAATGTAAAGACATGTGATGGTAACCAGAACCTATTGAGCAGGGTACTCTATGTACCAACCATCACCAAGAATCTAATGAGTGTTGGTCAGATTGTGGAGAAAGGTTTGCAGGTCAGGTTCACTCAACATGGAGCATATGTGGAAGACCCAAGACATGGTTTCAAAAGAATTGCCAAGGGGGAGAAATCATGTAGATTGTTTACTTTTGAGCTAGAAGACACCAAGAACATTGCTTTATATAATTACAAGGATCAAACACTTTCAGAGTTAGAGATATGGCACAAGAGGTTAGGTCACATAGGTGAAAGAACCCTAAAGCAAATGTGCAGGGATCAATGTGTGCTTGGGATACCTAATGTGTCCAAGCAACATATGATTTACAAGTGTGGTGCTTGTCAGTTTGGTAAGTCTCACAGGTTGCCCTATTCAAGTAAAGGTTTCATGCATAAAGACTACCTAGACTTGGTACACACAGATGTTTGGGGACCTAGCAAGGATCCCTCCATTTCAGGTTCAAGGTACTATGTGTCCTTCATTGATGACTATAGCAGGTGGACTATCTTATACTTTATGAAACATAAAGATGAAGTGTTTAATTGTTTCAAGAGGTATCTTGCACTTGTTGAAAATCAAACAGGAAGAAGCTTGAAAAGGCTAAGGTCAGATGGTGGAGGAGAGTACTTCTCAAATGAGTTTGAAGATTTCTTGCAGGAAAGAGGCATCAAAAGGGAGATAACCACAAGGTACTCACCGGAACAAAATGGAGTAGCTCAAAGAAGGAATAGACTCATTGTAGAAACAGCTAGGTCTATGCTTAATGAAAAGAAGTTGCCAAATTATCTTTGGGCAGAGAGTGTATCTACTGCCACATATCTCATCAACAGGTTGCCATCAAAGTCTCTTGATGGCATGACACCTTATGAAGCTTGGCATGGTAAGAGACCATCTCTAGATCATTGCAAAATCTTTGGTTGTGTAGCATATGTGCATATTCCCTCACAGGTAAGGGGAAAGCTAGACCCTAAAGCTGAAAAATGTATCTTCATTGGTTATGATTTGAACCAAAAGGGATACAGATTCTACAACCCAACAAACAAAGGCTTCAAGGTAAGCAGAGATGTCATCTTTGATGAGAATGAATCATGGTATGAGAATGAATGCAGGAAGGTTAGTCTACCCTATGATATGGAACAAGATTTCCCAAGGCTTACCAAGGAGGAACTAATCCAGAAAGAAGACTCAAGCTTAGATGATGATGATACAATTAACCTTGAGGAATTCAAGGCATGGAAGTCCAAAGGAAAGATGAAGATGAAGAAGCTAGAGGATATACCAGAATCCTCAACTCAAGCTAAGAGAAGATCTCAGAGAGAAAGTAAGAAGCCTATCAGATATGGGTATGACACATCACTTGTAACTAAACATTCTGTATATCTTGCAAAGGATTTGTTAAATGAAGAACCAGGTACCTATGAAGAAGCAATTACCAAACCAGAATGGAAAGGAGCTATGGATGAAGAAATGGAAGCTCTCAAGGAGAGTGATACTTGGGACTTGGTACCCAAGAAGGACACTATGAAGGTGATAGGATCCAGATGGATCTACAAGCTAAAGAGGAATTCTGATGGAACAATAAACAGGTACAAAGCTAGGTTGGTTGCCAAGGGTTTTGCACAAACCCAAGGCATTGATTATGAGGAGACATTTTCTCCTGTGGCTAAGATGCCAACTATCAGAATATTGGTGAGTGTAGCTGCATCCAAGAATTGGAACATGTACCAATTAGATGTCAAGAATGCTTTCTTGAATGGATGGATATCTGAAGAAGTCTACATGTCACAACCACCTAGCTATGAAGATCCCAAGAAGGTAAACTATGTTTGGAAATTGAAGAAGGCTCTATATGGTTTGAAGCAGGCACCTAGAGCATGGAATTACAGGTTGACAACCTACCTCCAAGACCAAGGATTTGTGATGAGTAAAGCAGACACTTCTCTATTCATAAAGAGGAGTAGTACAGAGGTAATATACTTGTGTGTTTATGTTGATGACATCATCATTACAGGTAATGATGTCAATGGGATTAGACACATCAAAGGACAGATGATGAAAGAATTCAAGATCAATGATCTTGGATTATTGAAGTACTTCTTAGGTCTTGAGTTAGTCTACACCAACTCAGGTATATATATCACTCAAAAGAAGTATGTATAGGATATGGTCAAGAAGTTTGGCTTGCAGGATGCTAAAGTCTCAACTACTCCAATGGAGGTCAACCTAAAGCTTAGTGCTCATGAAGGGGATGAAATACAAGACATTACAGGATATCAAAGCATGGTAGGTAGTTTGAATTATGCTACCTTGACAAGAATTGACATAGCATATGGAGTTAGTGTGTTAAGCCAATTCATGCACAAACCAAGGGTACCTCACCTAGAGGCAGCAAAGAAGATCTTGAAGTATTTGAAGGGAACTCAGAACCATGGTTTGTACTTTCCTTATACATCAGATATTGACATTAAAGTATATTCAGATGCAGATTGGGCAGGATGCAAGGATGATAGGAGAAGCACATCAGGTTACATTTGTTTTGCAGGAGATAAACCTATTTCTTGGTCAGCCAAGAAGCAACCTACAGTGGCTTTGTCATCCACTGAAGCAGAGTATAGAGGGCTTGCCAATGCCACTCAAGAAGCTATCTGGTTAAAGCTTTTGTATGCAGAGCTAGGCCTATACACTAGGCCTCCAATCATCTTTGGAGATAACACAAGCTCTCTTCACCTTGCAACTAATCCAATATATCATGCTAGGACAAAACACATAGAGGTTCATTACCACTATGTGAGAGAAAAATTGCTAAGCAAAGACATTCAATTGACTTATGTGTCTACTAATATGCAATGTGCAGATTTACTCACTAAAGCATTGGATATGAACAAGTTATGCAGATTCAAATCCATGATTGGATTGCAGGATGTGATTGAAGACTAAAGATGAAAACTTAAGCCAAAATGTTTGGCTTGAGGGGGAGCTGTTGGTGCAAATCAAGCCTTCACATTTGGCTTGTATCCTTGGAAGGATGTCTCACATGTAGCAAGAACCATAGAAACACTTGCCTATGTGTTATTACATTTTACTCATTGTAAAAGTCTATATGACTTGGCATTCACATGTAATCACTTTAATCACTTACCTACTTGATTGGATTCGTGGAAAAGTGGATGGTTTAGTAGAGAGAATATCTCCCTACTTTTAGAGGAGTGATTATAGGAGATTTGAATTTGAATTCAGATTCAAATCTCAACTCAACTTCTATAAAAGATGTAATGCAAAAGTCGCGGGTACTTCAGCTCATATTCCGAGGCAATTCTGTATCAACATTTGAGTGTGTGAGGACTTCTTCATAGCCTACACCTTTGAGTACCATTTGGCAATGTTTATCATGTCAATGGGAATGTACATCAATGTGAATTAGTACATATCATTACATTCATTATCTCTGTTTTCTCTGAGTCATCATCTCCAAGTCTGTCAACTTCAAAGGGGCATATCTCAGGATCTACTGAACCAAATCAAGTGATTCAAGGCTTGTTGAAACCAGCACAAAGTCATCTACACGCCTACAAAATTTGAAGATCATTGAATCAGCCATCTCGGAGAAATCGCGCTCGAAGTGACCTCTGGTATTCTTCTGCAGAGCTCCTAAAAAGTCGGGGATACATATAATTTTGCTAAAGTGATTTCTCAGTGTGTAGTTTATCATTTTATCTCATTCCACTTGCAAATGGTAGCTTACTAAGCTAATAGAATATATCTAGAAGGAATTTTGACAATTGAAAGTGTGCTGGTCATACTGAGTGAAAGACTGAGCAGGTATCATGACAAAAATAGAAAGTTTTTGAGCTTTGTGATTTACAAAATTATCTGTTTTGATCAAGTCAGTACTCAAACTTTTTCCAAAGTACATATAGCATATTTTGGTATCATTTGGAAGCTCAAGGAGTCTACTAAGCATATCTGAAGCAAAGGAGGGCTGAAGCAAAGCAGGTCTAACAGCTTCAACTCAATCTCTTGAGTGCATCCAACCATTTCTCCCAACAGCAACTTCTTCTCTTCAAGCATTGTTCGGGCTGATCCAACCAATGTCTTGTTTCTCCTCTCTGCAATTCCATTTAGTTGAAGAGAGTACCTAGTAGTCACTTCCCTTTTGATACCTTTTTCTTGCAAGAACTCATCAAACTCTTTGGAGAAGTATTCTCCCCCTCCATCAAATCTAAGCTTCTTTAGTGATCTACCTATATGATTCTCCACATGTGCAAGATACTTCTTGAAGCAATCAAACACTTCATTCTTACTCTTGATAAAGTATAGAACAGTCCATCTACTATGGTCGTCAATAAATGAGACATAATATCTTGATCCTGCCAATGAAGGTTCTTGACTTGGTCCCCATACAACTGTATGTACTAAGTCCAATAAGTTGTTGTGGATGTAGCCTTTGTCATTGAATGCTTGTCTTTGTACCTTCCCAATCTTACATGCATCACACCTGTTGATCATGTGTTGCTTTGATATGTTCGGCAGTCCTAGAACACTTTGATCCCTGCATATATCCTTCAAGGTTCTTTCATTCACATGAGCAAGTCTCTTATGCCACACTCAAGCTCACTTAGGGTTTGGGACCCAACTTTGAATAGAGCTATGTTCCTGGTTTCTCCTACTTCAAAAGTAAAGAGCCTACCATGCTTCTCACCTCGGGCTATCTTCTTGAAGCCTTGACATGGATCTTCCACAAAAGCTCCATGTTGGGTGAACCTAACTTGCAAGAATTTTTCAACTATTTGGCCTACACTTATTAGGTTTTTAATGATAGTGGGTACATAGAGAACCTTACTCAGAATGTTTGTCCTACCATTGGAAGCTTTGACATTACCAATCTTCTCCACATTGTGCTTTGTGTCATCCCCTGTTTGCACTTCATGTCTATGCTTTGGACTTTCCAAAACAGATAGAAGAGCAATGTTGCCTGCAACATAATTTGAACATCCTGAATCTATGTAGAACAAATGATCATCTTCTTTACCTTCTTTGTGGCTTAGATTCATAAGAAGAAATCAGTCTTCATGTGGTTGATCTTCTGAATAATTGTTGTAGTCCCTTCTATTATAGCTTATATTGTTGTTGTTGAAGTTGTGTCCACCTCTGCCTCTATTGCTTCCATATCCACCTCTTCCACTTCCTTTCTGGGTCTTCCCATTGAACCAACAATTCTGAGTGGTGTGGTTGGTCTTATCGCATATGGCACAAGGTTGAACATTCTAACCTTTGGCTTTGTCTTGCTTTGGTCCTTTCTTCTTCCCTTTCCACTTGCTCTTGCTTGTAAAGTTGGCTTGAGAAGTCTCTTCTTCATCTTCTTCCCTCTTCTTGCCTTTCTGCTTCTTATCCTTCTTATCTGCATATAGAGCACTAGTTGAATTACCATGATAAGATTTACCTTCCTTTATGCTATTGTTGGATTCTTGATTGAAGAGTTGTCCAAGAAAGATGTTGAAGTCTGGAGTTTGCACATCCATGATGAGATCATAAGCCATCGTGAAGGATTGCCATTGCTTATCACTTCGAATGCCATTGAGAATTTGCCTCACGATGACCTCTTCTTCAATCAGCTCTCCAATGGATGCTAACTGATCCGCAACCTCCTTGACCTTGGTAACAAACTTTGTGATGGTTTGTTTAGGTGTCCTTCATTTGGTTGAACTCGTTCCAAAGATGATTCTTTCTTGCTTTGGTACTAGCACAAAAGAAAGTCTCGAGGGCATCCCAAGTCTCTTGGGATGTCTTGCATCCTCTAATATGTGGTAATAGAAAGTCAGAGATAGAGTTTAGTATGTATGGCCTTGCTTGAGCATCCCTTGTGCACCAAAGTGTGAGTTTATCTGTCTCCTCTTGTGTAGGTCCTCCTTTGGATCTCAGAATAGGCATAGCTTCATCACCTGCTACAATTCCATAAAGATTTCTACCTTGCAAATAAGCCTCCATCTCGATTTGCTAAGCCGGGTAGTTGTGTCGCTTCTCGATCATTAAGGGAAAGTGTCATCCATCTTGATCTAGCTCTGATACCACTAAAAGAACTTGGACAAGCTTGCAAAAGGTAGAAAAGTGCATTTCGAAGCGACGAAGTTTGGTCAAGCCAACCAGCACAAGACCAGCCCTTGAGCTTATGAAGACTCAAATAGACCTTATAAGCATGTGGTAAGTGCAAAGAAACACACTATTTACTTTGGGGCATCAAGAAGAATGAGTCGATACAAAACAGATAGGTTCGCGGGTCGACTACCTCACCCTATTTTTCAGGAATATATAGAGATTGACCCGGAGACAAAAAAACTTAGATTTCTCCCAATCTACTGAACCAAATGCTATGAAGATTTATAGGCATAAACTAGACACCTATATCTTTCTAATGAGCCATCTTTCAGTCAATGTGAAGCTCTGTAGAGAGAGCAGCCTTTGCAAGATTACTATTGGCGAAGACGATGATGCAGAGAATTGAAGGAGCAAGACAATGATGGTCACAAGTGTATGTATATTGCTTCCATGTAATGTACAAGTGATTTCAAGTATTTATATAGAATCTAGGAGTTTTCCATGACGTCTAAAAGTGAAATTTGAATTCAAATGAAGGTCGGAATGGTTGTTGGAGGGAATCAATTCACTTTCCTACAATCTAGGAAAAGTGAAGATCTAGTTTGATCTAGTTTTAGGTGATTGATTGCTTGATTGAATGCAACTTCAACCACCACAAATCCGTGGGATTTGGGCCCTATCTTTCTACCTTTACATGTGTAAAGGTCAAGGCTTTTACAACAATAAATGAACCATCGAAAATCTCACAAAGAAATACAATAAATGAGCATAAGAAAAAGAACTCTCCAACGGATATTCTTTCGATGCGATAGCCTTTGATGTAGATCAAATCCACCTCAAGCATAGTGTAAGCTTGATGTTCCAACACATACATGTGCACAAACACACATACATATACATACACATAGATGTACACATACACTTACACTATACACACACATACACTTACACATACTCATACACATACACACACATATACACATGCATATGAACAAACATATCTACGAACACATAAAAGAACATGCATGCATGCATTATTGTATATCATATACACATAAAAACATACTTATACACATGCATATACCTACATATACACATACACACACAACATAGATATGCACACACACACACACACACATATATATATATATATATATATATAAACACATATACACATGCACATACACTCATATATACATACATATACTTACACATATACATGCATATACACATGCACATACATATATACATTTTATACACACATTGCAACTACACGCACACACACACACACACACACACACACAACCATATATATATATATATATATATATATATATATATATATATATATATATATATATATATATATATATATATATATATATATATATATATATATATATATATATATATATATATATATATATATATATATATATATATATATATATATATATATATATATAAACGCATATGTAATATGAATGACATATATAATTAAAGTAATAGAATACATGTTAAATATAAACAACAATAAAAATCATTCAAACAAGACTTTTCATTAATAAGTACCATAGACACAATTCAATACATTACTGGAATGAGAAAATATATAGATATGAAAAAAAATATGTATATCAATGTAAAATATATATCTAATGTAATATATCAATAATCCTGATCATCATCATCCACATCATCATGTAAGTTCTAATCATCATGATCATCATCATGATCAACCTCATCACCATGATCATCTGCATGATCTGATGTATTTGTAGTTGCATCATGTGTAGAGGTGTGAGCAGTGTTGGTGCAAATGCCAAGCCTACACACTTGGCTAGACGTGAGAAGATCTTATGAGGAATAATTGAAGTTCCATGGGAACCATTGCTATGAGTCTCTCCATCTTTTACCATTTGTAAAAGTTAAATTGACTTGGAGGAATATTTGTAACTACCACTGAACTCGTGGAGTTGGTTAGAAGGAAAAGACACGACTTTATTTGGAGAGAATATCTCCTAGATTAGAGGATCACTTCTAGTGAGAGCCAAAGTTGAATTCAAATTCAAAATTTGCATGAAACATCTATAAAAGATGAATGTAAAACTCGTGGTTGAGAGGACTCCAATTCCGAGGAATTAGCTGATCATATTGTAAGAGAGTGAGGCTCACTACATAGCCTACACCTCTATCTATCATTGGGCATTGATTATCATGCCAATGATCATGTACAACATTGTTTTATAATACAATAGATCATTACTTACTTCTATTCATCTCTCTGTCATTGTCACTCAGAATAGTCATTTTGTATTGCTCATATCTTAGTCTTTTCTCCACCATTTTTAATGTTCTATATCTTGTTGGAATCATCTCTACGTCCTTTACATGCTGAAAAATTGTGAAGATAATCCATTTAGTGGATTGGGAGAAAAGTGCATCGAAGTGTTCACTGGTCATTCTCTCCAGAGGTCCTAAAAAATCGAGGGTAATGCGATACTTGCTAAATTGATTGGTTTGTGTATAGTCAATCATTTTAAGTGATTCCACTTGTAATAATTAGCTTATTAAGCTAATTAGATATCTCCAGAAGGAATTTTTCTAGGTACTACTGTACTGGAAGCACTGAGCTTAACAAGCAGCAGGTGTGTGAACAAAAATAGAAGGTTTTCATTGATCTTTGAATTTGGAAGTAGTCTATTTTGTATCAAACATTACTTGCATCATTTCCAAAGTATGTAGGACCTTATTTAGTGTCATTGGAAAGCTAAGAGGGCCTACAACACAACTTTGAAGTCAAAGAGGGCTGGTACAAAGCAGGGACTAGTAGTACCTACTCATTTCTTGGAGTGTCCATCCATATTTCCCAACAATGGTATCAGAGCAAAGCTAACGTAAAATGGGAGATGGTTTTCCTTCTTTCATTGATAAATTGGATAGGAACAACTATCAAGAATGGTCCTTGAGTATGAAGACATACTTGCAAGGAAGGAGTCTCTATGGATACATCTCAGGAGATGAGGAGATGCCCATTTTCAAAAGCAACGGACAACCTACAAGAGAGGAGCATGGAAGACTCAATTCATGGTGTGCCAAGGATGCATTAGCATGTTCATACTTACTTAACTCAATCTTTGATTTTCATCTTCCACACATTAGGAACTGTAAGACATCCCAAGAGACTTGGGAAACATTGTCTTCATATTTTTCTTCCAATACAAAGGCATCTCAGAGTATGTGACCAAAGTCAAGGATGTGGCTGACCAATTGGTAAGCATAAGAGAGGAGATTGAAGAGGAGAAGATCGTGAGACAAGTAATCAATGGCATTAAAGCAGATGACAAATGGGAGAGCTTCACAACTGCCATGGGCTTGTACATGGACATGCAGATCCCAGATCTTACCACACTCATGGGGCAACTCCTTACCCATGAAGCCAAGCTCAACAAAAATGGAGATTCATCAAGAGGTACTACCTCTCAAGCCAATTATGCAGGGAGAGGTAGAAACTCAAGAGGAAGGGGTAGAGGAGGTAAGCAAGGTAGGGGGAGACCTTACAACTCCTCACCATGTAACATTTGTGGTTTATCAAATCATACTACAGATGGGTGTTACAGGAATTTCAAGAATCACGGAGGTAGAGGTTTCCAAAGAGGTGGATATACACAATCAAGAGGAAGATTCAACCATCATCAAGGCGACAATAACAACTAGAACAAAAATTACAATAACAACTACCAAGAAGACTACAAATCACAGAAAGGTTACAACAACTATATAGAGGAGCAAGAGGATTCTCTTCTGATTATGAATATGACTTCAAAGCTAGGTATAAAGGATGACCATCTCCTCTACATTGACTTAGGTTGCTCAAACCATGTGGCAGGCAATGTAGCTCTTCCCCCTAACCTTGAGGAACCTAAGGGTAAACATTAGGTACAAATAGGTGATGATACCAAGCACTCATTGGTCAAGGTAGGAAATGTCAAAACTTCTGATGGAAATAGAAATCTATTGAGTAGATTTCTATATGTACCTACAATTACCAAGAATTTGATGAGTGTTGGACAGATTGTGGAAAAGGGTTTGCAGGTCAGGATCAACAAATATGGAGCATTTGTGGAAAATCCCCAATATGGATTCAAGAGAATATCCAAAGGATAGAAGAAAGGTAGATTATTTACTTTTGAACTTGATACAAGGAATATTGCACTTTATAGTTACAAAAATCAAACATTGTCAGAACTTGAAATTTGGCATAAGAGATTAGGGCATATTGGTGAGAGAACTTTAAATAAAATATGTAGAGATCAATGTGTGCTTGGGATACCTAATGTATCCAAGCAACATATGATCTACAAATGTGGTGCTTGTCAGTTTAAAAAATCTCACAGGTTACCCTTCTCAAAGAAAGGCTACATCCATAGAGATGTATGGGGACCAAGTAAGGATCCCTCAATTTTTGGATCAAGGTATTATGTATCTTTCATTGATGATTTGAGTAGGTGTACTATCTTATATTTTATGAAGCACAAAGATGAAGTATTCAGTTGCTTTAAAAATTATCTTGCACTTGTTGAGAGCCAAACAGGAAGAAGTCTAAAGGGACTAAGGTCAGATGGAAGAGGTGAGTACTTCTCAAATGAGTTTGATGCATTCTTGCAGGATAGAGGAATCAAAAGAGAAATAACAACAAGGTATACCCCTGTGCAAAATGGGGTGGTAGAGAGGAGAAATAGACTAATTCTTGAAACAACTAGATCAATGCTAAATGAGAAAAATGTTCCTAATTATTTGTGGGTAGAGAGTGTATCTATTGCCACTTATCTTTGTTGGAGCAAGTCTATGACAAGCCTACGTATTGGATTGAGTCTCACAAAGTCTTAGAAGAAGCTTTGAAAAGAAGACTATGTAAAGTTCACTTGTGAACTACCTCTTGTAACTTTTGAAGAGTTTACTTAATGTAAAAGTAAGAGAATCTTAAGTGGTTGAGTCCACTTGATCAAGAATGGAAAGAGGAGCCACGAATTCGTGATTTCTGGTAGGTAGAGAATCAAATCAATCATTGATTTATTGGAGAGTGATTGAGGGAAGTTAGCCTCCCAAACTCAACTATAAATAGATGGCAGTTTTAGTCGTGGTTAGAGAGACCTATGTGAAGACCTCCAAGAGCTGAGCTTTATGCCATATCAAGGTGTGATTACAAGGCACACATATGTATCAGTAAGTCATTGTATTGTACAAGCAATATACTTTCATTTTCATGATTATTTGAGTTCATCTTTCCATGTTCTTGTGAAGTGTACTACTCACTGCCATTACTCTTAGTTTTCTCAGTCAGCTTGCAGAGATGTTTTCTCTGAGCTTGGTGCATCATTTTCAGTGATTTAACTTGGTAAAGTTAGATCTATAGGTCTACTATAGGCTCACAAATTTTCATGTCATTTGTATGTTGCAAACTTCAGTTATGTTCATTTAAAGTCAACAGGGTCTGTTCATCTTCACTTCTCTGTCAGGTACCCGACTTTTTCACTCATCTTGTCAGAGCCATTGCTCAGTGGTTACTTATCCAAATTCAGTGATTTAAAGCTTTTGGGATTTAACTTACGGTCTAGTATAACCATCAAAATTTTCATAATCATTGGATTTCTACATTTTGAGTTATGTTGATTTTCTGCTCACTGGTCTATTTCTGTAGCAGCCCGTGAAAATCGGGATGATATCATCACTTGTTAAAACTCATTCTCAGTGTGTGGTTCATTATTTTTGATGAGATTAATCTTGAAAGTTAGCTCTTTAAGCTACCTAGACTTCCCCAAGAGGAATTAAGCTAATTGCTGCTGTGCTCAGAGAATTATGTAAAACACTGGACAGGTGTATGAACCAAGAATAGCAAGTTTTCACCTCTGAGCTAACTCCAACTTATCTGTTTTGATCTATCTTTTTGAGAGTGATCTTCCAAGGTACATAGGGTGTCTAATACATCCATTGGCAAGCTAAAAGGGCCCACCATATACTCCTGGAGTTCAATTGGCTGGTGTAGATCAAGGATTTTGCAACACCTCTTCATCTTCAAGCACATACCTATCCATCTCTTCACAGTGGTATCAAAGCAAGGTTGGACAACATGGCAGATGGATTTCCTTCATCAATTGACAAATTAGACAGAGGTAACTACTCAGCTTGGTCATTAAGAATGGAAGCCTATCTCCAAGGTAGAAGTTTATATGGTTATGTGGCTGGAGATGAAGTTATGCCAAGTTTTAGGAACAAAAGTCAACCAACACAAGAAGAGCAAGAAAGATTGAGCACATGGTGCTCCAAGGATGCACTTGCAAGGTCTTATCTCCTCAACTCTATCTCAGATTTTTTGTTGCCTCACATTAGAAGTTGTAAGACATCTCAGGAAGTGTGGGATGCACTTGAAGCTTTCTTTTCTTCAAGTACCAAGGCTAGGAAGCATCAACTATGGCTGGAGTTCACAACTCTCAAGAAGGCTCCCAATCACAAAGCTCAAGGACATAGCGGATCAGTTGGGAAGCATTGGAGAGGTAATAGATGAAGAGCAAATTGTAAGGCAGGTCATCAATGGCTTGAAGGCAGATGATAAGTGGGAAGCATTCACCACAGCTATGGATTTGTACATGGACATGCATGTACCTGATTTCAACACACTCATTGGACAACTACTTACTCAAGAGGCAAAGCTTATAAAAAATGGAGAAAGCTCTAAAGGTAATCAATCTTCAGCTTTATACACGGATAAAAGCAAGTCTAAAGATAACAAAGGAAAGGCAAAGAAAGTGGTTGATGAAGCAGGTACATATCAAGCTAACTATGCAGGTAGAGGAAGACATGGCAGAGGTAGAGGAAGAGGAGGTAGACAAGGCAGGGGGAGATCCCAAGACTCCAACTCATGTTCTATTTGTGGATTAACTAATCATACAAGTGAAAATTGATTTAGGAATTCCAGGAATCAAAGAGGTAGAGGATACAGTAGAGGAAGTTATGGCTACTCAAGAGGAAGGTTCAACAACTACCATGGCAACTACAACAACTACAATCATTCAAACTATCAAGGAGGCTACAAAGGAAGGAGAGACTATAATAACTACACAGATGACTCAAACAAAGAGGATTCATTATTGATCATGAACATGGCTATGCCAAAAGGTAAATCTGATGAGCATGTTTTCTACATAGATTCAGGTTGTTCAAATCATGTGGCATGAAATGTGGCACTCCTATCAGATTTAGAAGATCCAAGGAATAAGCATGAGGTACAAACAGGAGATGATACAAAACATCCTGTGGAGAAAATAGGTAATGTCAAAGCACCTAATGGAAACATCAACCTACTCAGTAAGGTACTCTATGTCCCTACCATTACAAAGAATTTGATAAGTGTTGGGCAGATAGTAGAGAAAGGGTTGCAAGTCAGGTTCACAAAAGCACGAGCATTTGTTGAAGATCCAAGTCAAGGATTCAGAAGAATTGCAAAAGGTGAAAAGACAGGTAGATTGTTCACATTTGAATTACAGGACACTAGAAACATTGCTCTCTTTAATTATGGTAGTCAGACACTCACAGAATTGGAAGTATGGCACAAAAGGTTAGCACATATTGGTGAAAGGTCATTAAAGCAAATCTGCAGGGACCAAAGTGTACTTGGACTTCCTAATTTGTCAAAACAACATATGATTTATAAGTGTAGTGCATGTCAATTTGGAAAGTCTCACAGGTTACCATTCATGAAGAAAGGTTATATGCATGGAGATCTCTTGGAGTTGGTTCATACAGATGTATGGGGACCTAGCAAGGAAGCTTCAATATCTGGATCAAGGTATTATGTTTCCTTTATTGATGATTGCAGCAGATGGACTATCCTATTCTTTATGAAACACAAAGATGAAGTTTTTTCATGTTTCAAAAGATATTTGGCTCTTGTGGAGAATCAAACAGGTAAATCACTAAAAAGGCTAAGGTCAGATGGAGGGGGAGAATACTTCTCCCGTGATTTTGATTCTTTTCTTCAAGAAAGAGGAATCAAAAGAGAGGTAACTAGAAGGTACACTCCTGAGCAAAATGGAGTGGCAGAAAGGAGGAATAGGACAATTGTTGAAGCTGCAAGGTCTATGTTAAATGAAAAGCATTTACCTAATTACTTATGGGCTGAGGCTGTATCTACAGCCACTTACTTGATTAACAGGTTGCCTTCAAAATACCTTGATGGGATGACTCCATATGAGGCTTGGAATGGAAGAAGACCAAGCTTAGATCATTGTAAAATTTTTGGATGTATTGCTTTTGCTCATGTTCCTTCACAGGTTAGAGGCAAGATGGATCCAAAGGCAGAAAGGTGTGTATTTATTGGATATGACAACAATCAAAAGGGCTACAGGTTATACAACCCTACCAACAAAGGATTCTTGGTAAGCAGAGATGTAGTTTTTTATGAGAACAATTCCTGGTATGAAGATTCATGCAGGAAGGTCAATTTACCATATAATCTTGAAGAAGATTTTCCAAAGCTTGGTAGAGAACAACCGAAGATTGAAGAACAAGACACCTCAAAGGATGATGAAGAATCTCAGATGGAAAAGATCAAAGCATGGAAGTCTAAAGGTAAAGCAAAATTGCAGGAACTTGGACATGAGGCATAATCATCACATCATGGCCTAAGAAGATCTATGAGGGAAAAGAAAAAACCAGAAAGGTATGGGTTTGACACCTCATTAGTAACTAAACATTCTATCTACATAGCACAGGACATAAACCAAGAGGAGCCATCATCATTTGAAGAGGCCAAAGCAAAAACAGAATGGAAGCATGCAATGAAGGAAGAGATTGAAGCACTTGAGGAAAACAACACTTGGGATTTGGTGCCCAAGACTTCATCCATGAAGGTAATAGGCTCAAGATGGGTCTATAAACTCAAGAAGAATTCTGATGGTTCCATTAACAGGTATAAGGCAAGGCTTGTAGCAAAAGGCTTTGCACAAACTCAGGGAATTGATTATGAGGAGACCTTCTCTCCTGTGGCAAAGATGCCTACTATTAGGGTTTTGCTTAGTATTGCCTCTTCCAAGAATTGGAAGATACTTCAACTAGATGTAAAGAATGCATTCTTGAATGGTTGGATAACAGAAGAGGTATATATGGCACAACCACCTGGTTTTGAGAATCAAGTTTATCCTGATTATGTGTGTAAACTTAACAAAGCATTGTATGGTCTCAAGCAAGCTCCAAGAGCTTGGAATTTCAGGCTTGTTTCATTCTTGCAGGACAAAGGCTTTCAACCAAGAAAGGCAGATCCTTCACTCTTTATTAAAAAGAGTAATTCTGAGGTCATCTACCTATGTGTATATGTAGATGATATTATATTGACAGGAAATGATGTAGATGGTATGAAGAAGATCAAAGATCAGATGAGAGAAGAGTTCAAGATAAGTGATTTGGGTTCACTTACCTACTTCCTAGGTTTGGAAGTTGTCTACAAAGATCATGGTTTGTTTCTCACTCAAAGAAAGTACATTAAGGACATGTTGGCAAAATTCAAGATGCAAGATTGTAAGATTGCAGGTACTCCAATGGAGGTCAATCACAAATTGAGCTCACATGAAGGTGAACTCATAGAGGACATCACATCATATCAAAGTCTAGTGGGTAGTCTCAACTATGCCACATTGACAAGAGTAGATATATGTTACAGTGTGAGTGTGCTAAGTCAATTTATGCACACACCAAGGAAACCACATATGGATGCTGCCAAAAGGATTCTCAAGTATCTCAAAGGAACCATAAATGAAGGACTTTATTATCCTTATGTATCTGATTTAGGTTTGAAGCTATTTTTTGATGCAGATTGGGCTGGCTCCAAGGAAGATAGAAGGAGCACTTCAGGTTATCTTACCTTTGCAGGTTCAAAGCTTATTTCATGGTCATCCAAGAAGCAACCCACAGTTGCTCTCTCTTCTACTGAAGCTGAATATAGAGGTCTTGCCATAGCTACATAAGAAGCTATGTGGATGAAGACATTATTCAAAGATCTTGGATTGGAGTTTGGAACTCCAACTATTTTTGGTGACAATATGAGTTCTATTCACTTGGCTGCTAATCCTATTTTTCATGCAAGGACTAAACATATTGATGTTCATCATCACTATGTACGAGAGAAGGTTCTAAGCAAAGAGATTCAAATATCATATGTGTCCACTCATCAACAATGTGCAGATATTCTAACCAAAGCATTGGATGGTACAAAGCTTTGCAAATTCAAGGCTATGATTGGTTTGCAGGTAATCTTGGAAGATTGAAGACCTCAAGCATACTTGGCTTGAGGGGGAGCTGTTGGAGCAAGTCTATGACAAGCCTAAGTATTGGCTTGAGTCTCACAAAGTCTTAGAAGAAGCTTTAAAAAGAAGACTATGTAAAGTTCACTTGTGAACTACCTCTTGTAACTTTTGAAGAGTTTACTTAATGTAAAAGTAAGAGAATCTTAAGTGGTTGAGTCCACTTGATCAAGAATGGAAAGAGGAGCCACGAATTCGTGATTTGTGGTAGGTAGAGAATCAAATCAATCATTGATTGATTGGAGAGTGATTGAGGGAAGTTAGCCTCCCAAACTCAACTATAAATTGATGGCAGTTTTAGTCGTGGTTAGAGAGACCTATGTGAAGACCTCCAGGAGCTGAGCTTTATGCCATATCAAGGTGTGATTACAAGGCACACATATGTATCAGTAAGTCATTGTATTGTACAAGCAATATACTTTCATTTTCATGATTATTTGAGTTCATCTTTCCATGTTCTTGTGAAGTGTACTACTCACTGCCATTACTCTTAGTTTTCTCAGTCAGCTTGCAGAGATGTTTTCTCTGAGCTTGGTGCATCATTTTCAGTGATTTGACTTGGTAAAGTTAGATCTATAAGTCTACTATAGGCTCACAAATTTTCATGTCATTTGGATGTTGCAAACTTCAGTTATGTTCATTTGAAGTCAACAGGGTCTGTTCATCTTCACTTCTCTGTCAGGTACCCGACTTTTTCACTCATCTTGTCAGAGCCATTTCTCAGTGGTTACTTATCCAAATTCAGTGATTTAAAGCTTGTTGAATTTACCTTACTGTCTAGTAAAACCATACAAATTTTCATAATCATTAAATTTCTACATTTTGAGTTATCTTGCTTTTTCTGCTCACTGGTCTATTTCTGTAGCAGCCCGTGAAAATCGGGATGATATCATCACTTGTTAAAACTCATTCTCAGTGTGTGGTTCATTATTTTTGATGAGATTACTCTTGAAAGTTAGCTCTTTAAGCTACCTAGACTTCCCCAAGAGGAATTAAGCTAATTGCTGCTGTGCTCAGAGAATTATGTAAAACACTGGACATGTGTATGAACCAAGAATAACAAGTTTTCACCTCTGAGCTAACTCCAACTTATCTGTTTTGATCTATCTTTTTGAGAGTGATCTTCCAAGGTACATAGGGTGTCTAATACATCCATTGGAAAGCTCAAAGGGCCCACCATATACTCCTGGAGTTCAATTGGCTGGTGTAGATCAAGGATTTTGCAACACCTCTTCATCTTCAAGCACATACCTATCCATCTCTTCACAATCTTGTTAACAGGTTTCCATCAAAATCTCTTGATGGGATGACCCCATATGAAGCATGGCATGGTAGAAGACCTTCACTTGATCATTGTAGGATCTTTGGATGTGTTGCTTATGTGCATATACCATCTCAAATTAGAGGTAAGCTAGACCCTAAGGAAGAGAAGTGCATCTTCATAGGGTATGACTTGAATCAGAAAGGATATAGGCTTTACAACCCTTCCAATAAGGGATTTATGGTCAGTAGAGATGTTGTCTTTGATGAGAATGATTCTTGGTTGAAAATGAATGCAAGAAAGTAAAGCTACCTTATGACTTTGAAGAGAAATTCCCAGGCCTCACCAAGAAGGAGCCAAACTAGATTGAAGACATCAAAACAGATGATGAGGACATCATCAACCTAGAAGAGTTAAAGGCATGGAAATCCAAAGGTAAAGTCAAGATGAAGAAGTTGGAGGATATACCTGAATCATCCAACCAAGCAATCAGAAGATCACAAAGGGAGAGCAAGAAGCCAATCGGATATGGGTATAACACCTCTTTAGTTACTAAGCATTCTATTTATCTTCCAAAAGATTTGTCACTTGAAGACCTATCATCATATGAAGAGGCAAAGACCAAGGCAAAATGGAAGGAAGTTATGGGTGAAGAAATTGAAGCACTCAAGGAGAATGATACTTGGAAGCTAGTACCAAAGAAGGAGTCTATGAAGGTAATACATTCTAGATGGATCTACAAGATCAAAAGAAATTTTGATGGGTCAATAAGCAAGTACAAAGCTAGACTTGTGGCTAAGGGTTTTGCAGAAACCCAAGGAGTTGATTATGAAGAAACCTTCTCACTTGTGGCCAAAATGCCAACCATCAGGGTATTCGTAAGTGTGGCTGCATCTAAGAATTGGAACATATACCAATTGGATGTAAAAAATGCATTTCTAAATGGGTGGATTTCAGAGGAGGTGTACATGTCTCAATCTTTTGGTTATGAGGACCCAAGCAAGGTAACATATGTGTGTAAACTGAACAAAGCTCTTTATGGATTGAAGCAGTCACCTAGTGCATGGAACCATAGATTGACTACACACAGGAGGAGTCATCATGCGTAAAGCAGATACTTCTCTATTTGTTAAGAGAAATAATTCAAAGGTGATATATCTATGCGTGTATGTTGATGATATCATACTTACAGGTAATGATGCTAATGGCATCAAGAAGATTAAGAATCGAATGATGCAAGAGTGCAAAATCAGGGACCTTGGATCTCTTAAGTATTATCTTGGACTTGAGTTAGTCTATACTAACTCTGGAATTTATATTACTTAGAGAAAGTATATGCAGGACATGTTAAAGAAGTTTCATTTGCAGGATGCAAAAATAGCAAGAACTCCAATGGCGGTAAACCCTAAATTAAGTGCTCATGAAGGTGATGTGCTTGATAATATTTCAGGTGATGCATAGTGGGAAGTTTGAACTATGCTACGTTGACAAGGATTGATATTGCTTATGGAGTAAGTGTCTTAAGCCAATTTATGCACAAACCTAGGGCACCTCATTTGGAAGCTGCCAAGAGGATTTTGAAGTACTTTAAGGGGACTCAAAATCAAGGTTTATATTTTCCTTATACTTCAGATTTAGACATCAAGATATACTCAGATGCAGATTGGGCAGGTTGCAAAGACGTAAGAAGGAGTACCTCAGGTTATCTATCCTTTGCAGGTGACAAGCCTATATCATGGTCTTCCAAAAAGCAACCTATTGTTGCTTTGTCTTCAACAGAGGCATAATACATAGGATTGGCCAATGCTACTCAAGAGGCCGTATGGGTCAGATTGCTATATACAGATTTGGGTTTGCATACTAGGTCTCCAATGATCTTTGGAGATAATACAAGCTCACTACAGCTTGCAGCAAATCCTATTTATCATGCTAGGACCAAGCATATTGAGGTCCACTATCATTATGTGAGAGAGAAGCTATTGAGCAAGGAAATTCAGTTGGCATATGTATCAACTAATATGCAATGTGCAGACTTATTAACCAAAGCACTTGATGGTACTAAAATTTGCACGTTTAAAGCTATGATTGGATTGCAAGACATACAAGAAGATTGATGAAGAAGATCAAGCCAAGATGTTTGTCTTGAGGGGGAGTTGTTGGTGCAAATGCCAAGCCTAAACACTTGAATAGGCATGCGAAGATCTTATGAGGAATAATTGAAGTTCCATGGGAACCATTGCTATGAGTCTCTCCATCTTTTACCATTTGTAAAAGTCAAATTGACTTGGAGGAATATTTGTAACTACCACTAAACTCATAGAGTTGGTTGGAAGGAAAAGGCACGACTTTATTTGGAGAGAATATCTCCTAGATTAGAGGATCACTTCTAGTGAGAACCAAAGTTGATTTCAAATTCAAAATTTGAATGAAACATCTATAAAAGATGAATGTAAAACTCGTGGTTGAGAGGACTCCCATTCCGAGGCATTAGCCGATCATATTGTAAGAGAGTAAGGCTCACTACATAGCCTACACCTCTATCTATCATTGGGCGTTGATTATCATGCCAATCATCATGTACAACATTGTTTTATAATACAATAGATCATTACTTACTTTTGTTCATCTCTCTATCATTGTCACTCAAAACAGTCATTTTGTATTGCTCATATCTCAGTCATTTCTTGATGCTTTTCAATGTTCTACAGCTTGTTGGAATCATCGCTAAGTCCTCTACATGCTGAAAAATTGTGAAGATAATCCATTCAGTGGATTGGGAGAAAAGTGCATCAAAGTGGTCACTGGTCATTCTCTGCAGAGGTCCTAAAAAATCGAGGGTAATGCTATACTTGCTATATTGATTGCTCTATGTATAGTCAATCATTTTAAGTGATTCCACTTGGAATCATTAGCTTATTAAGGTAATTAGACATCTCCAAAAGGAATTTTCCTAATTCCTACTATACCAGAAGCATTGAGCTTAACATGCAACAGGTGTGTGAACAAAAATGGAAGGTTTTCATTGATCTTTGAATTTGGAAGTAGTCTGTTTTGTATCAAACATTACTTGCATCATTTCCACAGTACATAGGCACTTATTTAGTGTCATTGGAAAGCTAAGAGGGCCTACAACACAAATCTGAAGTCAAAGAGGGCTTGTACAAAGCAGGGATTAGGAGTACCTACTCATTTCTTGGAGTGTCCAAGGTTATATCACAGGTGAAGAAGAAAAATCACAATTCAGAGATCCTAGTGTTCTGACTAGGGATGAACCCTCAGATTTGAAGACTTGGATGAAGAAGGATGCTCAAGCAAGGAGCATTATCTACATGGGAGTCAATGACTACTTGCTACCTCATATTAGAGGTCTTGAAAGTGCAAGTGATATATGGAATGCTTTGAAGGAGCATTTCCAAAACACTTGAAAGTCAAGGAAGGCATCTTTATGGGCAGAGTTTACCACATTCAAGAAGAAGGCCTCTCAATCTATTTTTGATTATGTAACAAGGATGAAGGACATTGCAGATGCATTGGGAGTAGTTGATGAAGATATTGAGCAAGATAAATTGGTAAGGCAAATCCTCATAGGTTTGAGAGGAGATGAGAAATGGAAGCCATTCATTTTGTCTACTGAACTGTCTCTAGATCATTTCACTCCTGATTTAAATCAGTTGCTAGGACACATGCTAACTTTTGAGCAGGATGTCAAAGGTGATGGTGATAAGAGTACAGGTCAAGCAATGTATTTAAAGGATAAGAAGAAGAATAGCAAAGGCAAACAACAAGTAAATGAAGAAGGTACAACTAGTCAAGCCAACTTCCTAAGAGGAAGAGGAGGTAGCAAAGGTAGAGGAAGAGGCAGAAGCAGTAAAGATGGAGCCAAAGCTTGCTGGATTTGTGGTAAGACAAATTATTTACCTCATGATTGTTGGCATAATAATCAGAATAATGGAGGATATAATCAGAATTTTAATTCAAGAGGAAGAGGTGGCAGAAATCAAAGAGGTAATTTCAGAGGTAGAGGTAGTAGAGGCTACTTTGGAAGAAATGCTGGTAGAGGTTTTCAAAGTCAATCCTACAAAGATACCTACTTCAATTATGCTTCAGATCAAAAGGAGGATTCAACCTTGATTATGAATGCAACTTGTGAAAGGCAAAGTGAAGACCAAAGAGTCTTCTACATTGACTTAGGGTGTAACAATCACCTGAGTGGTAACATAGCTTTGATGAATGATTTGGAGAATAAGGTAACTAATCATGTAGTTCAAATAGGTGATAGTACAAAGCACAATGTGAAGTCAATTGGATCAGTGAAGGCCAAGGATGGAAGTACTCTTTTGAGTAAGGTCTTGTATGTTCCTACAATTCCAAAGAATCTGATAAGTGTAGGACAAATTGTTGAAAAAGGTTATGAAGTAAGGTTCACTAATGATGGAGTTTTTGTGGAAGACCCTAGCAATGGGTATAAAAAAATTGTTTCAGGGAAGAAAGAAGGAAGACTCTTCACATTGAAGATTCAAGGTAATGTTGGTCATGCCTTGTTCACTTATGGAGGACATAAGATCTCTGAGTTAGATCTTTGGCACAAAAGGCTTGGACACTTCAATGAAAGAGGTATTAAGGATATGGTTAACAATGGTTCAGTGCTTGGATTGCCTAATGTTGCAGGTCAACATATGACATACAGATGTGAGGCATGTCAATTAGGTAAGGCTTACAAGCAATCATATTCTAAGCATGGATTTATGTATTCAGAGAAGCTTGAGTTGGTATGCACAGATGTGTGGGGACCATCAAAGGATTTCAGTGTAAATGGTTCAAGATATTATGTTTATTTATGTTAATGATGCTACCAGGTGGATTACTATCTATGTGATCAAAGATAAATCAAAGGTATTTAATACATTCAAACATTATCATGTGTATGCACAAATAAATACAAGTCAAAAGTTGAAGAGACTAAGGTCAGATGGAGGGGGAGAGTATTTATCTAATGAGTTGAGTGATTACTTATGGAATGCATGTATAAAAAGGGAAGTTACTTGTAGGTACTCTCCTCAACAAAATGGTGTAGCAGAAAGGAGAAATAGAACTCTTGTTGAGCTTGCAAGATCAATGATGAAGGAGAAAATTATCCAAACTATTTGTGGGTTGAGCCTGTAAATACAGCTACATATTTGGTCAATAGGTTACCATGTAAAGCTTTGCAGGGTATGACACCATATGAGGCATGGTGGGGTAAGAGACCTACCTTAGATCATTGCAAAGTGTTTGGATGTTTCGCTTATGCATATGTGCCATCTCAATTGAGGCATGAATTGGAACCTAAAGCTTAAAAGTATATGTTCATTGGATATGATGATAAGCAGATGGGTTATAGGTTGTCAAGTCCATCCGCAAAACAATTTCTTGTATCAAAGGATGTTACATTTGATGAGCAAGGTACTTGGTATGCAAGTACAATCAATATTCATGGAGGTGATGAAGAAGTTCTGTATCAGAAGAAAGGTAAATCAAAGGTTCAAATATTTGATGAAGAAAAAAACAATGAAGTACAAGTTGAAGTTGAAGAAGTGCCAAGATTTGATCGAGAATGTGATGAACCAGAAACCTCAAGAAGTGGAGAACTCAGAAGGCCATCAAGACACAAATGGCAACCTACAAGGTATAGCTATGACACTTCTTTTTTGCCTACTAAAGATTATGCTTACATGGTGAAAGCAAATGAAGACCCTTGCAAAAGGTAAGGAAAATTGGGAGAAAGCTATGCAGGAAGAGTATGATGCATTGATGGAGAATGAGACATGGGATTTGGTTCCTAAAACAAATAGTGAGAAGATCATTGGGTGCAAATGGGTCTACAAGACAAACATGTATGCAGATGGAAGTGTGTTCAGGTATAAAGCTAGACTTGTTGTGAAAGGATATGCTCAAACATATGGTATACATTATGATGAGACTTATAGTTTTGTGGCAAAGATGACAACTATCAGGACACTCATAGCCATTGCTGCATGTAAAGGTTGGAAATTATGTCAATTAGATGTGAAGAATGCTTTTCTTAATGGTTATATTTCAGATGATGTTTTCATGGAGCAACCACAAGGATTCAGAGATAAAAGGTATTCACAATATGTATGTAAGCTCAAGAGAGCTTTGTATGGTTTGAAGCACGCCCCAAGGGCATGGAATTATAGACTTGTGAAGTTCTTGAAGGAACTTGGTTTCCAAGTATCTAAAGCAGATAGTAGCTTGCTTGTCAAAGCTAGTGATGATGGGTTCATTTCCATGTGCATATATGTTGATGACATAATTCTTACAGGTAAAAATGAGAAGGGCATACAAAGCCTAAAAAAGCAAATGGAGAAAGAGTTCAAGATTAGTGACTTGGGAGGCTTGTCATATTTCTTGGGCATGGAGATTTCATATACTCAACATGGAGTATATATGACTTAAGAAAGGTATTTGAAGAACTTCTTGATCAAGTTTAAAATGGATGATTGCATGATAGCACCTACTCCAATGGAACTGAATCACAAATTGAGTAGATATGGAGGAGAAGAATTCAAGAACATGAAGTTATATCAAAGTTTGGTTGGTAGTCTAATCTATGCTACATTAACTAGGCCTGATTTGTCATATGCACTTGGACTATTGTTGCAATTCATGCTTTGTCCTAGGAAATAACATTGGATTGCAGGACAAAGGGTGTTGAGGTAAATTAAGGGTACACTCAAGGAAGGTTTGTATTATGGTTTTAGATCAGATACAAACATCAAGATATATAGTGATACAGATTGGGCAGGTAATCTTGATGATAGGAGATCAACATATGGATACTTATGTTATGTGGGAGATAAGCTAATCTCTTGGTGCTCTAAGAAGCAAAACAGAGTTGCTTTATCATCTACAGAGGCATAGTACAAAGGTGTGGTTGAAGCTGCAAAGGAAGTCATATGGCTAAAGACTCTTATGAAGATTTTTGACATCATTCAGAGTACACCCACTATTCATGGAGATAACATGAGTTCATTGTATCTAGTTGCTAACCCTCTTTTTCATGCCAGGACTAAACACATTGAGATTCAGTATCATTTATTAAGAGAGAAGGTGATTGATAAGGAGATTGAAGTCATACATACTTCAACAAAAGATCAGATTGCAGATATGCTAACCAAAAGCTTGGATGGCCAAAGCTACAAAGGTTTAAAGACATGGCAGGTATAAAGAAGATGGAGAAAACCTCAAATGATGATTGAGGGGGAGCTGTTGGTGCAATTCAACCACCAATTGATGTTATGGATGAAGGATTGAAGTCAAGGATTGAAGAAAATATTAGTCTATGAAGCTTGAAGATAGTGCACATTCAGAAACTGAAGACTTGTATACATATGTACATTAAACTTATAGTTAGCTCACTTATACCTTTTGTATGGTCATGAGCTTGTACATATATGCCTATATATACAAGTAAAAAGTCGGGGCAAGTATGAGCGAGCATGAGATGAGAAGAATTAGAAGTCATTAGACACTTTAGAAGTGAGGAAGATCTCTCTCTCATCTAGATGTATAATTTTTCAGAGAAGAAGAAATATTGCCCCCAATCTTTTGCTAAGTACTCCTTCTTTGTTTAATCCTTTGTGAAATGATGTTGTACGAGTTTAACTCTATAGTTGATTGACCTTTGTACAAGTTTTCAGATCCTAATTGTGATGAGACTGAGAGAATTGAGAGTAGGAACATTTACATGTGTAAATGTGAAGAAGTGAAGTTGCAATAGGTGTAAAATTCGATGCTAATGTTTTGGTTAGTTCTCCTTCTACGGTGTAAAGTTTTGAGAAATCAAGCACTCATTATTTAAGTTGGAAGGTAAGATACCTATGGCTAAAAGAATTTGAATCAATGGGTTGTAATTTGAGAGAACCATGCTTTATAAGTTATAGGCATCAAAGTCGACTATAGAAAAGTATAGTTTTAGACATAGGTGAATTGTAAGAATCTTTCTCAAGATATATTTAATCTTTTGAGATGACTTAACTTGGAGAAGGTCGGAAAACTTTAGGTGACACCTTGTGCAAAGCTTAATAAAAAGCTTTACACATTTGATCAGTCAATGAGTGAGTTATGTGTAGCAGACTTTTCGAGAAGTGACTCTCTTGAGAGTTAGTTCAAGATTTTGATAACTGAGTATTGATCCTCCAAATTGGTAGAAGTTTTGAGTTATTCTTGATGTAGAGATGCTCTAACATCAAGGATAGCTTTTTCTTTTGGAGGTTAACATTCTCCATCAGCTTTGATCGTCATTTTTCTTTGGATGAGCTTTAACTTTGTTTATGGGTGCAATATTTGCATCTCCTTTTGCATCATCATGGTTTTCATGCTTTCTTCTAACTTTTCTTCATGCCTTCTTTTGTGCATCATGGCTGATCCTTGCCTTCTAAAGCACTCTTTCCACAGAGGTGGCTCTTTCTAGTGCTTTGAACTTACCTTTAATGGCTTCTCTTACTCTTGCTTTGAGTATGATGTCTCCTCTTTTCATATCTATAATTGTGTTAGGTGAAATTCTCTTCTTTGGAATCTTCTTGGTTCTTCCAATCCTTGCAACCTAACTTCCCCCTTGCTTCGTAAACATTTCTTCATTATTCATGTCTGATTTTATACCTGCATAATCAATAATGGGCTGATCATACATGAACTCGTTCATGAGTTCCTCTTCGTGTGAAGCATTCATAGCTTCCAAATCTTGCAAGCTTTCTTCATCACCTACAAAACAAAACAAGAAATCCATAATGTGATCAATGGTGTCTCTTGCACCTAATAAGGCTTTCCATTCATCTTGGGATGGTCTTACATTCCTATACATAGGCTTGCCACTCCTCTTGCGATGGTCTTACTTGCCTTTATATAGGCTTTGCCACTATCTATGGTGGTCTTACGAGCCTCAACCTTTCAATAGACCTTCACTTGGTCTTTGGTGTTTCTTGCACCTAACAAGGCTTTCCATTCCTCTTAGGATTGTCTTAATTACCATAAAGTTGGTTTGATATCCCTCTTGGGATGGCAAGTCCCTCTCGGAACTTACCATCAGATAATGTGGAAGCTTTTTCAGCCCTTAGCTTTGCAAATGTGCTTCATTACCTTCTTCATGTCACACTTCTCATGAGTGACTCTTCATTCTAGCTTGCTGCTTGCTTGTTGCTCCTTGCAACCTTGGGAAATGTCTTCAAGTCCTTGTTGAGTCTTCAACACTTTATAGTAGTCCTTCTTTGGAGTCTTCTAGTCCTTTCATGGGAATCTTAGTCTTAGGCTTCAACCTTCTTTCATGTCTTTAAAATGTGAAGTGTGGGGAAACCTTTGAGCTTGGGCTCCTCCCTTTGCTTTGGCTCCAAGATTTGTATCCTTGCGTCATCCAAGCTTTTCACACCTTGGCTTTGGTTTGTGAAAATAGGAGCATTGCATTCACTTGATGTATATTTATGAAAGAATGAAAAACATTTATTAATCATGACATGAGCATATATATTTGCTTTTGCGAGTTTGCCTCAATGGGTCTTATGCACAACACAATACATGCACAAACTTCATACATAGCAGCCTTGCATCTTACCAATTTTCAATGCATCCAAAGACATGTACTTTTAGCTCATCTATTGCTGAATATAAACAACTTTTAAATCTTCAATGTGATGCTAAAAAATCTAGATAAGCATGTATGCAGATCATCAATCATTTGAGCATATATTCAGCTCACTTTATGCCACTTCATATGCATACCCAGACTTGAATATTCAGCTTGTATAGGCTTTATAAAATAGCCTATTACTCATTAACACATCATGGAACGTACACACACACACACACACACACACATACATATATATATATATATATATATATATATATATATATATATATATATATATATATATATATATATATATATATATATATATATATATATATATATATATATATATATATATATATTTATTTATTTATTTATATATATATATCCATGACCACATATGCATACATGTTTGCATGTTAGACATAAATAATCAACTCAAAATTCAACTTATATTCAACCTAAGTATGGCTGTCCAAAACTGTCATACATCTTGAGCATAAAATTCACAAGAATGCATACATAAGCATCTTCATTGCATACATTTTTTGCACCAAGTAAGAAGCATATAGTTCTATCCTCAAGCTTAAATAAAAGCTTGAACCTTTAGATATTTACATAATAGCATATTGCACTTTCTTCAATTGAATGCAATATCAAAAGCATGCATACAATTATCATATACAACTATATGCTATTGCTCATCCAAGATTCTTCACTTGAATCTTCATCTTCTTGTATAGGCTGCTGATAGATCCTGAACCAAGTTATTAGTATCACTTATAGCATGACTAAGAATATGTAGAAGAGCGTAGGGCAAGAGAGTGTATGACTTCAAATAACATAAATCAACAAAATTGTCTTACATACAAAGCTTCACCTCCATATCACATGAGTGTTACATACTCCATTAGCTCACAACTCCAAGCTTTCCTTTGTCATCTTTGCATCTTCTTGAAGACCTCTTTGTGCATCCATGGGCTTGAATCCAAATTCTCTACAAGCAAAGCTGTGACACCAAAATGTGGTGAAACTTCAATCCAATATGCATAGTGGAAGTTAGAGAACCTCTTCTAGAAACTACCATGTAAGACACATGCTTACTAAATTCTGATTAAGTCACAATGCAGAGATCGAATGAATCTCAAATTTTGTCCAACCATAGTAGACATGCTTAGATTTCTAACTAGCTATGTGATACTCAATTTACAGTTCATAGAACTAGGAAATTGACTCTCTAAAGATAGATTACCTCTCTATTCATGTTAAGCAGAAAGCTGAGGTTCACAAGAAATATTCCTAGTTAGGAGTCGAGAATTATCTAGCAAATATATTTGATATATAGAAATTACGAGAGATAAACCTTCCAGAAAGATATGATATGACTTAAATGGATAAGTACATAGAGAAATATCATCTCCACAAGGTGGCTATGCATAGAAAGGTATGCGGTAGGAATACCTATGTGCCTTTTAGCACACAATTGAGAGATCTTACATTATCCATTGGTGGTAGAATGAATAGCATATGCTTCTACACCATCTCCATGTCATCCCCAGAAAGTTTCATGTTCGAATTACTTCCATATTTAGAGATATGTGCATGGGAGTGTTTGTCTCTTCACCCACCCTTGCATCTTCTCTCACCTACTGACTTTCCACTTCTTGTCCATTGTCTTTCCAATGCCTTGGGTGACTTTTGATGCTCCAAAGCACTCGATATGGATAAGTTCATGAATTGTTTTGTATTCCATTTCTCTAACCATATTTTGGCCTGTATATAAGCCATAAATACATTTGCAATTTTAATTCAACACTCTCCTTTAATGATATGAGTGTACTCTTTATATTTTTAGGGCCTACCTTCCTTTTGCGCTTACATGAAATACATAAATAATGAAGAGGGAATTAATGAGAGGTGAGTATGGGTCAAGCCTCACAATTGGAGCTTGCACAAGATCCATAATTTTGAACAAGAGGGTGGGCAAATGGGAAACGGAAAAGACCAAAAAGAGCATAAAATGGATGGCAAAATCTTTTGTCAATGAGGAGAAAGTAAAACCACCATGCTCAAGCACCACCACTACCAAAATGACCACCAAAGGCACCACCAAGACCTCCACCTAGCATCTAATACCATGTATAGAGTACATGCATGGAAGCAAAATACAACGAACAGTGTACTCACAAAGGGAAGAGTGTGAGAAACTCAAAGGGAGTAGACCAAGAAATGGGTAAACTCACATGGATTAGAAATGGGAATGCCAAGAGCATGGAGTAGGCTCCTCAAGCTTCTAACAAAGTAAAAATGGGGGGAGATGCCCTCCTTATATAGGTTTGGAAGGGGCTATCCAAAGTACATCAAATGTGGGATAATTCTTCTTGAAGGAGAATGAATAAAATGGTAGAAGCAAATGGAAAGGTACCCAAATATAAAAGAGATACAATATAAAATGGAAATAAAACACGAAATGGAGTGGCTCCTAGATACAAAATGGAGATTTACTCATGTGGATACAAATTTAAACGATGTAGGAGCAATCATGTCACCAGTAGTGATAATATGGTTGCCATCTCAAGATCTCACAAAAAAAAAAGAAAATTCTGCAAAACATTGTGCATCTTCTTGATGCTTCCATCAATGACACACAACTTGTTGAAGCTAATGAATATCTATCAAATGGTAAAATCTTGGGTCTCAATGACCTAGCCAATGAGTTCTTGAAGACATTCAAGAGTGATTTGGTGAATAGTTTATTTCTAGTTTTGCCATAAGACCTGGAACTAAGTGCTTTGCCTAGCTTTCTCAATGAAGACATAATAAAATTGATTTACAAAAAATAGAGGAAAAAAAATTCAAAATTATAAGCCCATCACTATGCTCCAAACTAGGTATAAAATCTTTGAAAAGCTCTTTGCTAATTGTATTGCCTTACATCTTTACTCATGGATCAATCAAGATAAAAAAGGGTTCATTAAGGGTAAATCCATCTTGCACGTTTTTATGGATGTGTTAGAAGGTCTTGATTTTTCTAAGGCTTTTTCTCAAAATTTCCTCTTCATCAAGATCGATTTTGAAAAAGCCTAGGACCTCCTTAAGTGAGACTTTATTCTACATTGCCTAAAAGATCAAGGGTGTGGATATAAACTATTAAAGATGATTGCGAACCATATGGGCAATGCATCGGCTTGAATACATATCAACGGATATATTTCTTAGGTGATCATATTAGAGCCCTCTATTAAACAAGTTTGCTCCTAGCTCCTTTCCTCTTAGCTATTGACAACGATGGTGTAGTTAGCTGGCTTAACAATTATGCCCATCTTGGGCAGATCCATGGTGTGCTACATCCCCACAATGAGATTTCAATGAGAATGAGACTCTTTTTTGATGACACAAATGCTTTTGTACATAACAATGTCAATATTATCGACATCTTTTGAAAGTTTGTAAACACTTTGTGCATTTCTTGAGGATCTAGAATAAACCACTCAAAAATGGCTTTCAGGGTAGCTTTGGGCCCCCCTTTATAGCTTTTGGTTTCCCAAGGATGTCAAGAGCTGCCCAATGGACATTTTTTCTAGTTTATTCAGAATTCCTTATGGTTTTGGATGCTTCCATAATTTAGCAATGACAGTAGGTTCTTGCCAAGCTTGAGAGTAAACTTACTTATTGGAAGGGCATGCAGTTCAATCTGGTGGGGCGGGCCATGGTAATCAAGACCTTTTGTTCTTTCATTAGTTCTTATTGCTTGCCACATTGGAGATCAAAATACAAAGATTTTGCAAAATTGGAAAGAACTTCTAGAAATTTTTCTATGGAAGGGTGATCCCAATAGGAGAGGGGTAAAAGCATGTTAATGTGAACACTTTTTAGGAGTATTTATTGCTTTTAAGCCCATCACTTTTTAGCTATTTCAAAAGCTTTTTAAATAGCGAAAAAATAAATTCATAATATCAATATGCTAGACGTATGATCACTACTCATGTGGTGGTGTTCTAATGTAAGAGCCACTATTTTCGACAAAGGAGAGGCACCGTTCGTTAAGTTTCCATCATTGAAGCAGAGCAATGGGCCAGATAAGATCCTCGTTGATTCGATTTATTCAGCTCATTAGTAAGCCTGCATACTCATTCCACTCTACCTAATGAATGCGAGGAGCTGTCTAATGGGGACTTGTCACGAGCGGTTCTGAATTTCATAGTGCCTATTGGTTTTCTTTAGCACGCTATTTTCCACGAACGACACAGATATAGGGACTCTACACTTAATCTTCGGTGCTACGACTGGAGTTAGGGGCATGCATTTATGAAAACATTTGCCTTGTTGATGAAGGTGGATATATCGACCATATCCAAAAGTGTTAGACGACATCATATTTTGCTAGAAAAAAGAGGATTTCCACACCGTTTACGACCTGTCTATCGCTGGTATAGATCCAAGTACTATATCAAAGAAATCGGTTAGTGAGGCAGATTGGTTGTCTATCTTCAAGGTAACTCGACTCAAGGGGAAGATGAAAGTTAAATATGTCACGCCAGAGTTCTATGATGCACTGATGGTGTTACATCAAAAAGTCTACCAGGAGATACCAACAAACTATGAATTGTCTGTACACATTAGGGGAAAAAATGAGCCCTGAATGGGCCTTTTAGATTAAGGAGTGATTAGTGATGGACCAATCAGAAGAGGGTGGTGGCCACAGTCTATGCCCTATAAAAGACTAGACTGAAGGGGGGAGAGGGGACATATTTCTCCCTTATTTAATGAGCTTCCTCTAGAGAGAGAAGGAATCTCGTAACTCAGTTGGGCCCAAAAATTCAAAATTTTTAAAAAGTTAAAAAACTTATCATAACACCTGAAAATGGACCCCCCATTACTTTTTAGGGTCAAAACTACTCAAAAAAGAGTTTTTTCCCTCCTAAACCTCACATTTTCATACCCAGGTCCCAAAAAGTCATCTTTTCCCACTACTTTCACTCTGTAGCACACCATTGAAGCTCCTGTTTCTACACTCCAACCTACCTGCATCTCCTATCTCAAATTACTATTGTAGCTTGAAGACCTTTAGCTTCAATGGCAACATCTAAAGCTTCCAGGCGACCAAAAGATGAAATCCTCACATTAAGATGTCACAATATCAAAGCCACAGATGGACAGTGGCTATCACATGAGTACTCCAAAGGTGCATGGATCTACATGCAACCCTCTAGAGTTGGGCCTCATCGAGTTAGAGATCGTGGAAACTTAGATCTTCATTGGAAGGGAAAGTTACTTGGTTTCAAGAAGCACAGAGACAATGGGATGGTTGCTATTGTACAACATGCTTTTACAATGGCAACTATGAAACTTGAAAACTCTAGTAGTATGAGATATCATGTGAATTGTAAGTATTACTCTACAATATTTTATGCTTTCTTGTGTAGGATATATTTCTGAACTATTTAGATATGTTTTTGTTTGTTTCACATATATTTCCTTCTACTTTGGTGGAAGAGCAACCACTTCATAGTCTTACAAGTACTTTCCAGGCATTTCATGCAGATGTTGGTGCACTAGTCTTTCCAAATATATCTCCTGCTCAAATATACCATGATAGAGTTTTCTTTTACACACATAGATATGTTGTACCCTCTACAATGAATGGTTTTGGAAGGTTAGAGAGAATTGAAGTACATTCTCTTCTTAGCTTGGAGTGGCCAAAACCTAATGTATGGTCCGTATCATCTTTGAAGCAAAAGATGGTAATGGATATACATAACTCTTTGAAATTCACAAAGGTGTCTAGGTATGTAGGTTTGCACTGGTCTTTTCCCATTCATTGTTTTGTATATTTATTCCAAGGATTCTCATTCCAAGAGACTTCCACCATGTTCATGTGTAAAGATATCACATATGAGCAAGTTGAAAGTCTTCTTGGTGAAAATTGGGGTTTGATGGAAGGAATTGCAAAAGGTGATAAATATCTCCATAAAATAGGTGGAACAGGTATAGGATTTCGATATTTGAAACAATGTACTTCATTATACATCAGATTCTACTATGATCATTGGATGTGTAAACTTGGAAAATGGATACCATTTCAAAGTTCAGAGGGATCTTTGCATTCATTTGAAATAAAGCTTAGATTGCCCAAGAATGAAACATAAACTATTTTAGTGAATAATCATTGGACCTTGGCTAATCTGAGAGAACACTTGATGATTATGGGGTTTGAAGGACTAACTCAATCCAAACTCAAAACTCAAGGACATAAGGTGAGAAATGTTTCATGCTTTTGTTAAAGTAATCTTTTCATTATTGTTTATTTTACCCTAATGACTTCAATTTCATGGAAATTGATTATAGGTGGGCAGAAGAATGGAATACAAAATGAAAGTCCCTGTAGATTGGGGCAAAGATGGAACATAGCTCTCATTGTCATAGTTCTTTTGCAACCTGATAATGTCACTTCTTGGGCCCTAGTCATTGTATCTCATGGTTTTTGCACTTTCAAGAACCATGTAAAAAGTAGGACAATTGATTCATGTTAGATATTGTATATACCTTCTTCTCTGCAATGGTAATTTCAAAACTTTTGGAATGTCAAAAAGTCTGTTCACTACTTTGAAATGGGGTTGCTCATGTTTTTTTCTGTGCATTATTTTGTCATCAGAAACACATTTTTTGAAATTGCACTTCTTTATTCTATACTTTTAAAAGTGGGCCCAGTCAGTTTAAAAACTTGAAACTGCTATAAAAATGGTTCTATGTGCTCATTTCTCACATTTGCACTCTCAAAGAGCTAGAAAGCAGAGACTACAAGCCTCTAGAATTCTTGCGCGCAAGCAATCGCTACTAGCACTTCCACTCCCATGAAATCTCCTCGAGATCTATTCATGGAGTTTTTGGATACTACAGACTACAATGGTCGTACGGATTTGTATGACGTAGTTTGTAGAGTCCCTAATCTTGAAGTGACAATAGCCATGAACTCCGATGTGATCGAGATCACATATTTTATGGAATTCTATGTATTAAGATATGCCATAGATATTCCAGCATATGAGTGTAAATGGGTCCCCTGTGACCTGCTTTTCTAAATTCATAAAGGAGATGAGGCGTTTGCAAAACGCTTAAAGCGTTTCATGGCTATTGCTGAGGCTTCAGGGCACATGTTAGATGACACAGTGCCCTTAATCAAACAATTAAATAAGAAAAGGAAAATGGGAAGAAAATATCTTTCCTATGTAGCAACAATCATTTTTTTTGTGATTGAGGAGCCTGAACCTTCACCCATGGACCTACCCCATCTTGTTACTGGGGGTTTTGTAGATGACAAGAAGGAACCCCACACATAAGCTCTCAACCTATTAGAGAGAGTCAAAAAATTTCCAGAGAATTTCCTCAAGGAGTAGTGGACAAATTAAAGGAAGCCAGTACACAAAACAGTCCACCCTCCAACTTAGACCCCGTGGAACCCACTCTACCAAAGGTAGAGATGGAAATGTTTTCAGTTGTACTTGTCGACGGAGATGAATTTTTGTTCTTGCATGATATTGAGAAGGCATTCGGTCTATGCCTCGATGAATGCCTTAGTATTTTCTGCTCAACCTCGGATGTTCCCATGGACAACACTTCTGACATTATCGAAAAGGCAACAATTCCACTTGGTGATTCAGTTGCGGACACCATTGCCTTTGTGTGTGAAGAGATTTTGAGCCATGCCAACCAAGATGCCACTGAAGAAGATCTGGCCGTAGCAAGGGAAAGAATTTTGGAGAAGAAGATTCCAACATCCCCTGTTGTGGAGCAAAGTGGCATGGCCCATTCATTGAATTCAGTAGATGCAATGGGAAGAGGAGAGGATGAAGATAGGCTTCAAGATGCAAGTCTCTACTCACATTTATGGTTTTCTCATATTCATACAAGATGTATCTATTTAATTTTATGATTGTCTATGTGTAGGAAACAATTGAAGTGGATAAATTTGCAGCAAGGAGTGGTGTGACCGTGTTTCCCGGGGCCATGGCTCTTCCTTGGCACAATACATCGGAAAATTGCCAAAGGAAGATTTTGTCATAATCCACAAGGACTTTTCCCCTCAAGGACACTTCATGACTTGGTGTCTTAAGGTCTTAAGCAAAGTTTTGTGCCTATCTACAATAATGCAAGGGACCAATTGTATATTTCTAGTTAGGAGGTCCCTTGCCCTTACTACCCTAGGAGTTAACTTTAGAGGAAAAGTATTAGGTCAAATAGGAATAGCTTTAAGTCTTGGACTGACAGACCCTCAGTTAATATCCCAATCAATTTTGACTTACCAATTGCCACTATCTTTTCAGAGAAGAAAGAATGTAGTGGAGAGGATCAAGGCCAAGAGCCAATTGTAGAAACTTTATAATACCAATTATTGTTTTTGCGATTTCCATGTGCATTCAATCTATTATATCTTTATGGTTTTTGACAATCTCATAACTTTTGCACAGTTTAATCAGTCTTTTTCCATTATTTCTTGTAATTTGTGTTGCCCAAAATGATTGCAATGGCCTGGGAATGCAAAAAAAAAGGCCAGCCACAGAAACACGAGGATGGGCCTTGCAAAACTTTTGCAGGGCCCATCCCCGCGTTTCTGTGGCAGGCCTTTTTTTTGCATTCCTAGGCCATCCTACGCAGTAGGTTACCTATATTGCAAGTCTATCTCCATCAATTAGCACCTTCACTTGGGGAATTGTGGAAGTCTCTTCTTATGTGCAATAATTAGAGAAAGTTAAGACTCCTTTGGGTGGATATAAGCATGTAATAGTAAATAAGTACATGTATGTTCATAGACATTGTTTAGCTATTGGTCAGCGGGTTAGCATGCAGTGCACTCTAGCCAAGGCCAATCATATGCCCCAATGTGCATGGCATGTGTTGCCATGGCTTGGAAATGCCAAAAAAAGGCCTACCATAGAAACGCGGGGATAGGCACTGCAAAAGTTTTGCAGGGATCCCCGCGTTTCTGTGGCACGCCTTTTTTTGGCATTTCCAAGCCATGAAATGCATTAAATAGCATTACCACTTACAACAAGTACACAAAAAAGAATGATACAGCTATGAAACATACTTCAAAGAGGTACTGGAAAAAGACACCTAGAAACATAGGAGAAATAAACTTCAAAACATGTACACTAAGAGATAAACACTTGGGAGAGCAAATATGAGAAGACAAAGATTATATTCCTCATTTGGGGTTTACAAAATATTCATCATATGGGATATACAAAAGGTTCTCCAAACAAGGGAGTACAAATTTTTGATAAGGGTTATTCCCTCTAATTCTCCTAGCTACAAAATCTTTAGGTTGATTGTCACTCTCTTTGCATAGATGGCACATAGGTTAGAGTCCTCCAACATTGATATAAGATACACCTCTGCAGCTTCTTGGAGAGCTTCAATGGCTATTCCTTGGATACGAAGTCCAGCGCAATAGCGTTGGATCTCTTCCTTCACAACTCTTGCAAATGACCTTCGTGGAATAAGAAGCTCCACAGACTTTTGATAGTGTCGAACCTCTGCAAAGGCTCTGGTTTGCTTTCTGCGCCTTTGTGGTCCTCTTGCATTTGGGGGGATGTTGGGTTGTGGTCGTTGTGGTCTACGACCTGGTTGGTAGTTCTTCTTTCTTCTTGGAGGATGCCTAGATGGTCATGCCTCATCATTTACTTCCTCTGCCCGAACTTGCTCTCTTTCTTCATCAGTTGGTCTTTGTCCTTGTCCTGGGGACAGTGTCTTGCCTCCTTGTGTTACTTGATGGTTCACGGGCATATCATCATTGTTCCATGGTGGCTCATTTATACTTTCTTCATCTGAGGAACTTGATAAATTTGATGTCTCAATCACACATTTCCTATGTCCTCCTTGTTTGGGCCTTGACTTGATTGGTGTCCTGACTGGGGGCTCATCATCAGATGGGGGAGGGGAATAATTTATTTCTTGAGATACATCTCTCTCTGGTGAAGCTTCATCCACCCGCGATGGAATGCTACCGGATTGTGTCCCTGCATCCGAGCTTCCTCTAGAAGAGTGGCTTGTGGTTCGACGCTTCTTGTGGGGTGTCATCCATGTTGGGCGCTGAGTACCTTGCACATGGCTAGGGTAGACGACATGATCCTTCCTAGGAGTCTCCTTTGTGAGTGCCATTCTCTTAGGTTGTAAAGTGGTAAAATGAGGAAGGACACCTCTATTTATAGGCTTTCACTTAAAATTGTCCTGTAAACATTTAAATGGATAAAAATTAGTTTTAAGACATTAAAATTATTTTCACAAAAATAGTAAAATTTTATTTGAAGTGAAAGGGGTTATAAAAACCTTGAAAAGAATAATGCATTTTTTGAGTTTGGAAACTATTTCCAAGCAGAACCCTCGCGGAATCTTTGTGCACGCCATTGGGCATGATGTACGGGTCCTGACAATAACATCCACTTCTCTCTTGCAATATCATGTTGTAGCTTTCGTGTAATCTTTGCTATTCGTGACTCACATGATCGTTCCATTACATATTTTCTAGCGAATGTAGCACGAAAAAACCAATTGAACATTTCTTCTAAATAGTTTGATTGGAGTAGACCACCCCCATGACGAGTGTTTTTAAATTAAACACCTCTAGCCCTATAATGTGACTTCTCCATTCCTTGTGTACTAAAAATGTCCAGTGACCCATATCGATTCATAAAATATGCTCCATGTGCAAAAAGAATATGCTATGATCTGGTCAATAAAATATACACATAGTGTTTAAGACCAAAAAAAAAAATGTAAGCGAAACTTACTATGTAATGTGTAATGTTGCTTTCTCCCCAAGATAAGATGAATGATTGTGTAAACTCCTTCAAAGTCACTTGGAATAATTCTCGTTGTGAAGCATTAGTGGAAACCAAACACATCAAATGTAACAATTGATCAAACGACGACCAAACCTTCTTTCGGTTGTTAATGAGATCAACCTGACTATCATTGTCTGTTGTAATTGAATAGAGGTCCTTCCAAAGCTCCCATTTCCCATCATCTTGACTATTCACATCTCTTTTAAAGAAATGTCTTGCCTTCTTCCCAGTCATTGAAACTTTCTTGTAAAATCTCTTGAGACTCACCATACTTCTTAACAACTAAAGATACGTGGCCACCATGACAACCTATAGAATTCAAAAGATCTTCCATTTTTTGGATTGCTATTGTAGACCTCTCTAGTGGTTTCATTGCAAAGGCATATTCAACATGGAGCTTCAAAAGCCTATCAAAGATCCTCATGAATGCATGCAAAGTACAAAAGTGAACATTGACTAATGAAAATGGGATAATGGGGTTCCAATCATTGCTTATTTTATCACGAGTCGGTTCCTGTAACATTGGACACCTCAAAAGTGATATCTCCCATTCCCTGTGATTTGATGAGTCTGTTTCATCAATTTCTTCAGAGTCATCAACTCTTATCAATGCCCTTGCAAGTTTAGATTGTCTCTTAGATTCTTTGTAATCTTGTGTACAATATGGGCAAGGATAGAGAGAAGATGCTCCTTGTTTACAACCTAACATGCATTTTATACTCTTAAGGTCTCCACCCAAATGCCATTCTACCTCAAATTCACCTATATCATCTACAAAAAGCTTTTGCCCATGTATTTGAGAAGAGATTACTTCCGTAGTCCATGGAGTCCTATTAAAAATCCACGAAATAACATTGTTTGTTTCTTTGGGAACTTCTATAGCACCTAACCACCAGATATCTCTCTCTCTGATTGCACACTGTAAGTCAAATGGTCCCTCCCTCCTAAAGTTTCATCACTCATTGCATGGTCCATAATTTCATTCATTAGCGTGACACTCAACCTTTCTAGTTGCCGACCCTTTATGATTTTACACTCATCAAGCTTCAATATGAACTTTAACTTAATATTACAGTCTGCACAAAAGAGAAAACATTATCTTAATATGACACTTGAATGCAATAAAACTTCAACACCAAATAAAATGTAGTAGGGGTACCTTTGATTGTTGAACTATAAAAGTGAACCATTGCTTGTTGAAGCTTTTGAAGATCCACAAATATATTGTTGAATTTAGTGTGAGTAAATCCTTGTGTAGATAGGATTTTTGATTGCTTCTTGGGAATATTTGGATGATAAACAGAGGTAGGCATAGTTTCTTCTATGAATAAATATTGTCCAATAGTACGAGTCACATCCTCATTTGATGTTTTTTTATTGATAGACACTTTATATGGGCATGGAAATATACTTTGAGAAATACCTTGTGATTGTAAGGCTTGCCTGAGAAGGGTGTACATTGCAGTATACCCATTTCTACTGATGCCCGCTTCGTCACATATTGCCTGCACATCTTGCACTGTGATAAGGTTTTTTAATTTCTTTGAAAACTCAGCTTCAACAACAACTCTAATACACTTTCCTATGCGTGAGTCTAAAGCTGAAGTGATTTCTTTGGTGTTTATATAGCTATTTATCAGATTGAATTGTTCTTGTGTTGTTGATGAAGCAGTTATGTCTTGAATAAACGACCTACACAATGAAAGATTCCATTACAAATCTTCATTAAAACATATAAAAGTAAAACAAAAACTCACCTTGTTGCATATATACATCGTTTGCATGCTCCACCACCTTTCGAAAGAGCTTCAAAGGATGATACTGCTCTTTTCCTATGTCTCATACCAAGTGGAGTCTCTTTCAGCTATTGGAGATTGGAAGTTAACTTTGAAATTGTGCTTTATTTTGCTTCAGTATCCTGCTCCGAATCTGCAAGTTGTTTTTGTAAAGATATGATTGTGCTTTCTAAAGTGACCACCCTCATATGATGGATGTGATATTGTTGGAACCAATACTTAGCAGTAGCAAGTGAATGTGTAGATAATCGCTTGCAGTAACCTAATAGTCCAGCTTCACCCACACCAATGAAGTGAAGTAAAGTTGAGAGGTTATGGAATGTTGGATGGTAAGAAGATATTGGATCAAGAGGATATAGTGAACCATGAGCCCAAAGATCAATACTTTTTTCTCCAGCTGCACGATATTCATTTTGAGAATTGGCATCATTGTTGCATCGTGTATTTGGAGCAAACTCTCTAGGCACACGAACATGGATACTTGTTGATGCAGGAGCATGTGGACGTTCTACTGTGAAGCTTGTGATACATGTCAACACCATCTTTGCTAATGACTAGCAATATCAAAAAAAAAGATGAAAAACTAGTTGCAAGGGACTCTAAAGCATATGTTTTGCTCAAAAAATGTGTTTTCTTGTATGTGTATTGGTTAAAGTGTATTTTTCCACTGTGTATGGCTGAAAATGATGAAATTTGAAAAAAGTCATTTTTTGGGGGAAGCATAGTCACGGATTTGATGATGTGGCACTTACGTTTGGAAGGAGTTTGAAAATTATACTTTTTCTAAAAGAAACTTCAAAAAATGGGCCCAAAAAAGTGACTTCTGACATATATATATATATATATATATATATATATATATATATATATATATATATATATATATATATATATATATATATATATATATATATATATATATATATATATATATATATATATATATATAGGCCCTTTTGAGTTAATATACACTAAAAATGAGACTTAAAAGAACTCATTTTTTTATTCAAATACATGTACGAGTTTGATGATGTGGAAAGTAGATTCTCTTTCTCTCTCTCTAGAAGAAGAAAGAGAGAGGCCTACTGAAGCCTAAAAAAAAGCCTACTCCAGCCTACTAAAAAGTGCCCTATTAAATGCACTTGTCCCCTTAAACAAGAATAAAATTAAGCTTAATCCCTAAAAATTAGGAATCATTACAAGGCCCATACAGGGTTCATTTTTTCCCCTAATGAATTCGCTAGACCCTTTGCATTTGAAAACTGTACCACTACTCAAACATCAGAAGATCTAGTTATGTACCAAGTGGCATGGGTTGTAGCTGCAGATGCTTCTATTGAAAGATGCAAGAAGATGGGTACATTGTAGTCAAATATGCAAAGGTTTTATGGTTGTTTTAACAATGATGCTTCACCACTTTTAGATCCTTTGGATGCAAACTTGCAGGAATAAAAAGAAGATGTTGAGTTATATGCTCGACAAGGTACAGCAGTTGCTGCATAAGGCAAGTCGAGGGTACTAAGATTATAAGTACTTTAGAATTCTTCATTGATAGTGAAGAGAATAAGTTGGATAGGGTCAGGCTTGATTTGGATCAAGGCAAGCTATCGAAGGCTACTGAGTCTAAAGTGACTACAACGGTCATTGAGATGAGAAAAAAGTTATAGGTATCCATAGATGAATTGAAATGTGATGCGGGAATGTCTCCTGAGAGGAGGATTCAGTTGGAGATGCAAATTCCGATATATACTATTAATCTAGAGATGTTAGGGGTTGAGCCAGATGAGAATGACAAGGTGCCTAAACTGGAGGTAATATTTAGCTTTATTGACATTGGTTGGAACATTTTTCTAAGGTTCAATACTGATCAATTGGATTGTTACATATAGTGGCTGAATATAAGTTGCATGAGGATTGGCTCAAGAGTGCAAATCCACATCTATCCTTTGTAAAGAACATGTTAAGCATGATGGATTCAAATGAATTGTCACCATTATTGCCATTACCTCCCCCAGAGTTACCATTTTCCCTCTTACTCTGTGTTTCATCCATGTGCATAACATGTGGTTTGAATATTGAGGAGATATTGAGTTTTGTAGTGCACCTTATGCCATGCAGCCATTCATATGACTATATTTGTTTTGCAACACATTGTCCTGTGTTAGTCAACTATTTAGGTAAATGTGGTGTTGAAATACCACAACATATGCGACAAACGATCTCTGGATTCTTTGATGGTGGATTCAACTTTCATAGAGGTAAGCTTGTCGTGTTAATTAATATTAATAATATTACTTTTTATCCCTAGCTGTGGCTTCTTGGTTAGTTTTTTGTAACTAGATATTACTAATTAGGTTGCTACTTGTTACCTATTACTAAGTAGCTGGTTCTTAGTTACTTGTTACTAAGTATCTATTACTAATTAGATTATTACTAGTTACTGAGTTACTGATTCTCGATAACTTGTTAGTATGTATTGCTAATTTGCTTGTTACTAGTTAGCTATTACTAGGTTACTAAGTTATTACTAATTATCTTGTTAACAATCAGCTATTACTAAGTAGCTGGATCCTAGTTAGCCATTAGTAATTAGCCATTACTATTTAGCTTGTTACTAGTTAGTTATTACTAAGTAGCTAGTCCTTGGTTAGTTGTTTGTAATTAGCCATTACTAATTAGCTTGTTACAAGTTAGCTATTACAAAGTAGCTTGTTCTTAGTTAGTTGTTAGTAGTTAGCTATTACTACTAAGCTAGTTACTAGTTAGCTATTACTAATAAGCTAGTTACTAATTAGCTATTACTAAGTATATGGTTATGCTTAGTTGTTTGCAACTGAGGATGAAAGCTGGGTTTTCGACATTAGATGTGCATTCCACACCATTGCCATTAATCATTCTAGAAAGAGCTTTGTCAAAATTTTTCCTTGAGGAGTATACAAAATTTTTCCTTGAGGAGTATCCTTAAGTACATCTATGGAATCTTCCAATTGATTCTCTCTTGATATCTAAGAAATTAGATGATCTGAAGTAGGCCCTTTTGTAGGTGTATTTTGTCTTTGTTAACTTTAGGCATGGTTTTTGGCTCAATCCATAGGGCACAAAATATAATGTTTCACCCACAATTCGTATATATATATACACACACACACACACACACACATACATATATATATATATATATATATATATATATATATATATATATATATATATATATATATATATATATATATATATATATATATATATATATATATATATATATATATATATATATATATATATATATATATATATTGGATTTTTAGCTCAATTCATAGGGTACAAAATATAACCTTTCACCCACAATTGATAGATATCATCTTGAAGTAACGAAACTTTATGTATCGACACTACCTTTTGTCTCCCTTCTACTCTTGCTACCTTGGAAATACTTCAATAACAGATTTTAGCATCTTAACCTTAAAGTAGTTGGATATATCGTTTTAACCAACATCAAAGCCTTAAAGTTTGGGTGCATCTTCCTTATGCCTCTACAAGACAACCCTAATATAAAACCTATAGAATGGGATCAGGTGGTATCACTTGCCTTCCCATTTGAATAAATTAGTATTAAGTATGTGTTAACTTGGATGGTGACAAGTAGTAGCTTGCTCTACCCTTGCATGTGTTGTTTTTGTAGTATCTAGGATGTCTAGCACTCTTTTGGGAGTTTGAGTGTGAAACAAAATGGATGCAATCTTATTGCATGTATGCATAAAATATTCTACAATCTATTATTCAAAAAAAAAAAAAATTCTAGCAATCCATGTGTTTCAATTTCGTTTTCAAATCTTTAATTTACTTTTAATTTTTCATTTTTAGAATTATCACCTAAAAAATAATTCCAAAGCTTTAAGCCTGGGATACTCTGCAACTTCATTTCCTTGTTGAGTTTAACTTGAAATACTCATGGAAATTGATACCTTTTAATAACATTGAACTAAAGGCTTTAGAAGTAAAATGGAAAGATGCCAATATTGAGTTATTAGAAGAATTTCCACCCTATGTTTGGGGCATTGCTTGTAGAACCCATTAGTTCATAATCGTTGGTTCCCTCCAATTTTTCCCATCCATGCAAAATTGAAACTGATGAACCAACTTATGAAACATCTTACGGGATTTTTACACACTCTTTGCGTACACTTGAAATTGTTTTCTTGCATTAATTATTTTTCTTTTGTGGATGTAAGGCACACATTCATTATATTAAAGATGCAATAAAATAACATCAGGACGGAATACACTAGTAGAAAGAATTGAGCGAAAAACAAAGACAAAGATAGATGAATATTGAGAGATAGAGAACTCAAATTCTCATATTGCCAAGCATAATGTACTTACAATGATGGTGTTATCCACACGTGTGCTCCCAATGTGAAGCTTAGATGGCAATGGAGAGAGGATCTAGATGGCCGACTTACTAGTCCACAATGCTATGTAAAGCTCAACATGGGCCATACTTATATAGATTTTGCAAGGGCAGTCGATATACATAGACATAGTGGAGAGATACAAAATAGTCAGAAAAATATACAATATGACAATATCTCCATGACCAAAAGTCCTACTGTCTCTACCCTACGAGCTAGGGCGGCAAGCCACCCATGTACTTCCCCCATTAAGGTTCTATGTGGAAATCGCATGATGCCATAGGGCCTTTATTTTACCCTTGAATGGTAACCCAATGGCCCGAACGTTTATGCCCCACCTAACATAATGGCTAGGCTACACTATGGAAGAGCGAGTGTATGACCTTGACTAAGAAAACACCATAGCCGAATAGCTCCAATGAGCTTGTGCAAGGAGATACATTAAGAATCATGATTGTAGCTCCATTAGCAAAGGAGTGCAGCTACCTTTCTACAAGAGGGAGATGGTGATGGCAGAAAATTGCATATACTTATGCACACATACTCTTTCATATCTACATGCATACATTCATTCATTTACATAGATTCATACACACACTTATGCTGATGCACTCTTATTCATTCATTCTCATTCCTTTACGTACATATATTCATTAATTCTTATGTGCTTGTATACATACATACTTGCTAATATTCATGCTCACATTCCTCCACGCATGTGCTCATACTCATGCATACATACATACTAACATACATCATGCACATACATACTAACATTCATACATGCATTCTCACATTTGGAAGAAAATTTCTAATTTTTCTAAATGCCAATCGGAGTGATGAAATCCTTCCGACAATTCTTCTAAAGGCTCAAATCTTGTGCACTCCTTGTGGAAGAGTTGGAACAAGTTTAAGCAATGTATCAGGGTGAAAGATGATTGGAAATGGGCGACTGGTATTATACAAAATGACTCAATATGGTTTCCCATCTCGGGCATTAGGGGTGTGGCTTCCTCGAACCTCCAAGATGCTATGAGACTCTAGAACAAGGGTTTCACACAGTGGAAGCACCTGTGGAAACAAGAAGTTGACCAGTGGATCAGATTCGAGGACATAGGCCGTGACATAAGAGTGAGCTACAAAGAATGGACTCTCCTTAAGAGCAGATGCATTGCTTGGGAACATTCAAAAATCTAACTCCTCATTGGATAGGATCCGCCATGCCATGAGGGTCTTATGTGGACAACGCCAATCATGCATCCAAAATTCCTAGAATCAAGGTGAACATGGACTATCATATCACGCTTAATAAGAAGTGGTGCTTGACTTGGACAAGGATAGGTTGAGATTTGAAGTTCATTTCTATCTAGCATCCCCCCATTGAGATAAAAAAATCAGTTCTCATGTGGAAAATTCTCCACTATGGTAGGTGGACCAATCTAAAGGCCTACCAAATTTGTGGGGCCCCGCTGTGGTGCAAGCGATGTCGCTATAGCATCAAGGATCTCGATCACATCTTCTTCCCTTTCCCTAAGTCTTGCTTGCTCTGGTGGACCCTCGCAAATATTTTGAGACTACAGGCACAAATCACATAGAAGCAAGTGCTGATTGGCAAAGGAATCAGCTTCTTAGCAGCACTATGGAATGCAATAAGAGGGAAAACCCTCAGGAAGATTTGGAGGGAGTGGTGTGCCCGCAATTTTGGAAACCCTCCTAAAGATTAGTCGATCGAGAAGTCTCTATTCCTCCTTGGCAAAAGAATCTCCAACTCTAAGAGCTCCCCACCTTTTCGGCACCAAAGTATTTCTCATTGAGAACAACAAGCTTAAACCCAAGTGGGTCCCGCATGAAGGGGAGGAGAGGGTTGTTAACCTCATTTCTAACTCTCTCTAGTCTCTCTCTAGTCCCGCAAGTTTTGCCCCTGCTTTGTGGGATACAAGGGTCCCAAGGGCACTATTCCCATTCACTTATAACATGTTCTTTCCATTTAATTAAAATCCGGGGGAGTAGGCCAAGGTCAAACTTTCTTTTGAGTGAAAAAAAAAATCTAGAATTTAATGAATTCTCGGTCAAAACCGAAAAAAAACCCAATTGACCATTTAGAAACTCTTGAGTTCCAATATCATCTTCTTCCTCCATGGGAGCGTCCTAAAGAATTGGTTTCATGGCTTCCATCCAACTTCCCTCTTTCCTTCCAATGATGGGACTTGTAGAAAGAGGTTATTTATTAGCACCTTAAGGAATTTTGAGCCCTATAAAGAAGAAAAATATAGGATTTCCAAATAACATAAAGAACTCGAGATCACCCAAATATTCCTCGAAGATATTTCCTTCTTTCCTTCCAATGATGGGACTTGTAGAAAGATGTTATTTATTAGCATCTGAAGGAATTTTGAACCCTATAAAGAAGAAAAATACAGATGTTTTCTTTAGATGAGAAGAAGAAATGAATAGCAGACCGGCCACAACTAGGATATACCAAGTTGGTGGCCAAGAATTCGGAAGCTTTTTCAGTTGACAAGATGGTCTGATGTAGGACTTCTTTGTCGTAGGTTTTAGTATGCTAGCTAACCAAGAAACGGTATTTCGTTTCGGCAAGAGAACAAATGATTTGCCACTTGATGTTGAGTCTCATGGGAGCCTAATTAATGTTTGAAGAACAAAAGATGCATTCCTGCCACCAAAAGAGCATTCCTTTCAAAGTATCTAACCTAACGTTGGACATCCTTTCAATAGAGGAAAATGAGCTTCTAGGCTATATTGGAGCAAAGAAAAGCTTTTCTAAAATCTTTGAGGTAAAGAAGAGAACCTTTGTCTACTACTAAGCCTCTAGGAGTCGCACAGAAGAAAGAAACTCCAAGAATATTTGACCCATGAATATGTGAAAAGAGGAGAATGTTTCTTTGATAAGATTTTATAGATTTCCACATATTTTAAAAGTTGCATGCAGAATGTTAGAAAGTTTAAATGTCTACAAACCTGAAAGAAAAGGTTCCCTTTAGTATAACATCGCATGAACTTAATACATTTTAAACAATTAATGAAATCTAATATATTAGAGTGGAAGTTCAATCATTTTTAGGGATACAATTTTATAGTAGAGCATCCATAGAGAACTACACCAGCGAAGTCCAAAGTGAAATAAGCAATACAAAAGAGATCATTGAAGAAAAAATTTAAGAAGATCAAGTCAAACTCATGAGATAGCTCTAGCACACTTATTGAGATTGATGCTCCTTGCATCCACACTTCTACCAATACAGATCAACAAGATGATAGAAGAAATAATTAAGAAAAAACTTGTGATGAAGGAGCAGATTTTCCACTTGCCAATCGATGTGATAGATAGACCATGTATAAACCATAAAATAGGAAGGGGACCTCTTGAGATAAGAGAGAGTCACAACCTTCATATAAATAATTTGAAGAAGAAAATGAAGATCAACCTAGATGTCACATGCCCATTTTTATTAATTGTGGATCCTAAAGAGTGAAACTCTTGTGCCTCCTCATTTTTTTCATTTATTGTGGGCATAGAGTTCTTACTCTTATCAAGTTGTTTCACTCAAATTTGTAATGAATCCTCCAATTAAGTGAGACCAAAACCAGCTTCGAGTTCTCCTTCATTATGAGATAATTATCATTCCTCTTGTGTAGCTTGAGAGGGAACACTTAGGCTAATTTCAAAGTGGATCACCTTATTATTGAATGATAATTTGCATGATATCTCTCCTCCTCTTGATGTGCCTATTGTTTAAATACAATACCATGGCTTTTAAATAATTTCCCTTGGATCATATAGACCATAATTTTAAGAATATCCATGAAAGAAACATTTATTTCTCCTTAGTTATGGGTTGTTTGGATTTTTTGTTTGAAATAAAAGGAAGTTCGGCCATGGCCTACTCTCTCGGACTTTAGTTAAAGAAGAGAAAGAAGTTACAAGTGAATGGGACTTGTGCCCTTGGGACCCCCCCGAATCCCACAAAGCAGGTGCAGAACTTGGCCTATAGCATGTTACAAAGGAAGTTAACAATCCTCCCCTCCCCCTCATGCAGGACCCACTTGGATTTGAGCTTGTTGTTCTCGATGAGAAACACTTTATGATGCCTAAAGGGTGGATACCTCTTACAATTGGAGATTCTTTTTCCAAGGATGAATAGAGACTTCTCAATCAACTACTCTTTAGGAGGGTGTCGGAACTTTATGGCACATCGCTCCCTCCACATCTTCGAAAGGGTTTCCCCAATTATAGCATTCCAAAGAGGCACTCAGAAGCCAATCTCTTCACCTAGTAGTGCTTACTTCCAAGTGATTTGTGCTTGTAGTCTCAAGATATTCTTGAGGGTTTGCCAGAGAAGTAGCGACTTGGGTTAATCAAAGAAGATGTGACCAAGGTCCTCAATGCTACGGTGGCATCATTTACACCACGGTGGAGCCCCAGAGATTTTGTTGGCCTTTAGGTTGGTCTAGATACCACGGTGAAGAATTTGCCACATGAGAACCGATTTTCTGATCTCGATGAGTGGATGCCATAAGGACATAAAACTTCAAATCCCAATGTAGTCTTGTCCAAGTCAGGCACCACTTCTGGTTAAGTGTGAGGTGAAAGTCCGTGTTCACCTTGATTCTAGGAATTTTGGGAAGACAATTTCCGTTGTGCCACCTAAGACCATGATGGCTAGGCAGGTTGTACGTTATAAGAAGACGGGTTTTTGAACATTCCCAAGCGATGCATCTACTCTATAGGAGAGTCCATTCTTCATAGTTGACTCTTAATTCAGGGTGTATGCCCTCAAATCTGATCCACTAGCTAGTTTCTTGTTTGTACAGGTGTTTCCACTTTTTGAAACCCCTGTTCCAGAGCCTCTTAGCAATTCGGAGGTTTCAGGCTTAGCAACTCAGAGGTTCCACGAGGCCACATCTCATGGGAGCAAAGCATTTAAACCAACATTTCTCAAATAGAAAATATAGCGCTTCTTACGAGAATAAGCCTCTAATGGTGTCTTTTCAGCAAGTTCTTTGTTTTAACTTTTGTTGATAATGTACAATACAATAATCATTGGCTCTACCTAGAAGTGGTTCGGAAGCCTTTGCAATTCAATTTCATCTATCTGTCTCCAAAGTGATTTGATCTCCGAATTCAATAATGCTATTTGTAGAGCTTGCATTATTTCCTAGTTCATCTCTAAAGCCACTTGGGCACTGAAAGCATCAAGGAAAATATTTCATGTCATCGTACACCAAAATCTATGTCGAGAAGTAGAAGAAAATAGATAAATGAAGGAACCAGAAAACTTTTTTCTTATAATCAGGATATAGTAATGGTGTTATCTTCCCATGCACGGCCACAAATATGATTTCAGGTTGTCATCAATATGCCCTATGGATGAACATTTTACAATGTGAAGATATGCTAGGTAACACCATATCTCAACTAGTGTCGAAATCATCTATATATAGTCTCTTGATCAGTGTGGCCTTCCACGGACTATTAGACATGAGTTAAAATATGTGGCTATCCAACATCTTCATAGTGGTTTATGGCAACACCATGTAGTGGTTTTCTGCCCATACATTGACAATGCATGAATTCAAGTGACTTGTATAGAGCAAACTCAAGGAAAGGATTTCGTGTCCTTTTAATGTATCTTAAAAGATTATGATGTCAATGATGCCTTACTACTAGCCCTTGAGGGGTGGAATGCCCTATAGACCATCTGTCTATGGATAGGGTTGTTGATCCCCAAACCACCCCCCCCCCCCCCCCCCCCCCACATGTAGACATATCTTACAAGGGAGATACATGCCATTAGGAGGCCACTCTCTTAGCCTAAAAAATCAATCCATCAAAAATCATCAGAATTATCTAAAGTCCAATCTTAACGTCATCTCACTTCATATAGAGGAACCTCCCAATGTATAGCACTCTCACATGGGTTCTTCTAGGAATTAGGGCCTTACAAAGAATAGCATGATTGAAAAATCATGGCGAACCATGAGGCTGAGGTATTTAGCATATTTTTAAAAATATTTTATGGAAAAATAAGAGAAATATTTCATGGTATTCTATTATGGCCCTCAGAAAATGGTCACATATAGTCTACGATGATAAAAAGAATCTTCCACTCTATCAATAGGAAAAGAAGCGATCCACTGTATACGCATCCCAAGGTCCACCACATTCTTTGAGGACAACAAAACATCATCTTTAGATGATGAAAAATAGATTTATGAACCTACTATCGCCCAATTGAAAAAAATCATCACCATAATGGGTGGACTAGAGAAGGTGAATGGACCAGAGAGATCTCAGAGAAAGGTCTCACATAATTAACATAAACTTGAAGCTTTTAATTATAAGAATAATTAAAAATCTGATTAATCTATATGAGTCACTCGAACATCTATGAAAACAAGGTGAGATGGCATAATGATAAAGCGAACTAACAAGTCTGTGGATCAAAATTGGTTTGGTAAGTGAACTACATAATTGATATAATGTGGGAAAGATTACGTTTTAGATTGTGACATGGAGATGGAGGTACATGTGAATTAGTGAAAAGTCAAAAGTATTTTGGACCACCCATTCAAACAGCAAAGTATGCAATATAACAACGACATTACAAGCGTTGAAACAAACCCTAGATAAGGATAAGCTTGAAAAGATTTCTTTCAAATGCCAACTTGTGTACAAGATAAGCTTCCAATGATTTCCTTCTAGTAAGGATAAGCTCCAAATGATTTGCACACACACACACACACATATATATATATATATGTGTGTGTGTGTGTGTATTGTTGCCTTCCAATGATTTCCTTCTAGTAAGGATAAGCTCCAAATGATTTGCACACACACACATATATATATATATATATATATATATATATATATATATATATATATATATATATATATATATATATATATATATATATATATATATATATATATGTGTGTGTGTGTGTGTGTGTGTATTGTTGCCTATCTGGATCAAGTTCTTACGACGCATATAAATTATGAAGAAGAACTAGAGAAGACTTAGTTCATTGGAGATCATATTCTTAAACGAACGATTTGATTCTTCTTCGCTATTATTTCCTAATTGAAGTTTCACAAAAGCGACGGGGACCTTCATCTCTCCAGAGAAGTATGCATTTAAGATGTTTCAAATAGTTCACACGATATAAGGTAGAATTGCGAAATCAACTCCGCCTCCTCAATCCCTCCGCCAATGGTTCTAAAAATCTGGTTTCTTATTGGATTGGTTGTTACGAAGTGTCAAGTTTTTCCAAAAATAACCAATAGTTTGTGGTTTTTGAGAATGAAGAAAAGACCTTTGAGGCCTTACAGGCTCGTGCTTAGCAGGTTTGGCACACAACTTTATGCCTCTTCAAGATTCCCAAAGTTCATTCCTATTGAGTCTAAAGTCATTCGTACCAAGTGCTTCTGGAAGCTAAAGAAAAAGGCTAATGGTACTCTAGAAAAGTACAAAGCAAGACTTTTTGAACCCGGGTACTAACAAGTTGAAGTCGTTGATTTTTGTAAATCATTTGCCTGGACTGCAAGGATGACTACTATCTGAGTAGTACTAGCTATGGATGCACATAAGTGTTGACTAATCTATCACATGGATATCAAATCAGCATTCTTGAATCACGACCTCAAGGAGGAGCTATATATCTTTCTTATCACTAGGGTTTGAGACTCCCCATTCAGCAAAGAAGGTATGTAAGCTGAACAAGGCATTATATGGGTTGAAACAAGCCCTAGAGCATGGTACCAGTGGATGGATAAGTATCTGTTTGATCTAGGTTTCAAAACATGCTCTTCTCATGCTAAGTTCTAAGTTCTAAAGAGAGGCGGGAAGACAATTGTGCTTGTGATTATAGGAAATGATGATGCTCTTCCTCTACAAACGAAAGATGCCTTGCATTCAAAATTTGAAGTGATCGACTTGGGCTTAATGAATTATTTTGTAGGCCTTTAAGTTTGCCAAGAACTAGGGAATATTTTTATCTCTCAACAAAAGTATGCAAGCGAGATGTTGAAGACTTTTGACGTGTCGTATTGCAAGAAAATTTTTGCACTTATGGAGGTCAACACAAAATTATCTATTGAAGATAATTCACCTCCAGTGCGAGAGACACACAAGAAGCACACAAAAGGAACACAAGTGAGACAAGAAACATGATGAAGACGGATGGCTAGAATAGCTCTATCTATTCACGATGAACTAAACTCAAGTAAGAGCTAAATAATACCCTATTTACAAAGTACCACCACATATGAGTGAATCATGTATGTGGTAACATGGGGAAAAAACTCTAGCCGGTACACTACAAGGAATACGAGCGTATAGCGATGGTTAAGGTGACACAATTTTGTCACTATAAAATTGCAAAATGCATCGTAATGAGCGTCGTGCGTGGACCGTCGATTAAACGACGAGTCAAATGACATTTTTTTCGACTTGTGTTGCGATGGGGTCTGCAACGCTCGCATAGAACGTCGCTAACATGACGGTTTTAAAAAGCATCGCATAAGCGATGCTTTTACGTCACATAAGCGACGCTTTTTTGACGTCGCGTATGGGACGCCAACTCTACGCGTAGCATCGCTTACACAATAGTCTGTTGACGAAAAAAAATTAAAATGTTGGAGGCTCTTTGATCAGCATTTTCATGCATCTGATCGAAGAGCTCTCCAATGTTTGCAATTGCGCTGCACTTACGAGCTAAAGCAAGTATATGCAAGTCTTTGTTTCTCTCTTTCTACATCTTTCTCTCTTTGAATTCTCTCTTTCTCTCTCTCTCTCTCTCTCTGTCTTTGTTGACTCTCGCTCTTGTTCTCCTAATTGTTGACTCTAGTTCTTGAAATGTTACAGAAGTTCAAGTTTGCCAACATCTATATATCTACAACTTGAGAATACAACATGAACGAAAGAAAGGAGAAAATAACACTACATACATGCAGCTTTGCATCGGTATATTTTTTAAAAATATTGGAATAAGAAAAAACAACATATTGGGTGTCATTAGCTAGTATGAATATGATGTTTGATATTCAAGAACTCTCTTCATTAATTCACCCTTGGAATCATCGACATGCACAATAGTGAAAGGTACAAGAACTCTCTTCATTTATTCACCTTGGGATCTATTGTCGAACTCCTCGTCTAGCTCATCAGGTTCGGCAGCCTCTGCGTGTGAGAGACCAGGATCCATATGGGGTGGTAGGCGTGGGCGAAATTTGTAATGCCAAGCTCCGGTCAGGAACATGTAGAGGAAGAGGAAATGGACCAAAATTATGGTGATAGGGTTCTTCCATCTACAAATATCAGAAAACCACCTCCCAAAGGCAATCATACCCGACAGAACACCCAAGATCCTGAACCAGTTAGCCTTGCTCTTGTGCATGCTCCACAGATTGCTATCCACATCATTGTCAGCTGCATCCTTGACAGTGAACTCGTGAATGCTGGTGTCAATATCTTTCATATCTTCATCCATTAGTGTAAATATTCTACCCACAGAATGCCTTCATTCATAAAAAATGTTATTATGAAAGTATTATTGTAATTAATACACACATAGCATATGATCTCATTACATAAATTTGTAATTCACGTTTTCCAACAAACTTTAAAATTACTCTTACAAGTCTCATGGCCAGCGGACTGCTTTTGTCATGGGAGCTGGACGTAAGACCGAAACATACAAAGGACTTCATTCTCCTTCCTCTTGGGCTAGCCGTTCTCCTTTATCACCGCTCTCGTTCTTGAACCTTCCGGCGGAGGAGCTTGCTACTGTGATTTTTGGCTGTGACCATGCGACTTACAATGAAGACGTCACACAAATTCTGTTTGGTATACTTTATCTATCCTCTTACTTTCTATCACAGATATACGTCTCTCCCTTTAAACCATAATGCATCATATCATGGTTTGGATTTCTCATTTTGAGATTCCACTTTGCATCATATCATATCATGGTTTGGATTCTCTCCTTATGCATGAATAATAGCTTGATCATTAGCTTTTGTGCATGTCCAGGCCTTCGAGCTTCTCATATCATCTATGTAAAGAATGTCCGACCAGCGATGCCACTATTTTTGTTTAATTACATTGATAAAAAGTTGCATGGTATTTTTGAGGTAGATAGCTATGGAGAGATGAACATCAATCCATATGCCTGGACTGATGGGAAGTAGAAGACACAGTTTCCAGCTCAGGTTCTTTCCTTAGATTTAATAATCTCTGATATTACATTAGGTCACTGCCTGAGGCAAAATGAGGTTTTGTTTACATGTAGGCACGCGTACGGGTGAGATGTCAGTGTGCACCATTGACAGAAAGCATATACAAGGGAGCATTAGTAGCGGAGAAAATCCTATTTGAGTTATTTCATGTGCAGACAGATAAGCTTATATCTCTTTTCATGAGAAACTCGTTGAGTGTCAGTAGAAAACATGGGTCCATCTGGCATCAACAAAGGAGAAGAATATACAAGGGAGCATTAGGTGCAAGTTATGTGAATTATTCACAAGAGAAAAACCTATTTGAGTTAAATCATGTGCAGACATATAAGTTTATATCTCTTTTCATGAGAAACTCGTTGAGTGTCAGTAGACAAGTTGTGGGTTTACAACGTGGTTCCATCAACAAAGGAGAAGCATATACAAGGGAGCATTAGGAGCGAATCATGTGAATTATTCACACGAGGAAATCCTGTTTGAGTTAAATCATGTGCAGACAGATTAGCCTATATCTCTTTTCATGAGAAACTCATTGAGTGTCAGTAGACACGTTGTGCGTTTACAACGTGGGTCCATCAACAAAGGAGAAGCATATACAAGGGAGCATTAGCAGCGATTCAGGAATTATGTGAATTATTCACAGGAGAAAATCCTATTTGAGTTAAATCATGTGCAGACAGATAAGCTTATATCTCTTTTCATGAGAAACTCGTTGAGTGTCAGTAGACAAATTGTGGGTTTACAACATGGGTCCATGTCAGGGGACAAAGGAGAAGATGTTGACGGTTGCAGGCTCGAATAGTAGCTTGATCATTAGCTTTTGTGCATGTCCAGCCTTCGAGCTTCTCATATAGCTATGTAAAGAATGTTTGACTAGGGATGCCACTATTTTTGTTTAATTACATTGATAAAATGTTGCATGGTATTTTTGAGGCAAACAGCTACGGAGAGATGAACATCAATCCATATGCCTCCACTGATGGGAAGTAGAAGACCCAGTTTCGAGCGTAGGTTCTTTGCTTAGATTTAATAATCTCTAATATTACATTAGGTCACTGTCTGAGGCGTAACGAGGTTTTGTTTACATGTAGGCATGCGTACGGGTGAGATGTTAGTGTGCACCATTGACAGAAAGCATATACAAGGGAGCATTAGCAGCGAATTATGTGAATTATTCATAGGAGAAAATCATATTTGAGTTAATTCATGTGAGGACTGATAAGCTTATATCTCTTTTCATGAGAAACTCGTTGAGTGTCAGTAGACAAGTTGTGGGTTTACAACGTGGGTCCATAAACAAAGGAGAAGCATATACAGGGAGCATTAGGAGCGAATTATGCGAATTATTCACAAGAGAAAATCATATTTGAGTTAAATCATGTGCAAACAGATAAGCTTATATCTCTCTTCATGAGAAACTCGTTGAGTGTCAGTAGATAGGTTGTGGGTTTACAACGTGGGTCCATCAACAAAGGAGAAGCATATACAAGGGAGCATTAGCAGCGAAGCTTATATCTCTTTTCATGAGAAACTTGTTGAGTGTCAGTAGACAGGTTGTGGGTTTACAACGTGGGTCCAGGTCAGGGGACAAAGGAGAAGATGTTGACGGTTGCAGACTCGAACAGTAGATCATTAGCTTTTGTGCATGTCCAGGCCTTTGAGCTTCTCATATCAGCTATGTAAAGAATGTTCGACTAGGGATGCCACTATTTTTGTTTAATTACATTGATAAAAAGTTGAATGGTATTTTTAGGGTAGAGAGCTATGGAGAGATGAACATCAATTCATATGCCTTGACTGATGAGAAGCAGAAGACACAGTTTCTAGCTCAGGTTCACTGTCTGAGTCGTAATGAGGTTTTGTTTACATGTAGGCACACGTAGGAGTGAGATGTCAGTGTGCACCATTGACAAAAAGCATATACAAGGGAGTATTAGCAGCAAATTATGTGAATTATTCAAAAGAGAAAATCCTATTTGAGTTAAATTATGTGCAGACTGTAAACCTAGGCATGCACACTATTGTATCAAGTTTGACAATGATCCTTTGCTTCCAGCCCTTATCATTGCCATCATGGAATTGGATGGACAGTTATGCCTCTCAACAACGGTTGGTATTTCCCCAAGAACACATTGAAATTCACAAATTGCTGATCTTCTAGCACTGATTTCTTCAACTAAGCTCGATCTATATCTAGGCATAGTATCACTACTTTGTTTACATGTCTCTCTCTATATGGTGACCCATTACAATGACATATCTCCCTCAATAGCTCTCTATAGGATTTACTGCCACAACCTGACTCTCTCTCTCTCTCTCTGTCTTTGTCTCTTTCCTTTTTCTCTTTTCGTTCCACCGTCGCTCCATCTCAGCCACCTTCTTCTCTCTCTCTGTGTACTTAAGCTGATGGCAAAAAAATGACACATGCAAAATCGTAGATGGGCAACAATAGTGCATTTCATGTTCTTGAGCATAAATACATTGAAACAAAGGCCTCTCTCATTCAGTGCCTCTCTTTTGTGCTCTTTGTCAACAAATGGGAGGAATTTCTAATGATAATGACGAAATAAAAAAAAACAAAATTGCTATCTCTCTCTACAACGCACATATACAGTCCCTTTCTCTTGATAAAGAAAAAAACAAAATCAGAAATAAAACCATAGCTTTCTTCTTTGTTTTGCATCACGAGAAAGAAAACTGTCAAATTTCTTGTGGAGGAAAGAAAAAGAGAGGTGAGGGACGAGAGATAGAAGCCTCTCTCTCTCTCACTCTCTTTTTCTCGTTCTCATTTTCTCTCTCTCTCTCTCTCTCTCTCCCCCTCTCTCTCTCTCCCTCTCTCTCTCCCTCTCTCTCTCTCTCTCCCTCTCTCTCCTCCTTTCTCTATTGGCATGGTAGTCACAGATGGAGAGCTTGAGAGTTAGGGTCATAGAGAGAAATACAGTATTTATAAAGCATCAACAACAAAAATGGTTTCTAAAATTTTGAACTAGGGTTTTTACTCAACAGAACTTAGGATTTCTTGTTACTAGGGTTAGCAACTCATAATTTATGGCTAAATATATTTACTATGGGTTTAAAACCCAGGTTTTCTTATGGTAAAAATGTTTAGTTTCCAAGGGTTAGAAGTGAGTTTTTTGGGTTTTTGAGATAGGTTTTTGATGTTTCTAAGGGTAAAACTATCATGATTATTTAATGGCTATAAGATTCATGGATTTTTTTATTTCTCTTTGAATATATACATGGTAACTTTTATGGGTTTTTGTGAAAATACAACTATGGTTTAAGGGTTAATAGACTTTTCAAAAGCAAATATACAAGTTTCTAGGGTTATGCTAGGTCAAATACTCTTTAAAAGTGCAAATGAAAACTTCTGATCACACACTTAATCAGATCAATCAAATATGTGAAACGTTTTCAACACTATTCATCATCCAATAGTCTTATCATTAGATCTCAGTCAGAAAAGTAAATAAATAATTTTCAACTAAACTTGCACATCGTCTTGATGGGCCAACCTGAAAAATCAAATAGATGTGTATCACGATTCTTTTGAAACTTGTTTTAATTTTTATATATTTTTTTCAAATATTGAAACATGATTTTTTTATGCATATGTAGGTTCCAAGAAAAATAAAGAGGATTTTAAAGTATGTAAGTCATGATAAAAAAGAGTGTTCGATCAGCATACTACCCTAAAAAGTAAAACAAAGTCCACCTATAGAAAATACTTAGACTTTCGAGTAAAAATCTTTCCTATTGAATCGTTTCGATGTCAGTCATATTTTTATATAAATGTTCTCATGTTTGGTTTCTGTACACCTATCACAAAATAAAACTAGCTCCACTACTGCATAACTCTACTGAGAAGTGGTTTTGAGACCATATCTAAGTCATGAAAATTGTTTTTTTCTTTTTCTTTTATTTTTCGTTTTCATTTTCTTTCTCTTTTTATCTTTCTTTTTCTTTTTCTTTTTCTCTTTCTTTTTATTTTTCTTTTCCTCTTTGCAACAACCATTAATGTACTTCTTTTTCATTTATTTCTTTTTTTTTGTACTTTTTTTGTCAAAAGAGAAAGGCCTAATCCCTAATCAAAGCTCAAGATCTAGAGGCATGCACTAGAAAGATTTCACTTCCTAAGTTTTTTGAGAACTTCACATAGCCTATCCATATAAAATAAGTCCATCTTTTTACTAAGAACTTCAAGTAAGAGTGTACTATCTAGGTCATCATAATGGCTATGAGGTATCTAATCCTACTTTCTCAAGTGAACACATCCCTAATAGCATCTCTAATCACTTCTTATTGCAATATAAAACCTTCTTCTATTTGTTGAGAACACCATGAAATGCAAGCATGATGTGAATGAAAATCAAATGCACAAAATAAAACTTAAGATGGAAAAATCCAATAAAGTACATTCACCTGAGTTAATATTCTTCAATAGAATCATCATCATTATCATCTTCATCTTCATCTTCATCTCATTATTGTGCTTTTTCTACAATAATATCATTGTCCTTTGGTCTTTTGTTAATCAAGGCTTCTACATGAATACATTTCAATGCTTTTAGTTATTCAATTTTGCTGGTAAAAAACTCAATTCTACTCTTCAATATTGAAACCTCAAAATCGATTGCCTCCTTTACATCTTTAAGTCTAATGCCGAGTACTTGCATATTATTAGACATTGTATTTATCGTTTGCATTAAAGTTAAGATTATTCCAATTTTTTTTTTGTATAGATTCATTTGCTCTAGTTTGCATATCTTTAAATCTCTCTTCACATCTTCTAAATTTTTCTTCAATCATTTCCTTCACATACGAATCATTGACTTGTGTTCAAATGAACTTCGTTTGACTATGGTATATGCAAGATTCTTTTACTATGCTTTAAACTACATCTTCCATTTTCTTTGATTTTTTAACTTTAATTTTTTCTTTTTAATTTCAAAAATTCATGTATTTTTATTTATTTTTAATACTTTTTAGGATTTTTATGCCTTTGTTCTTTTTAAAGAAGGTAAACTATAATTCATACTAAATAACAATTGAAAAGAAGACCTCAAGGTGATTTGTTTCACCTAATGCAGAATATGAGTGGTCAAAATCAAGCAACAAAATTAATCTTTCTTTTTCATGTGCATGCAAACAATGTAGATATTGAAAAAACTTGAAAAGTGAATACCTAGAAATCTAATTTGAAGCCTAGGTTATAGGTTCGTGGAGTGAAAAATACTTTTACATTTACTTTTTGAAAAACTTAAATACAAGTAATTCTAATTGTGCATGAAAAAGTGCTTTCTCTATCAATTGAAGGTGTGGGTGGAAAGTTGAGGATCTCTATCTCTAGGGGAACCCCCTCACTTAGAGTTGGGTCCACTCTATGAGGGGGAGCTAGGCACGGTGGCAGAACGAGTGGATGGGGTTGAATGAGGCCTCGAGGGTGTCATGTCGCTCCTACCCGGTGGGCAAATTTGGCATGTTGGGTGCCTTTTTCTAGGGAGTGGTGGCTCGAAGGCTTTTCATGGGGGAACAAAAAATTTTTCACCTGTAGATTGTCATGGAGTAGAAGAACTAGGTGGTCATGGAAGAAGCACGTGACCGGAAAATGAAAGTAGAATAATTCAACGTGAAAACACTATCCTCATCAATACCCAAGAACTATATCAAATGTATACAATCAATGGGGTGATTGACTAATAGACTAATACATCAGAAGTGATCATGAAAAGATAGATCAAGAAACCTAAATAAAAAAGTGAATCACTATCCAAGTGATCGTGGATGATACAATCAATCGAATACACCGCTATAGTGTGGATCAAGCAAATGTAATGTTGGATTGGTCTTCTCTACTACTGTGACAAAAAGACCTTCTCCTTCTCTTCACTCTTTTTTACTTCAATCTTCAGTCTTCTTAGCTTTACTTCAAAACTTTATCTTCAAATCATGGGATTTTTTGAAAATATTCATGGGCAAAAAACTTTCATTAGTTTATTTAAAAAAATAAAAGAAACACATTCATGAAAAACTTATTATTTGATTTGATTTTGTTTTGATTGTCGACTTTTAATTTTATTTTTCTAAGATTCTACTTATCTAAGTTTTTTCACTCTCTTTATTCTCTTTTTTATTTTCCTTCATTTTGTTTTATTTTTTATTTTCTCTTTATGTTGATTATTACTTGAAATTTTTAATTTTCTTATAGTAATTCTTAGAGACATACTTATTTATTTGTTACATCATTAGTATTTCTTCCAATGCAAAGGTACTGACTGGTGTTGCAAATAACGGCAATTGTACAGGAAAGAACTATAAACAAATGGAACCCCATGAAAAATCATAATAAAAAATGTCCATTCAATAAGTGGCGAATGAAAGGCCCAAGACAAAATGTAGATGCTACTTGTAAGGGTGTTGTCTTCTTAAGCGAATCAAAAGACCTCATATTGTATTTTTTTATTCAAAAGGATCCAATATAAATCTGTTGCAAGGATGAGCAAAGCACTCCCACCGATGCAGTTATATACCCTTTCCTCCCCATTCCATTCTCACTCACATAAGTAAAAAACTTCCGAAAATCCTTTTTCTTTATATGACATTTTTTTTTAATCAAATCATAGAAATGAGAAATAAGTTTGGTATTCTTGCCCTCACCAATAACTTTGTCATTCACTTTCTCAGATTGGGTCATTGTAACACCATCACGCATGTTTGAATAAGGATTTCTCTTAAGGATGCAAAACTTCAGTCTCTAAAACAATGCCTTACAAATGATCTATGAATTATGCCGATACTTGACGAAACTTAAGAAAGAGAGCAAAGTTCAAAAGGTCAGTTTGAAAAGAATTCTCTAAATCTATGTTTTGCAATCATCAATGTTGTCGGGGCATGAACAAAGACCACCGACTGGATCACTTCATGTTTTTCAATGGGTTCTAATGTGTGAATATACGTGGGGTGCTTTTTCAGTGCACTTTGGGACTTAAGACGTGGAAAAAGTGTTGTATGAAGTGTTTCTCTATATTCTAGTGATCTATGCATATGGTAAACATCTTTTGACTACATGTGTGTAACATTCAAGTATGGAAAGATAAAGTGAGAACTGATACAGAAAATTAACCCTATACGAATTAGGCAACTATGAGTATGTATTTTAAAATAATCTTCAAGTTCATTTACTAGATGAGGTGGTAACATTCAAGTTTGTAAGGAAGAATGAAAACTCATATAACAAAGAACCCTATACAAATTATATAATTTTAGATAAGAGTCCTAAGATAATCTTCAAGTTCTAAGACAAAAACTATTTGATTTAAATCTCATCCGCTAGAGACACCTTGATGGAAGGCTTTGAGGGATTGCAGCTTTGATTAGCATGTACTACGTTGCTGTCCACCTTCTTGTTCATAATACTCCTGAAAATCACGTACTCTTTGATGTTCTTAAAGAGAATCATTAGAAAAAAACAACTATTTTTGTGAAAAATTAAAACACTCATGTTTTTCATTAATTACTTTAAATTTTAACTTATGCACAAAGATTTCTGATTTGCATATATGTTATTCTCAAACGTGACTCAATGTAGATGAAAACTAGAAAGAGAGAGAGAGAGAGGAAGAAAACGCAAGACACACAGGATAAAGGTACTGAAAAAAGAGAACTTAATAGATAAAAAAGAGACCAGATATTCCAAACATCGTTAATAAAAATGGTCTGAACTAATATGAACTCAATTGAAGAAGATATTTAAAACTGGGACCAAAGACTAAAGGAGATATAGATAGATCTCTCCAGCCATGCACTCCCACTATGGATCTTAGATGGTGATCAAGATAGATGGTAGCTCAAGGCGGTAAGCCCTATGTGGACTAGAATTGGACCCTCTAATGGCTCAAAATAAAACAAAACATGATCATCGATGCATAAGAAAGCATCGCCATTCGGTCCATCAAGTCTAGACTTGTCATTTACATGGTACAGCTTGTCTACTAAACATGCACACATAGATACACACAGAGACACACAATCACATACACACACACGCAGGTTGTTTCATGAATTTTCACAAAGGCGGTAGCTTCTCAAATTCACCAAGGTGAAAATGAGGTAGAAATGTATATAAAGACTTCAGGGTTAGATAGATGAGGATATCCTTCTTTGAGGATTCCTTTGAGAATTTTCAGGAACAAGGGATAACGAGGATGTAAACATGGAGGTATATATCTAACAGAAATGCGGTAATGGAAAGAAACGATCGATTGATTGCATAGGTTCCAAGGATCATAATGAATGAAATGAATGTACACTTATCTTATTAGGAAGATAAAACAAATACTTTTTTTTTTCAATGTATATTCAGTAGAAAGAACTTCAAAGACACACGAGTTGACACTTCAATGTATTTTTTCTTTAATGACCTGAATCTTTGGTATGGCTCAAACTATGATTTTTTCACAAGATAAAGGCACTGAAGAGGTAGCAAAGAGAACAATGAAAGAAAAGATGGCTATAACTGAATGATCTCCATCGATATGTATCTCATCTTGGAGTACTTTGTTGGCATAAAGGAAGCCTTGGCGCCTAACACTTGCACAAACATATTGTATTTTTTTATGAATCAACATTGAGTCTAATTTGCTTAATGGACTAAATAACCCTTATAAAGTCCCCGAATATGGTATCTACGTCAAGGATGTTACCTTTTTAGATTTAAATGTGAACAACGCATTCTTCAGTGTGATTCGCAAGAGATTTTGTACATCAAACCACCCATAGATTTTCAATTAGAAAAAACACCCTCATTTTATTCAAGCATGAAGAAAGCACTTATCCAAGTGTGGATTGAAACAGAACGATTCAAGACTACAACGATGATAAAATGTTCAAGGAAAAGAGGCCTTCTTCTTATGCATATATAATGATAGTTTCATGATCGAAAGAAAAAGACTAGGAGGCAACGAAGGCCATGAATAATTTTCTAAAGGAGTATAAGATTTTGGCCTTGGAATCTTCATTGATTTTCTAGGAATTTTAGCTATATATTTGCATAATGTAAACTACTCAGTGATCCAAAGGAACTTTATGATACATGTGCCTTACGAATTCGAAATGCGTGCTTGGAAATTAATCAAAATATCAATCTTTAAACTATTCGTAATGCCGAGTAAGGGTATCCAATTTAGGTAATTTAGTTCTTTCAAGTTATATATGGTTCTATACTATATCCATGATCATGTGACCTATATTTCTGTATGTTCTACATGTATAGGAAAATTTGATTCTTGGAGTTAAACATAATCAGCTGAACGCAATCACAAGAGTTTTGAGGTCCGTCAAACACAGTAAATAGCGGTAATTTGTATGCAAATAAGGCTATTGTTTTCAAGGAAGTTTGGCAATAGCCTACTCTCCCAAACTTTATTTAAAATAAAGGAAACAATTGTACACGTGAATGGATCTAGCACCTATGGGACCCCGGAGTCCCACAAAGCATGGGAACAAGATACAAAGCTAACGGGCTTTACAAAGGAGGTTGATAACCCTCGTATTCCCTTCATGTCAGGCCCACTTGGATTTAATCTTCTTGTTCTTGAGGAAAAAACCCTCTATGGTGCTTAAAAGGTGGGGGCTTATTAGAATTGGAAATTCTCTTGCTTAGAAGGAAAAGAGATTTTGTGATAGACCACTCCTTGGGAGGGTTTCAAAAATTGACAACACACCTCTTTCTCCAAATCTTCAAGAGGGTCTCATCTCTTATAGCATTCCATAAAGATGAGGAGTAGCCAATCACCCTACCCAATAATGCTTGTTTCAAGCTGATTTGTTCCTGTAGCAGCAAGATTTTTTCACGGATTCTCCAAATCGAGATAGATTTGGGGCACGAGGAAAAGATGTGACCCAAATCCTCATTGCCGCAATCACATTGCCTACACCACTATACATTCCCATAGATTTTGCTAACCTTTGTATTGGTCTAGATTCCCTGATAGATGATTTGCCACATGAGCACTATCTTTTTTACCTCGATGAGGGGGTGTTAGAGAGACATGAACTTCAAATCCCCCACAAGTTCGTCTAGGTGAGACACCACTTCTTTTTAAGCATGATATGATCATCCAAGTTCTCCTTGATTCTAGGTATTTTTGTTAGGCTATTGCGGTTGTGCCATTTGAGACCCTCATGGTGCAGAGGATCTTGCTCGATGAGGAGGCTGAGCATTCTCAAGCAATTCATATGTTGTCTAAAATGATCCATTCTTCCTAGTTCACAATGCAAATAAGGGTTCTTTGGATGGAGGATCTCATAATTTAATAGTTGAGTAGATCAAAAAATGATAAAAGGACTACACTCAGCATGGATTCCTATTATTCTACAAGGAGAACTCATGAAGCTCAGAAACCTCCCAACAGTTTTAGTTTCTTAGGCATAGGAAAATAATAGAAACAGATTTAGACATAAAGATATGTAAACATAACGTGCCGTTAGTGATAGGGGATGTTTAGACTCTTTAATTCAACGTGAAGCATCAATGGCTTCACAGGTATAGTTGCTTACACCTCTAGAAATGAAGTCTTCACTTTCTTTAAGACACAATGTAATTCATCCAAGATACTTTGCACACTCTAACTAGAGAAAATGAGAGTCAAACGCAGTTTATCTCATGCAGATTTCTTACGCACACTCACAATACATTCCCAAAAATTAAGAAAGTTATCTATCTTCCCTTTCTATGGAGAGAGTGACTAAACTTCAATTCAAGCACAAAAGGAGATTGCTCCCTACCTATGCAGAAAAGGAACTTGAGAATGGAGCCTACGTTATACTAAAACATTACCTAACCACAATTCCACGAAACAATGAATAAAATATTGAGTATAACTTTGGACACATCGATAAAATGGCTATATGATTGCCAAAATAGGAAAATAGATATTGCTACCTCTAGTGCGGATAAAAGTAGGAAGGGTTCTTGCTAAAAAAGCATTTTTTTTATTGCAGTATCCTTAAGGTACATAAGCACTGGCTTTGGCAATTGAAGATTGGGAACTCTTGATAACTACATGAATTAAGTGAGCCCAATGACTACATATGCTAAGTCAAGTCTAGTTATGGTTGCATATATCACACATCCAACATTAAATAAGTGACAGTTTTCGCTTCATTACCTTCTAGATAATTCAAATTCAGAAATTTCTTTCCATGTTATTTCTTAATGGTTTGCAATTTATAAGCCAATGTCCATGAAGAAATCTAGAATATTCTTTATCTCCATATGTCGTACACTATCTCTCTTATAAACATCTTCAATTAAAAGAAAATATGCTAGATCTCCCATGTCAATGATCTTAAGCTGTCTTCCAAACCGTCTTTTGATAAAGTTTATATTTTCTTCACAATATCTCTTAATATTTAGATAATCAACATACACACAAGAGTAGACTCACATATCACCTTTCCTCTTTATGAATATATATTCATCTCCTTTGCGTTGATGGATTAAGCAACTAATTCAACAAACCACAAATCATTGATTCCATGCCCTAGGTCCTTTATTAAGACCACATAGGGCCTTCATTAATGTATAAACATAAATCTACTTGGGTTTAACTTCAAACAAATGACTTTAATCCTTGTATATAACCTCTTCTTGCTCTTCATTGACGAAAGCATTCTCCAAATCAAGTTTAAATAGGTTCCAACCTTTGCTTTGAGAAGCATAAACAAATATTTGATAGTGGTCATATTGGCAAAGGGGTTAAAGTTTTGTTTAATTTTAATGTGGCATTTATGAGAAAATGCATTTGAAGCAAGTCTTGCTCTGTACCTAGCAATGCTACCATCTAAAGTTAATTTTACCCTGTAGACCCATTTAATTCCTACCATCGAACAATATTTCCTTGGAATTAATGTCTAGGACTTGGTTTCTTCCAAGGCTCTCAATTCCTCTTGTATAGACTGTATTCATTATCTCGACTTTTTCGCATCTTTATAACAAGATATCTCTTGTACTTCTACTACCTTTCATGTATGCATAATGCCCAACCATAAAAGAAACATAGGTAAGTGTTTGGTAATAAACCTCCATTAAAGAGGTTATCTGATTAGTTCTCTTGATGTTTCTCCGCTTTCAAAATTCTTACAAGTATTTTAGATATCGGGTAAGATTATGTTAATGTTTACAAAAAAAATCAAGTCCAGGACATTGCTAACTGCCTTAAAAAGCCCAACACATCTTAGGTATGTACAACATGTGAGAAAATTATAACTAATTATGTTTTCAAAATCTATACGTACAAATTATTGAAGTCTACAAAATTAAATCCAGAAAAAATTAAAGGCATTATTTGTGGTACGGCTCATTAAATAACAAAGTTGGGGTATTCATGTTTTGTATTGAAAATGCAGGAGCAATGATGATAGGCTTCTACTACATGTTCAACATCTTAAACTAGTATCTACATAATAGGTACACTCATAAGAGGTAGATGTTCTTCTATTTATGGTTTCTTCCTTATTTTTAATGTGTTGATTTAAGTCAATCTTTGATACGCCAACTCATGGACGTTAATACAATAGAAAGAGTTTATAGTGATTAGCAAGAATTAAGATATTATTGGATAGAAAAAAATTATATATAAAGAAACGATATTGTCAAGGTCGGCCACTAATGTGGCAGATAATGCTAATCTGAGTTCAACTTGAATGGCATTGTGGATAAGATAATCAAGTATTTTAGAAATCAAAACTAGATAGGTATGTTTTGAAAATAAAATCAATAGGATGTTGCAAGATCCATATATTGTGCAATTTTTTCATCCAATGGGTAGAAGTAAAGATCATGTAACATTTGCACTTGTCAACAATGTTAAAAATATTTTAAAGAGTATAAGGAAGAATTTCGATAAGATTGTGTTGAAGATATGAACATTGATGAGGATTCAAAAAAAGTGATGCATATCTATCAACAAACTACATAAATATTTTAAGACTCTCCATGGTGTTCGGAGCATGTAGGAAAGTCCTATACGATACAATTGGCTCATTAAGTGTAGTTGAGTTTAATCATAGCTTCTTCAAGATACCTAGTAGATGAAATGTACCACATGTATCACAAAAGAGGGCAATGATTTGACTATCATGTTTTGGACAAAAGTGAACAAGGCAACACCAAATAAGAAGGATTGATAAAGGACTGAGTCGTTAAAAATCACCATGTTTCTCACCTTATCCTATTTTTGTTCATAGTTCATGGTTTTAGCAAATTCAACATAGTTCAAGTTTAGCTAATAATAGCTAACTAAACATAAGCTAGCTAATATAAATTTAAACTAGTAACAAGCTATTTAGTAATAGCTACTATGGTAACAAGCTAGTAGTTTATAGTAGAAGTAATGCATGCCTAGTAGGTAGTAAAAAAGTATTTAGTAATAGTGTAAGTTATGCTTACCTAGATGGCCAATAAAAAGAGAATTAGTAATGTTGATTAAGAACAAGCTATTGAATAATAGCTAATTAATAATAATTGCATAAGATCAATCTTATTAGTAATAACTACTTAGTAGAAATAGATAACTAGTAACAAGCTACGTAGTACCAGCAAAGTAAGAATAGACTAAATAGTAATTACTTAGCTACTAAGTATAAAAAAACTAAGAAAAAGCTATAGTAATAACTACTTAGTAGAAATGGCTTACCAGTAGCAAGGTAACTAGTAATAGCCAATTACTAATAACTAAGTAGGAACTAATTACTCAGTAAGAGCTAATAGGTAACAAGATAAGTATTAAAAACTTAACAAGATCTAGCTACTTAGTAAAAGCTAATTGGTAGCAACCTATCTAGTAATAGCTCAATACAAAAGTTAGTGCAAGTCCTACTTTGTGGGATTTAGGGGGTTCCATGGATACTAGGCTCATTCACTTGTACAATTGTTCTTTATTCTAATTAAATTTTGACACAGTAAGCTATTACAGAACTTACTTTTGGAAAAAAACGAACGTGCGTGCTAGTTAGTTATAGCTAAATGGCAACAAACTAATTATTAATAGCTAATTAAAAAAAATGACCAAGAACCAAGTACTTAATAATATGTAACTCGTAACAAGATGATTAGCAATAACTAATTACTAACAACTACCTAAGAACCAACTACTTGTTAATAGCCATTGTTGAAAGATAACACCTAGTAGTAACTAACCAAGAACCAACTACTTACTAATAGCTAATTGGTAACAAGCTAATTAAGGACTACTAAGACGTACTTGTTTTCTTAATGTAGATGGAACTATTTAAATGCTCTAAACAATCTAATCTCATGATAAACATCCAGATTTAAAAGTTTTAATCATTGAAATCATATCCTGTTAAGGGATTGAATTATAGATTCACTACATTTATGATGTTTAAATTTTTTAAATATCAAGCTCAACATGTGATGACACGTATCACTTTTTCATTTCTCTGACATGTATAGTAGTCATGCCGATATATGTCAGATGGAGTGAGTCAGCTTATGAGCGATAAGCTACACAAGAACAAATTCTGTGCTTGGAGATTCAGAATGATGAATTTCTTGATGGGAAAAGGCTCCTAGAAGTACATTGAAGGAGAGAATGAAAATGCTCTACAGTTACAAGAGAGGGGTCAGACTAAAGACAATTAAGAGCGTATGAAGAATGGAATCAAGGAGCATGAAAGGTAATATATTGGCTATCTGTTAGCATAAAGGCTAGCATGATTGGACACATATAGGATGCCAAGGCTCCGAAAGAGGCTTAGAATAGTTTGGTCACATGTATGAGACCAATACAAAGGCATGAAAATTACAACTCCAAAACGAGCTGCATACACTGGAGAAAAAGAGCATGTCGATAAGTGACGACACCCAGTTCAGAACTTCTATACAGACTAGGGAAAATATTCCAAATTTTGCTGATCTGGTATCTATGCTGATTATTGAAGAAAAGAATCTTGGTGAGGATTCAAAATCCCAAGGAAAACCTAGTTTTGAGTAGGTATTCTACTCTAGAAGACAAAGAGATAGAGGTAGAGGCTTTGAAAGTGGAAGAGAACACAATAACCAAGACCAATGTCATGAATAACAGAATCATCTACGAGGAAGAGGACACTTTCGAGGTAAGGGGAGCCAAAGAGGTCGCAAAAATTTCCAAAGAAATGATTCACATAATGAAAGTAAAGGATGCTAGAATTGTGGTAAACTCGAACACTTTGAATGTGATTGCAGGTTGAAGAATCAAAATAATAGAAGGCAACAAAACAACTACACATCCACAAGTGGAGATGATTTTAAGAAGTTGTTCATGTTTCAACATCATATGATGAATACGATGTCTCCTAAGGTTTCAAAATTGAATGGTAATGTCTGATATGTTGATTCAAGTGCTTCAAATCACATGACCAGTTATGCGGAATGGTTTACTAGTTTGTTCAATACTGATGGGTTATATGTACAAGAGTATAAACACGATGGAGGATTACTGCCAAAGGAAACAAAGTGGGTAGGATGTTCACCTTAAATATGAAAATTCCTAAAATGAATGCAGTCATGTTTGCAAAAGGTGAAGGAGTTATTGTAGATATAGAGACTTGGCATAAATGAATTGGACATGAAAACTTGTAGAGGCTGAAATTGATGCAGTCCAAGGAGATTGTCAATGGACTACCAAATTTCAAAGTTGTGGAAATGCAAATTTAGGTATGTGCAGCAATTGGTAAACAATCAAGAGCATCATTTTCCCATGACAAGCATGTTAGTTAGAATGTAGTAGAAATAATACATACAAATGTTTGGGGTCCTGCAAAGTCCACATCTATGGGTAGATGCATGTTTTATGTTACTTTCATTGATGATAATACACAGAAAGTATGGGTATGTTTCATGCAAGAGAAGAGTGAGGTGTTCACTCACTTCCAAAATTTTAAGGCTATAGAGGAAAAGCAGACTGGAAAGTATATTCAGATATTAAGGTCTAATGGTGGAGGTGAATACATGTCAAATGAGTTCAGTAACTTTCCTAAAAGTCATGGAATTCGACGTCAGTTGTCATGCAGGTACACACCACAACAGAATGGTGTTACTCAATGCAAAAATAGAAATATTGTAGAAATAGCAAGAGCTTTGATGGATGAAAAGAATATGCCTTATTGTTATTGGGCAGAAGCTGAGCATATTGATGTATACATCATGAAGAGAACTTTGACTATTGTTGTACATCAAGTTACACCTGATGATAACTTTACAAGTAAAAATCCAAACCGATCACATATAAAAGTATTTGGTTGTATTGCATATGTACATGTTCGTGATGAGTTGAGGATGAAGCTTGATCCAAAAGTAGAAAAATGTATCTTCATTGCACACTCCCTTGAGCAAAAGGGGTATAAACGTTATAACTCACTCACACAACAGGTGAAGGTGAGTAGACATGTAGTATTTGATGAAATTTCAAGCTTCTATGCAGATGCCAAAGATGGATGTCATCTTGAATTAAATGAAAAAGAAAATGCTCAAAAACCAAGTGCTGAATCTCAAGATTTTAGTGGACGAGATGAATCACCATGCAATAGTTCCATCTCAAATCCATGGAGTGGAAGATTTCATGGAAATTTTAGTCTATGAAATTCATCAAATACATTCAAGAAAGGTGAAGAAAAGCTTTTTGCTGGTAGTAAAACATGTGCAGCTTTTGAAGATGTTGACGGAGATTCCAGCAGTTCAAAAAAGATTCTTGATGAGGAGCTTGGATTTCCCACTATGAAGACTCCAGGAGTTAGAAATGCACATGGAGATGATACAAGGAGAAGTGACCCAGGACCAAGAAGATCTGGAAGGATGTAGAATTCTGTGCAACGATTGACGTATGACAATTATATGGCTCGTCATTATGCCTACATGGCCAAGGTAATACAAGATGTTGAACCTTCTTGTTTTGAAGATGCAATTGGAAATGCGATTCAGAAAAATCTATGGATGAGGAGATGGCTGCACTTTATGGAAACGATACATGGAAGCTAGTTCCATTGCCCCAAGGAAAGAAACACATAGGATGCAAGTGCGTTTACAAGGTAAAGCAAAATTTTGATGCTAGCATAAGCAGGTACAAAGCATGATTGGTAGCAAAAGGATATGCACAGACATATGGATTTGATTATGAGGAAACATTCAACCTTGTCACTAAAATATCTACTATCAGAGCACTTGTTGCACTACTTGCAGATTTAGGTGTGGAAGTGCAAAATCCTATGACCATCTATTGTGATAATCTTAGTAGCATACAGTTAACACAAAATCTCGTGTTTCATGCTAGCACAAAGCATATAGAGGTACATTATCACTTCATCAGAGATAAGGTATTAGCAGGTGATATTGATCTTGTTTATGTGAGAATGGATGAGCAAGTTGGTGATATTTTCACTAAAGCACTTGGAGTAGAAGCTGAACAAGTTTCAAAAGATTCTTGGATTATAGGACATGACGTTGAGCTTGAGGGGGAATGTTGAGATATCAAGCTCAACCTCTAATGATCCAAGATGACACGTATCACTTTCAATTTTTCTAACATGTATAGTAGTCACACCGATATATGTCAAGGATGCTTCATTGAGCTGTACTAGATTTATCTACAAAGAGTGATGGCACATTTGTCTCTTGCCAGTTCACTCATTCGTGCACATTAGGAGTTTTCTTATGTAGTGTTCTTTATATATTGCATGTTGTATTCTTGTTTTAGGTCATTCTTGTACATTCCTTTTATGTGATAGAAGAAGAAGAAGATCATTCCTCCTTGCCTCAGTTTGTGTTTGTGCTCCTCCTTGATTGTGAGAGTGTGTGTGTGTGTGAGCTGTCTTCCTTATCTCCTTCCTTTTGACATAAATGTCATACCTTAAGGATGCAATTAATCTCCTACGTCAATCAAGCTCTATCATGCATAGTTCTGTTTGTAATTGTGATTGTTGGATTCTTCAAGTAGGAAAGACATCAAGCTGGAATGCTTCAATAACTACATTGGGATCAAATAACAACATACAGAGAGTACTATATGTCCACATTGGAATTGTACCATATATCAACCAATACAAATGTGTCGTGGGTGAGTGGTTTGGCTACCAAGTATGACATTTTATGTGGTGCCAAAGAGAGACTAGCATTGATGAACATCATAAGGATCTTTGAAGATGTTTAGTCAGATATGAAGGAAAAGTTCCTAAAAGAAAAGAAAGGACATGAGTCCTTGCGTTGTAATAGGAATATGTAAGAAAACTTTAATGAGCTTTATCAGGCATACTTTAATTTATCTATAGCAAGAAAACCAATTAAAGATGTGTGCTTTGAATTTCCAAATGATGTTGTTGTTTCAATGGTTGATCGTGGAGAAAACTATAAATTTCATGAGTAGAAAAAAACATAACTATTTTCTTATGGAGGGCACCCCTTAAAGGTTATCCGCTTCTTCATATCCATTCATGGTTCGTGATTCTTTTTTATTTTCCCACTATCCTTCTAGGTTCCTGATTTTCTCATGGTGTCTAAATAGTAGTAAAGAATCACTTTGAGTTGACAATGATACTTTATTCTACTTTTTATCTCCTTCAACATCTTTGTGGTCAACTGTTGTTGCACCCTAACATTGATTTTATGAGAATGGAATGGTATCATTTGTGACAGCTCTGAGTGGAACTTTGTTCTCCATCGGATCTACAAACAAACTTCATTACAATCAATCCGTAATTAGGCATGTCCAAAGGTATGCATCAAAATCATGGATTCAAATAGAAAAAGAGAAGCCTTCAGTTTTTCAAATACCTAAGAAAGTGACACTTTTGCAAGCAACAGCGAGTCGTAACAAACGAGAACTATGTCGTAAAAAGAGAACACTTACGTCAAAAATTACATGTTTTCACCTCATTTTTGGAATTCCTTTACACCAGTATACATATATTACAAAAATGAGGTGAAAACAAGTAATTTTTGACGTTTTTTGTCATTTTCTCAAAAAAAAATGAGCTCAAAATGTAGTCAAAATTTCACTATATTAGGCATTGACGTGTCCCAAAATGTATATGATAAGACATTGACATGTCCAAAATCTATATGCTAAGACATTGACATGTCTAAAATATATATAAGAATGTAGAAGTCAATAGTTTTTACACAAAAATAACATTTTAGACATATCTTTAATGGGTGGATATCTGATTGTTATTCAAAATTGCTACAAAACATGGTTTCATTAACCAAACTACTTTGAGGCATTTACATAAGCACTAAAAATGTCTGAGAGCTTCAATGCAACTCACAACTTTGTCGATCTATGTCTACACCCTCATCATCTGATGCACTTGATTCAGTCTCATACTGTTGAGAGCTCTCTTCTTCTTCTTCTATATCCACAAGAGCTCTATCTTCATCCACGTACATACCACATTCTGCAGGATCATGCACAACTCTTCTTGTTTTCCTATGATTTCCTGTACCACATACATCTAGAAGCTTTTGTTTTATCATGTTGATGGTTGCTTTCCTCAAGTGACCAGTTTTTGTCAAGGAAAAATCATAAACAAGAATATCTACATCATCCATTTTAAGAGTGGATGTGCTTCGAATATTCTGTTTCCTTTTTGAACCTGTTCGTTTAGCATCACACACCATTTCTAAGTTATATTTACCTGTGAATGCATTACTACTTTTAGTGTAATACCAATGCACCACCAAAGCCTCTATTCTTCTCTGATCAATATCTTTAGTTATCTCTAAAACCTTTGCAATCCAAAATGGTCTGGTAGCCTCATCACCATCAGCAAGTACTGCAATAAGCGTTCCAACATTTATCTCTATTAAATTTCCTTGCCATCTTGCTTCTGCCTGTTTTGTCATCCTTGGGCCTACATAAATATTTCTTTCTGGTGGATGTATAAAACTTTGAAGTCCATCTGCATTACATGCTTGGGCCACATTCACGGATCTTTGTGTACAAAAATCCCATGTGAATGGAACATCAACTGGCCAGTGACCTGCAATTGTATACTGTATAATCTCTTCTTGATGATTGAAAAAGTCCTCCCACCAAGATACATCTTGATCTCCAGCATATTTTTTTGCACGCTCAATATGTCTCTTCTTTTCAATGAGTGCATGCATCCAGCTTTTACTTTGATCAACCACACTTCCACATCTTTCTGTATTGTTTTTATCTTCATATGGTGATTGTTCTGCACCATACACTGTTACAGTAGACAAATTAGGCACCTGCAATAAGAATCTGCATCCCTCTGTAGGCTCCCACCCAAGAGAAGATGAATACTGCTTTGCAAATAAAAGGGTTATTTCATCAACCCTCCTCATCAAGAATACATGGTTGAAACTAATATTGTGCAATGGAGCCAAAACCTTAGCACTGTTATCAAGGCCCATTGAGCAAAAGTGCTTAAAGTCATAAATCTGTGTGAGGTGTTGAACTTCTGGTTTTGGAGTATATGCTTCTGAAATCAGCTCAGATAAAATCGGAAGAGTAAAAGCATTGTTACGTGCCAACTTCTTAGAGAAAGTACTGAACATTTGATCAATGTGATCATGAGTGTGGCCAACCAGAAGAAAATTTACCTTAACCTTCTGAAATACCTGTTTTTCAACAAGCATGCTTAAATATCCAAAGACTGTAGAATTTTTATTCTCTCTTGGAGTATTATCTAGTTGCAAATATAGAGTTGGTGGCAAAAGACCCTTCCATGATTGCAAAACACGATGAATGACAGTAACTGTAAGGTTTGGATCATTATGCACATTCGGATATGTGAAGAAAACCTTGGACATTACAGTTCCATTGTATACCAAAGCGCCAACCAAATGCATTTGCACAAGGACTTCATCTCCAATGTCCTTAGGGATGCGATAAAAATGTGGCAAACAAGTTTTATATATATATATATATATATATATATATATATATATATATATATATATATATATATATATATATATATATATATATATATATATATATATATATATATATATATATTTTGATCCATACCATCGATCAACAAACACATATAACGCTCCGGATTTCTGAGTGCCTTACTTCGATGATGAATTGCTTTCTTTCTCTCTAATGCTTGACTGTCACGATGGTTGTTAAGAAGGTTTTTAAAATTATGCTTTTCCTGTGGTGTTGTAGCCCCTTTTGCCATGTTTTTCAAAGTGGCACAAACTGAACTTTCACCCATTCTAACTTTACGAGGAATAGAAACATTGTTAAACTCCTCCTTCCATAATCGAGTAAAGTGACGATACAACACATACTTCTCATTTCTATTTTCCATGTCTTCTCTATATATTTGAAATACCTCTCGACGAGTAAAGTTATCTGACAAGTGCAACCTTCCAGTTGTAGGCATAACTTCACAATGCAAGCTAAAATAGTTCATCATCCAATTCATTGCATGAAGTCCAACAGATCCTTTGGTCCCACCATGGAACGTATCCAAAATGAGATCCCCATTCAAAAACCCTTGTTGAACCCTATGTATTCTAAAGTTTCCTACACCCATTGCAATTTTAAATGCAGCCCTACAGCATGGCATCCCTTGAGTAAAGAAATATTCAAAACCAACACGCGTTACTGACATGTTATCCTCAATCATTTGCATGCAAGAAACAAGGTATATATCTTGCCTTTCACTATCTAAATGGAGGAATTTTTCTCTTATGTGCTTTAGTTTCTTCATCCCTAAATTATACAAGCATTTCAAACCACAACAATGCTTCACAATATCCAATGCAATCTGTCTATCTGAAGTAAGAAATTTAAATCTTTTTCGACTTACTTCACGAGACCTTCTTTTAAATCGTAGATTGAGCTTGCTTTGCTTTTTCGTTGCTCCACATGCACTTGAGTCGGAAGGGAGATCAATGGTTGGATCAGATGGGAGATCAAGAGGTGCATTTGTATGAGCAGCATTGCACTGTGAATTGGATAACTTAAATGACTCAACAGAAAACATGGAATCATCAGCACGTTCTAAATCATAGGGATCATCACTTCTCTGGAAAGGCTCAACTGAGAACAATGAATCAATATGAGCAGAGGAAGCTGATGCCCAAGCATCCACTGAAAAGATTGAGCTCATCTTCACTGAGTTCACAGAAGACTGAAGATGAATGATCTTTTTAAATAAGTAGAAATCCGAGATCAAGTGAAGATATCACATCAAATGTCACATCAAGAAGATATGAAATCAAAAGCTTATTAAAGTACATTAAATAACATAAAACATCAAATTACATCAAATCACTTAATTACTCAAATATACACTAATAAGGGAACCAAAGATTTGATTCACTTTTGATTCAAATGAGAAACACAGTTGATTTCTAACTTCATATGAGTCATTCAGTCTAAGCATTGTGAATGAATCAAAATATATCAAAGTTGTGTTCCAATAGGAATATATAATAAAATTGTTTGGATGAAATTTTACAAGAAGAAATTTTACAACTGGAATATATCCAAGTTGAGTTCCAACTGGAATATGCTATGCCATTGAACACTATACAAGAAGAAATTTTACATTTGGTTAAGATTTCAAGGATTAAGTTTTATTGTGGTCTTGGCTAGATATCAAAGAGGTAGATGAAAGTATATTGAAAAAGAATTATGTGTAAAAGAGGCACACAGAAAGTATATTCATACATTGATTTTCCATTTCAACAATGTGTTACAAGATAAATGTGAATATGAACTAAAGTGTGGAGGATAACACTATAAAGATGTCATTAATCTCACAACTTAGACCTAATTTTCTCCCAAGCAACAGACTCTAAGAAAAAACATCTACATGAGATTAGAAATCCTCATGTACATACCATACTGTTGCCATTGAAGTTTAATTTCCATGCAAATGTATATAAATAGTTGCAAGGTTCTGTACTAGAATGTTTATTCATAGTGATTTTCCATTTCAACAGTGAGTTACAAGATAAATGTGAATATGAACTAAAGTGTGGAGGGTAATACTATGAAGATGTCATTAGTCTCCCACATTTAACACAACTTTGACTTGATTTTCTCCCAAGAAAGAGATTCTTAGAAACAAATCTCTACATGAGTTTAGACATCCTCATGGACATACCATACTCTTGCCATTGAAATGTAATTTCTATGCAAATGTATATAAATAGTTGTAAGGGTCTATGAATGTTTCATTAAAGTGGCTCTGAAACAGCCTATTTGTGTGGGTGCTATTCCCTGGTTAGATAAGTTGACAGATTTAGTTAGCAAGTGGACTCATTCAGTTAGATCCAGTTAGTTTCTGGTTCAAGTTACCCAATTGCCTATAAATACCAGAGGAGGAGATCATTCGCATTTTCAAAATCCACGAGCAAGAGAGAGCAGCAGAGCACAGACAGCCATGGAGCACAGAGGTCAGCATACCAGCAAGCCAAGCCTGATGGAGAAGAAGAATGTTGGCAAAAGTACCAAGAGGTAGACAAAATCATAACTAAAAAAAAGATTCCAAAAAGATTCCCTCTGTATGTCTGTGTAAATTTCTCATTTCTAGGTCTTTATTTTTCTTGCCTCTAGAAATATGGATCCAAAGCATGTACAGGTCGATGCCTGGCATCGACTTTAAGGTGTAAGTCGATGCCAGGCATCGACTTAGGATTGCAAGTCGATGCCAGGCATCGACTTGCAGGAGCAAGTCGATGCCAGGCATCGACTTGTGGGTGCAAGTCGATGCCTGGCATCGACTTGCAGCCCCAAGTCGATGCCTGGCATCGACTTGCTCCTGCAAGTCGATGCCTGGCATCGACTTGTCGGTGCAAGTCGATGCCTGGCATCGACTTGCAGCCCCAAGTCGATGCCAGGCATCGACTTGGTCCCAAAAAACGATGCCAAGCATCGACTTGCCAGCATCATCATGCACTGAAAAGTCGATGCCAGGCATCGACTTTTGGGTGCAAAATCGATGCTTGGCATCAGCTTTTGGGCCCAAATCGATGCTTGGCATCGACTTTTGTGCCCAAGTGGATGCCAGGCATCGACTTTGTGTTCAAGTCGATGCCAGGCATCGACTTGAGGGTAAAAGTCGATGCCAGGCATCGACTTGGCCCAAAAGTCGATGCCAGGCATCGACTTGGGCCCAAAAATGGATGCCATTCATCGACTCTTGCACCCCCAACTCGATGCCTAGCATCGACTTTCACCCTCAAGTCGATGCGTGGCATCGACTTGCACACAAAGTCGATGCCTGGCATCGACATGCACTTAAACATCGATGCCTGGCATCGACCTGAAGCTCAAAATCCATGCCTTGCATGGACATGGGCTGATATTTCTTATTGCTTGATATTTCCAATTGCTTTCAGGGATGCGGAGTACAAGGATGAAAGGCCCATCAAGAAGCTCAGAGTCACCATGGGCTCTGCTGACCAGCAACATGACAAAGGCAGTGGTCACCAAGCAAAGGCAAAGAAAATTATTGCACCATTATCCTCTGACAAGGCCAGCAACCCACTAGGATTATCCTCAGGTGAACAGAGTAGCATTAAAATTCCTGTGGAGGATCCAAATATGAAGGAAAGGTCGAGGGAGACAGAGGTCATGAAGACAGATCGTCCACTTCGGGACATGACAAATCTCGAATGGTGCCTTCAGTACGTTGAAGAGAAGAATGCAGTCCTCCTTGTGTTCGCAGGGGCCTATGGCAGAGGAAAGATCACGACAACACAAGGTTTTCAGTATGGCCTTGTTTACAAATTGGATTATGAAGATGAAGATTCTGACAACCTGCTTTTCTTGGTGGAGACATCGAAGGGATTAAGAAATGTCATATGCAAGATGGATTTCTTGTGCCCAGAATGCTGTGTTCCAGAGGAGCTAGCTCAGATATGCAGAGACTCAGTGAATTTCATCAAGGACCTGATGCCATGGATACAGGGCAATATCATGCCAACACAGCACAAGAAGACGACCCCTGTAAAGGCAAGGGGTAAGCAGAGTGTGCAGAAAAAGCCCCAAAAGAAAAAGAAGATAATTGCAGAAGAGGACTTTTCTGACTCAAGCTCTAGCTCTGGGGACATTATTGTTGCACCTGGTGGAGAGCTTGCATCTGGTGTGCTTGGCACTGAGCAGAATAAGATGAGGGAGGACATAGCTAGAAGAAAAGTTGTGAAGAAGGGGCAGTTGTTCCACCTGCCTATTAATATTATCCACAGGCCACCAGTGGATCCAGTCACAGGGAGGAGGCCCCTTGAGATCAGGGAGCCACATAATTTGCATGTCCAAAATCTTAAGAAGAAAATGAAAATTAATCCTCATGCTACTGTTGTGCCATTCCTTGTAATGGTGGATCCGCATGAGTGCAGCTGTGTGGAGGATTTCAATGAGAATTTGTTTGAGGAGTACACTTATTATGTGATTGGAGGTTCACACTCTGCAGAGGCTCGTAGACAGTTCGTGAAGGAGCACCCTACTACATTTTTCTTTAGGTATGCAGAGTGTAAGATATATGCTGGTCTTACAACTGAGGAAGCCAAGCTTCTTGCTTGGGATCACAACAACAATAATGACTACAGGCAGAAAATGTCCTCCATAGAGACAAATTCGGTTCTTCCACCATGAATACGAAGATTGTCTTGTGAAGGAAGCTGGGAGAATACATCCCAATCTACGAAAGCAATGCCTTATTGAGGTTGGAATTGCATTGGATGAGAATAGAAAGTCAGATGCTTTGAGGAAATATGACCCATGGTTTCAACTGGCATTCAGATCAGGTGAGATCTGGGATCTTCAGGATAGAATCTTCACAATGTGGGAGCACAAGGAGGTCAAGGGTCAGAAGCAACGAAAGTCGAGGCCAGACCCACAAATTGATCTGAGGGGAAAGGGAAGGAAAGTTGACCTTTCAATTGAGGAGGCTCCTGAGGACATGAAGCTGACCCCATGGAGGGCCCTTCAAGGAATCAAGGATGATACATTGATCATATCAACTTTGTCAAGGGTAATCTCGAAGGAGTTGAGCCTCGAGGAGATGGTGACTGAGCTCAATAAGTATGTATGTTATTCTCAGATGCTTTTTCCCTCCTCCCATGCTTCTTGTCTAACCTAGTCTCTTTTATATTTATGTGTCTGTAGTCATAAAGTGTACATGAAGATTCAGGAGGTGATGATGAAGAGGCTGGGTTGCTTTTCTTGGACAGAGGTCCAAGCAGACTATCCAACCACATCATCCTACAAAGCCTTATCAGAATATTTCATCCTGTTTCGTGATTGGGTAGATTCTCTTATCAGAATATTTCATACTAAACAATTTGATGCATTGCATGGCATCAACATGGGGGCATAAGTCGATGCCTGGCATCGACTTGGGGGCATAAGTCGATGCCTAGCATCGACTTGCAGCATAAGTCGATGCCTGGTATCGACTTGGGGGCATAAGTCGATGCCTGGCATCGACTTGCAGCATAAGTCGATGCCTGGCATCGACCTACAACAAAAGTCGATGCCTGGCATCGACCTCGTGGCAAAAGTCGATGCCAGGCATCGACTTAGGTCCCTAGGTCGATGCCAAGCATCGATTTTTAGTAGAAGGTCGATGCCTAGCATCTACCCCAACAAGAAATCGATGCCATACATCCGTTCTTTATGTTCTGTTTGCTGTACTGAAGAGCTCTTCTAATTGTTTTTCCAATTTGTTCTGCAGAAACCAAGGAAAAGTAAGTCTACAGAGGTACTAGATGATTGCCCCCCTGCATTCCTTGCTCACATTCAAAGAGCAAGGCATGAGAAATCTAGACTGAAAGCGAAGGAGATGGATTTTGATGATGAACCCGATCTTAAATGTTTCTCCAATCCCCTAGACCCCCTTAGGCCTGTATATTACAATGTGTTCTGTAGTGATGTAAATAATATTTGTTCTGTTGTGCCTAGAAAACATTTCTCCCTTCTCATAGCGGACATACCCTATGGATTTAGGATGTTAGGATCAGTTAATGATGATGAACCCTTCAAACACCCTCAGATTCGGAAGATGGTCACTGATTTTGCAGAGTTGACTATGTCTCCTCTTTGGAGGATAGTAATTTTCCATAGCAGAGACCAGTCTTTCTCTGTTTCAACTGCTCTGAAGGCAAGATGTCATGCTGTGGAGTGCCTCACTTGGTAAGTAATCTTCTTTCTATCTCCATGGCTTTCATGATGCCCTATGTGACTCATAGTTCTTTTTTGCAGGGTGAAGACAAACGTAAATCACACTCCTTTGCATCGGTTTGTGAGTGCCACTGAATGCATTACAGTGGGCTATTATGATGAAGTAAGCAAAAGGAGAGTCAGGGAGCATTGCAATGAGAATGGGATCTCAAATGTGCTCATGTTCCTAGCCGTTACCAAGAAACTTCGTCATGTAGCTGGGGACATGACATTGGTTAACCCTTATCAGAAGCCACAAAAACTCATAATGAGATTGCTTCAGCTATTTTCCAATGATGATGACTGGGTCCTAGACCTTTTTTCGGGCACAGGTAATTTCAATTTTCACAATTTTCATTAGTCATTGTTGATTGAAGCCTCTAAGAGGTTTTCTGCTGTTTCAGGAACGACTCTGGCTTGCTCCTTAAAGATGTTCAGGCACTGCATAGCTGTGGAGAAGGATGATGCTCAAGTGAGCTTCATTAGAATGAGAATCAATGGGCTGAATGAATGCCCAGATGAAGACCAAGAGGTTGGAAGGAAGCACATTGCAGATACGGAGAGATTCCAAGCAGCTTCAAGGGAGCCTGTTCCCCCACTTGCAGATGAACCTGGGGACATGGCTGACCTTGAAGAGCCAATCTTGGAGCAAGAGAGGCAAGATAGGTGTTCTAATGTGCCAGAGGATACCAATACCCTTGAGCCTGAGGAAAGCTATGATCAGCTTCTATTGTAGATTCACATAACTCTTGTAAAACACATGAAATGTAAAATATCATTTTAACGGAAATATAATTTGGAGTTCTGCTTCCACTTGGTGTTCATCTTGATTTATCTTGAGCATTTCTCTGATCATGTGTGAATGTTTCTTAGTATAATTTTGTTGAATATTATCTTCTCTTGGGAATGCTTTTGTGAAGTGTATTTCATATTCTGTTAATATGGCCAGGCATTCAATGGGGATCTTAACCATACAAAGGGGATGATCTTAATTGCCTTGTTAAAATGCTCTGATTTTTACAACACATGTTCTCTAACTTTCGAGTAACTCTTAATTAGCTATCTTCTGTGCTTGTTGAGGTTATAGATGTAATGAAGGAGCTTCGCGAATTCTTACATGTACCTTTTCAACTCTAATCTATTGTCCAAGATCATGATGTGGGATTCTTGGTCATGCTCAACAACTAGTTTTCATGGCAGCAAGAATTTTAGTATATCTATCTTGACTACTTGGGATATGAGATCAAGCTTCTAAAGACAATATTTACAAGCAAGACTTGTGATGCTTTCTAGATATTGTAAAATGCCCACTTTTTTGCTTCATATAATGGTATTTAGGTAAAAAGAAAAAGAGAACATGTCTTTGTTCTCCTTTGTTGTGACTCAGTGTTAAGCCCTATAACTCAAAAATAGTGAGGAATTAGATTAAGATTGTGAGAGACACTTTTATTCAATCTTTTGATTTACACAATACTCTTAGAGATGAGCTAGGTCCAAATCTGCCTCCAAGTATCCTTTTTCAACCCTATAAATCTAGATATTCTAGAGAGAATAAAATCAAGCCATTTTCGTACAAGGAACTAAATGTTGAGCCCTAAATGAGCTACTTAAAACATGATTCACAAAAATTTGATAGAGATACAATTATTCTCTTATACATGCTCTACCTTTCTCTCATACATAATATTTCCTAGTTGTTTCATCTTCATGTTCAATTTTCAACCAAAAAGATGATGTCGATAAGGTCTAGAAAGAGAATATAAGACTTGTCATCCAAAAATTTTGCCTACATGCATAAAATGACCTAATTATCCATTCTATGAATTATCCCCACAATGTAATTCAAAAAGATCAAAATGAATTATTTCACTAGTAAAACGCCTATTATAGGTGTATACTATGAAGGATAAAAAACAAATTATTTTATTAACATCATTAAAAATTAGGTTTGTTACAAAATCCAATCAGATCCAATAAAATTGGATGATGTCACATGCAAGGATAGTTACCATTACGAAGGGGAGTGATGTAAGGGGGTGAACATTGGTACTATTCTTCTTGAAGATCCTTCAAACTAGGTGCAATGCCTCCATTTAGGTGTGACCAAGTAGTTTACCACCTTTTCATTGGAGAAAAATGTCTTGGCTTCTTTTTTCATTTTAGAGGTGATTGTAGTTTCTTTTTCTTTTTGCATTTTTTGTAACCTATGTTAGAGTTCCATATTCTTGTAGCTCAAAATCTACAATTTTTGTTGTACCTTATAATACTTTTTCTTCAAGAAGGTTGCATTTACAACATTCATTTGAAAATGATGCCTTCCACTTTGATTTGGATTAGAAGTTCCATTATATAGAGGATCCTTAATTTGAACAAACAACGTGATCATTAGTTAAAAGAGGGACTTGCTTTGCAGAATTAGTATTTGAAGGAATATCTTAATTTGGATGAGTAGTTGGATCAGACCATGGATGAAGATACCTTGGGGGGATGTGATCTAGGTTACAACTAGACCCTAGGGTAGACTCAAATGGGAAGGCCAAAAAAAAAAAAGAGGATAGAAAGACGAACCTCTTTATAAACTACAAAGTTATTAGTAGATAGAAAAATATTTGAGGTGCTAAGTAGATGAAAATATTCTCAATCATTAGGTCAAGAGCAATATCAAATTCAATGCATATGGACTCCGCATCATGCACGTGTTCAATTCTAGAAGGAGCAACATTCATATCCATTCTAGAAGGAGTTTGGAGGAGGGATGGAACACTATTCTTGGCTTTGAAATATGAAGACTAGGCCTAAGTCTTACGTTCAGTAAATTCTCTACATGCGTCATTCTCACTTCCCGTAAGATCCATATTATATTTAGCATCAGCGTTGCTTGTAATAGTCACCAAGGAGTTTGGGTAACTGCTTAATACAACCAAACCAGCTAAATTAGTGTTTTGCTAAAGAGCTAAAGAGTGATAAAGAGCTAGATAGTTGATGGATGGCTAGAGTATTGATAGATTCAACAATATAACTATTTATCTAAATAGATAGTTGCATAGCTATATTGCTAGATGCCTCAATAAATATTTAGCTAGATAGATAGTGGGATAGCTATTTAGCTAGAGAGATACATAACCTGATGACTATTTAGCTAGATAGATAGTCTGATAGCTATATAAATAGATATTTGAAAAACTATTTAGCTAAATAGATATTTAGTTATCTATATGGCTAGATAAATAGATATCTATTTAGATAAATAGATGATTAGATAGCTATTTAGATAGATATGTAGACCATTGGATAACTATTTGGCTTGATACTTAGTTGGATAGATATTAAGCTAGTTGAATAAGGTTTTAGCTATTGATTGCTATTTAGCTTCATATGCAGATTGTTGGATAACGTTTTAGCTATAAGGTAGCTTGTAGGTAGCTAGATAAGTATTTATGTATTACATAACTATTTTGATAGATAAGTAGATAAATAGATAACTAATTAGCTAATAAGAAGCTATTTAACTTGATAGGCAAATAACACAATAACTATTTATCTAGCAAGAAGCTTTTTAGGCTCGATATGTATCTAGCTGGATAACTATTTAGTTATGAAGTAGTTAAATAGTTTATTAGGTAGTAGTTAGACAACTATTTAACTCAATAGGTAGGTATCTGAATAACTATTTCACTATTGAATATCTATTAAGCTAAATAGATGGAAAATTAGATAACTATTTAGCTAGATAGCAAAATATTGATAGGTTGATACTTATGATACTTAAAAAGTGACTGAGAACTATGGAAAGAAAACAATTTTAGCATACTTAAATATGAATCAAAGCTATTCACAACTATTTAGGGACATAAAGAATTGTAGATAAAAAGAACCCTTACTCAAAAAGTGATAGGAAGCCACAATTATAGATATAACGAAATATTGCTAATATGTTTGATACTTGGAAAGCATTAAGAATTCATAATTAAAGATCATTAGGTCAATACTTAAAGCTAGTAAAAATGCTATATTTAATCAAGTTGGCAAGATTACCTTCGTCAAATATGAATGCACCATTAAAATAGCAAGAATGTTTTTTCTTCCAAAAAAGATCATGTCATTAGTTAATAGAAAACAAATCACATATGCATGCATTCACACGGGCAACAATTAAAGGGGCATATACATGGGGGGTAAATCACCCTATGCATGCACCCTACACTAGAGAATAGAGATGGCTAGCTCATGCAGGAATGGTGGGGCCAAGTGGTGGAGCCATGCAAGAGGTTGCTAGCTTCATCAAACTCTATCTCCTTGGGATGTAAAGAAAGGGCACTTCTTCCATAGCCAAAGAAAGTAAGTAGCCACCAAATCATGTCATCTAAATCACCATGTTAACGGTCCACCTATCCCTAAAGAGTGTGAATGAGCTCAAACTAGAAATCTCAAACTATCTTAAGTGGGGGAACTTATGTCTACTCAAACATGCACTAGAACCTCGCTCTCCAAAAAAAATCATAAAGCCATGCTACTAATCTTCTGGTAGGGAGGATCAACTTCTGTTCTCGAAGATGATTTGACAATGCTCTAGGTGGTGAGAAGGGGCTTGTTCTAAGGGTCAATCTAGATAGTGTATCCAAGGCCACTACTCCCCATGAAGTTAGTTGTGCCCCTCTCTCCAAGTTGTAAGTCTCGAAATCCTCGTCCAAATTTTATGGGTGCGTGTGCAATCTGATAAACAATTCCAGTTTGAGTGAGTGTGGAAGCCACAACGTGTGAAATATGTTGCCGCATATGTTGTGGTATCTTAGTACCATATTCACTTAAATAATTGACTGACATAGTACACTGTGCTTCAAAATGAATGTAATGATATGAATGGTTTCATAGCATAAGGTACTCTAAAAATCTTACACTCTCCTCAATACTCAAACCACATGCTATATGCACATGGATGAAACACTAAGTGACACGGATGATGGTAACTATGGGGAAGGTAATGGCAATGAGGGTGAGATGTCATGGAATTGTAGCATTCTTAACATCTTGACTACAAATGATTGATGTCAATTCACATTATTGAACTGATCATCTTGCAACTCTTTTCAATGTGTATATGAAACAATTCACGTGACTAGTATTAAAACTTTTGAAAATCTTTCGATTAAACTCAATAGATCTTAAATTACATCTAGTCCATGCACCTTGTTAATCATGTCTAGTTGAACCCCTAACAACTTTAGATTAAATGTTTATATATATATATATATATATATATATATATATATATATATATATATATATATATATATATATATATATATATATATATATATACATATATATATATATATGTATCTATATATATATTCTCCAACTAAATATTTCTCTTAGGAGCCATACCACATCGCCTTTCAATTCCTCTAGAGCTGCTTGTAATGCTTTTCTCATCCCAATGGCTCTTTTACTCACTTTAGACTAAGATGCCTTTGGTACCTTAGCTTGATCTTAATGAGATGACCCCATGAAACTTAATTTTTTTAAAACTAGGAGTTCTACCATAGACAAAAGATTAGCACCATTTACCAACATATAGTTGAAAATGCCCTATCATGTGGAACATGGATCTTAGCTACATCTTGTTTCAGTTCTTGCAAGTTAGAATCAACAAAAGGCTCTAAGACCCATCAAGCATCATCATTCAAAATGTTGTAAAACCTTTGCATCAGCGAGTGTAGCATACCCATCTTCCAACATCTTTCCTCGAATGCTTCTATAGGAACAGCCCATATAACCTTATACATAGTTGGATTTATTGATACCCAAGAAGTAGTGCAGTTTTGAGATGCAAGGTCTCTCCCACACTATCTAGCTAGTTTATAGTTTATTGGTATCTTCTAGTACACCTTTTGATGCAACACCATCACTACATCATATAACTAATGGTTTACATGTTTGACCTTCATCTTTCCTTGACTCAAGTTACTTTGAACATAGAGAACATATCTAACTCGCTAATTATTTTTCTACCCTCATTTGTATCACTCATACAGAGGCCATACACAGTGTTGAGTTCTTCGATTGTGTGCAATATGATCTGGTTAAGCATATTTGAATATGGTGGAAATTAGTGGTAATTGATGCAACTGAAAAGGCTCATGAGAGAGAGAGAGAGTGAGAGGGAGAGAATGCATGCACCTTTTGAGGTCATGTGCAATTGATATTTATATTTACTTTCGTGCTAGAATTGCATGCCATTTATGTTCTTGTGAAGGACATTTATATCATGCTCTCCATCTACCATAATATAGTGGAATAGTTATCAATATTAATTATTTTCCTATCTAGTGCTTCTTATTCATTTAGTAATAGGATTTCCATGAATATCTATGTATTCTATATAGATTGGAACTCATGCATACAATAGTGTAATCAAAGTTCTTACAGAGATGAAACATGGATGTGGTAATTAAACTGTATATGTTGACTTATGAAGATATCGACAATGAAATGTGTTTTATTGATCCAAAATTCATTATGTATTCTTAATCAGATGGTTCTTGACATATGGGACATGTTTTGTTATAAAGAGTGCCCATGTCATTTTGGACATTAGAATGTCTCATGCATCTCAAAGAAAGTTGCGAAACTACAAAATTTGTTCATCTCTAGTCACCTTAAATTAGGACCTTTGTAGGGATACTAGGGATGAGTCTTTTGCATCCTTTACATTTGTTTTAACTTTGTAGCTTGTGTTATGCTTCATTATTGCTAAGTTTTGCCATCACTCTAAGAAGTGATAAAAACTCATTTCACAAAGCTTTCTTTGAGCTCACACTTATGGGGATATGTGTATGTGCATAGGTGTGTCATTGTGCATTCATTTCTATGTATGTATACACAAGGGTATATTTGTGTGAATTCATTTTTATGTGTATCATCTTGCATGTGTGAGTTTGTATGTTCGTATGTGTTGGAATTCATGTGTGTGTGATTTTTATTATTTATAAATGTACTTATATAATTTTTTTCTAATGTCATTTTCTAAAGAACATTTTGAGTAGAGCATTTAATAGATATTATGAATCAATTATGAAGTTTACAAGAAGATGGAGCGAGAACAAGTGTTTGATGTCACTAGGGCTACAAATAGTCGAGTTTTGATGCATCCATCTTTGCCATTTGGATAGATTTAGTTCATTAAAGCTTGAAGCTACTTTGATAACTTACTTTTGAGCATATATTTTGTATAAGAATTTACATTCAATATTTCTTTACATTCGTTTTAGTGTTTGTTCATTAATGGACGTAAATTCTTTTGTTGTAGTGAATTCATTTTCTAGAGACGTTTCACATCAATCTCGAAATAATAGCTTAGACTAGAACACTAATTAGATTTTCCTTTCCACATATTTATTTCATATAGAAAAAAAGACACATTAATAGCATAACATTCTCGTAGATGAGGAAACTTTGGATTTTCTTATTTTCGTATATTTTCTTCCAATAGCACAACACTAGGCTCCTCCAACTAACAAGAAATACAAAATATTCCTAAACTTAGTTAAATTACATAATTGTTTAGCACTTGCATCTGGTAATCCATACATATAGTAGCAACCCAATGAGTTTGGAACTCACTTCTCATGCCTTAAAGCAACACATAAGCAACTTGTGTGTAGCCACAAAGAGACCAATAGAAACTTTGGACCTAATCTACCTAGTGGTCTCATTCTTATGACCTCACATTTAGTCAACATGACCTCAAAACATGGCATATGTTTGCTTATGGCTTGAGATTTGGTTTATTGTTTATTAAGTTTTGATCTTTGATTTTGTTGTGTGCACGAGTGTGGAGACAAGTGCATGGTCAGACACAAAGAAAAGGTTCCAGAGATTGCTGGAGTTGATTATTTTCCCTAGTTATCGAAGGTTATTGCCTAGTGAATTGAGTGCCTCCACGAGAAAAGGATATTTTAGGAGGAGCCTTTACTTTTCCCCTCCCCCCCACCCACTAACAAACAACAAAGTTTCCTTTTGCATGAAGCACATCTAGCTTTATGTATCTAGGATTTGCTCATTGAAAAAATGTAAACATATTTTCCCACATTGCACTCTTTAACCTCTCCATCAAATAAAAAAAGGTGAGGTAATAGTATTTCAAGCTCTATCAATTCATATGTGCACAAATAAAAAGGAATGTTTGTTGTTTGCATGTGAAACCATCTCACTTGCATTAGGAAATTTGCAATAGTGAATAGAAAGTTTCTTGGTCCGGTTTTTCTTGATGATGAGGTGAACAATGAAGAGAGACAATTGGATAAGAATTTTTGGGCATGAGGAATCGTAGAGCTTTAAGTTCATATTGGAGATGAGAACAAATCATGTCTAGTTTTTTCCTTGATTGATTTAGGATAAGAGATAAACGTGATATCAAAAAAGCATTTTTGATAAATTTAGATGGCCCATTGACAAGGAACATGGATGGAGAATGAGAACAATAGACAATGGTTTTGGGATCTTGCTAGGTGTATGTGTCTATGTGCCTATTATGATAGGAGGATTCCATGAGGAATTCCATTTCTTTGTACAAGATAACTGCTCATATGAGGTGATACTAGGGAATCCTTTCATAGCAGAAAATGTGGTTGGAGACAAAGGTCATGAATGATGGTTTAGCATATGCTAGAATTTGTTCAAAATATGGATTGGATACCCTATAAGTGATGACTATTTTTCCAAATCATTCAAGGAATCAGAGAAATTTACAAAGAAATCCCATTAACTCTTACGATCATGTGTTAAATAATTGTCCACCAGTAAAAGAATTTGGGACATATTAGGATCAAATTTTTTGTTAGATTCCACTATTGAGCAAGACAATAGTGGATGATGGTTTGCTTTCTCACATGAAGATGTACATAATTTCAATATTTTTGCACTGTGTACTCTTGCATCTAGTTTGTGCTTTATGGAAAAATAAAATCTTCCAAACAAATTTAGAAAAATGAATGAAAAACATTAAAAAGACCTAGGATTGATTTCATCTGAGGAAAACATTGAAAGTATGATTGAACTTACAAAAAGTCTCACTTTGATAGAAGAGATTGAGAATACTATCCTAAGAAAAATTGAATCAAAGATTATCATTCTTGCCTCTATTAAGGAATATTAGCAGATTGCAAATTTGTTAATAGAGAACTAGTTAAGATTGATACAAAATAGAACAATAGTTGGAAAGAAAGTAAAACACATATCTCAGTCGCTACCGAAACAAATTTATGATATGATTAGAAGATCTTTTAAGGATCCTATTCTTCGAGATCAATGTAAGATAAGGCATAGATTTACTAAAGAATCTATCAAACATATAAAGTTTGGAGAAGATTTTTTTTTGAAATTAAAAAAGAGCAATTTAGAGAGATTTTTATTCAACATGAAAAATCATTTTTCCTATTTCCACATGAGAAAGGATGCGCTAATGCAAAGCTCATTGCCTTTATGATCATATTCACTATACCATATATTCCATAGAATCTTTAGCCAATACCAGTCCCAAAGGCTTACTTACATGAGATGATGAGATTTTTAAAGGAGAGATTTTTATGAGCAATCTTAAACCATCATCTCCACCATATTCAAAAAAAAAACCTTAATCCTAACCATTGATACTAGTCCTATTGGTATAGGCTGGATTAGTGGTTATGATGATGACGAAGGGCAGAGGTATGCAATTTGCTTTGGTGCAGAAATTTTACATGATACTCAAAGGAACTATCCGTAGATCAAGCAAGAGTTATGGGGATTAGACATGCTTTAAAATCAGATAAATCTTATTTCATCGTAGAAAATGTGATTGTAGAGACTAATTGTGTTTTGTTAATGGGTATGATTGCATCTCTTGATATTGCAATGTTGAGATGGATTGCATATATCAAGTTAATTAATCCAAGTTTTGTTCATATTGCTGGAAGGTGCAATACTTTTGCCAATATGCTCTCACGAGCAAGTTTTGAGAATGATAATAAAGCAAAAAATAGTGGCATAAGCTTGATATGTTATGATCCATGTGTTCAAGCAAGAGAATAAAGAATTGATGATTATATGAAGCTTAGGAGTGAAGACTTGAAGAAAAGATTAAAGCCTAAGAGAATGAAGTGAAGTAGAGGTTCAGAAAGAGATGGTCTATATACACATGTATATTATCTTTGTAAATACTTCACAAATACTTGAACTAATGATGAATCCACATTGATATGTATATATAGACCTATATATAGTCTTGATATATATGAGAAATGAAATATAGATGAGATATAGAGGAGTAGATGATAAGTTGAATGAGTATCATCCATCAGATGTAAGATGAGTTGAATAGAAGAAGTTTTCTAAGAATTGCGCGTCGATCCTTTCTCTATTTATCCTTCTATGCTTGATCAATTAAAAGATCTTTTTGTAGATGTTTAAGTCCATAGCTAATGCATCTATGGTCAAGATTTGAGTGTCCAATTGTAATCAGGCTGACAGAATTAAAGAAAAGAACATTTACATGTGTAAATGTGAAGAAGTGAAGACAGAAACAGGTGCAATCCTAGTGGTCCATGTTTTAATCAAATCTTCCTCCATAGTGTAACATTTTGATCAGATAAGCACTCATTATTTAATTTGAGAGGTAAGCTACTTGTGGCTAAAAGCATTTGAATAAACAGGTTCTAGTTTGAGAGAATCATGCATTAGAAATTGTATGTGTCAAAGTCAACTATAGAGAAGAGCAGTTTTGGACATAGGTACATTGTTTGGCATAAATCTCAAGATGTACTTATTCTTTTGGAGAGATTTAATTCGGAGAAGGCATCAAAACTTTAGGAGACACCTTGTAGAAAGTTTCACTAAAAACTTCACACATTTGGTTACTTGGTGAGTGAAGTAAGTGCAACACACTTTGCTGAATAATCAATTTCTTCACATTTAGTTTAAAGACTAATAATTTGGCATTGGTCTTCCAAAATTGGTAGAGCTTTTGAGTTGTTCTTGATATAGAGGCGCTCTAACATCAAGGATAACGTATTGTTTTGGAGATTAATACTCGTGATCTGTGGTATTAGAGCAGGAGTCATTAGATTTGAAGAAAGGAGGACCCTGACTATTCAGATACAAAAAAATCAATCCTTGAAGATTCAAAAGGTGAAAGTTTGAAGCGAACACTAGAGAAGGAGGCCCGGCGCTATCAAGAAGACCAAAAGGAACTACATTAGAAGTAAAGGTACATTCATTTTTCACAAAGCTTGAAGAATTTATTGCACAAGTGAGGAAAGGATAGGAGATTCTCTTTAGATAGAGAAATTTGATAGAGAGAACTATCCCGCTTAGTCAATGAGGATGGAAGCTCATCTTATGAGCAAAGATCTCATAGGATATATCACAGGTGAAGAAGAAAAAACCATAGTTTAGAGATCCTAGTGTTCCAACTAGGGAAGAGCTCTCGGATTTGAAGACATGGATGAAGAAGGATGCTCAAGCAAGGAGCATTATTTACATGGGAGTTAATGATTACTTGCTACCTCACATTAGAGGACTTGAAAGTTCAACTGACATATGGAATACTTTCGAGGAACATTTCCACAACACTAAAAAGTCAAGGAAGGCATCTTTATGGACAGAGTTCACCACATTCAAGAACATGGCTTCTCAATCTATTTTTGACTATGTAGCAAGGATGAAGGACATTGTAGATGCATTAGGAGCAGTTGATGAAGCTGTTGAAGAGGAAAAATTGGTAAGACAAATTCTCATAGGTTTGAGAGGAGATGAGAAGTGGAAGCCTTTCATTCTATCCACTAAATTATCACTAGATCATTTCACTCCTGATTTGAATCAGTTGCTAGGACATATGCTAACCTTTGAGCAGGATATCAAAGGTGGTGTAGGTCAACCAATGTATAAGAAGAAGATTAACAAAGGCAAGCAAAATTGAATGAAGATGAAGGCACTACTAGTCAAGCTAACTTCCTAAGAGGAAAAGGAGGTGGCAAAGGAAGCAGAAGAGGCAAAAGCAATAAAGATGGTGTCAAAGCTTGCTGGATTTGTGGTAAAACTAATCATTTAGCTCATGAGTTTTGGCATAATCAGATTGATGGAGAATATAATCCGAACTTTAATTCAAGAGGAAGAGAGGTAATTTCAGAGGTAGATATAGTAGAGGTTTCTTTGGAAGAAATGTAGGTAGAGGCTTCCGATGTCAATCCTACAATAATACCTACTACAACTATGCTTCAGATTAGAAGGAGGATTCAACCTTAATTATGAATTCAATTTTTGAAAGACAATATGAAGATCAAAGAGTTTTCTACATAGACTCAGGGTGTAGCAACCACTTGAGTGGCAACATAGCTTTGATGAGTGTTTTGGAGAATAAGGTGAGTAATCATGTAGTTCAAACAGGTGAGAACACAAATCACAATGTGAAGTCCATTGGATCAGTAAAGGCCAAGGATGGAAGCACTCTTTTGAGTAAGGTTTTGTATGTTCCTAGAATTCCAAAGAATCTGATAAGTGTTGGACAAATTGCAGAGGAAGGTTATGAAGTAAGGTTCACTACTTATGGAGTTTTGGTGGAAGACCCTAGCAATGGGTATAAACAAATTGTTTCAGGATAGAAAGAAGGAAGGCTCTTTACATTGAAGACTCAAGGAAATGTTGGTTATGCCTTGTTCACTTATGGAGGACATAAGATCTCTGAGATCTTTGACATAAAAGGCTTGGACATGTCAATGAAAGAGGTATTAAGGATATGATTAAGAATGGTTGAGTGCTTGGATTACCTAATGTTGCAGGTCAACACATGACATATAGATGTGAAGCATGTCATTTAGGTAAGGGTCATAAGAAATCATTTAATAAGCATGGTTTCATGTATTTAGAGAAGCTTGAATTGGTGCATACCTATGTGTGGGGTCCATCAAAGGACTTTAGCATTAATGGTTCAAGAAATTATGTGATTTATATTGATGATGCTACGAGGTGGATCACTATATATGTGATCAAAGATAAATCAGAGGTGCTCAATTCATTTAAACATTATCATGTGTATGTTGAGAGAATCACAGGGCAAAAATTGAAGAGACTAAGGTCATATGGAGGGGGAGAGTATTTCTCCAATGAGTTTAGTGACAACTTATGGGATGAAGGTATAAGAAGGGAAGTTACTTGTAGGTACTCTCCTTAACAAAATGGGGTATTAGAAAGGAGAAATAGAACTCTTGTTGAGTTTGCAAGGTCAATGATGAAAGAGAAAAATTGCCAAAATTATTTGTGGGCTGAGGTAGTGAATATAGCTACTTACTTGGTGAATAGAATTCCATGTAAGGATTTGAATGGTATAAAACCTTATGAGGCATGGTGGGGTAAGAGACCTACCTTAGATCATTGCAAACTATTTGGATGTTTGGCTTATGCATATGTACCATCTTAGTTAAGACATAAATTGGAACCTAAAGCTGAAAAATATGTGTTCATTGGTTATGATGATAAGCAGATGGGTTATAGATTGTGGAGTCCATCCACAAATCAATTCGTGGTGTCAAAAGATGTTAGATTTGATGAGCAAGGTGCTTGGTATGCAGGTACAATTAATATTCATGCAAGTAATTTTGATGATAATAGATCAACATATGGGTATTTATGTTATGTGGGAGATAAAAGTTAATTTCATGGTCACAATACAAAGGTATGGTAGAAGCTGCAAATTAAGTCATATGAGTAAAAACTCTTATGAAGATTTTTGATATCATTTAGAGTACTCCTATCATTTGTGGAGACAACATGAGTTCTTTGTATTTTGCAGCTAACCATATGTTTCATGCCAGGACTAGACATATTGAGATCCAATATCATTTTTTGAGAGAGAAGATTGTTGATAAAGAAATAAAAATCATGCATACTCCTACAAAGGATCAACTTGCAGATATGTTGACAAAGAGTTTGAATGGACCCAAGTTGCAAAGATTTAAAGATATGGCAGGGATAAAGAAAATGCAGGTAATCACAATGGATGATTGAGGGGGAGTTGTTGGAGCAAGACAATCAACAATTGATGATTATATGAAGCTTAGGAGTGAAGACTTGAAGAGAATATTAAAGCCTAAGATCATGAAGTGAAGTAGACGTTCAAAAAGAGATGTTCTATATACACATGTATATTAGTTTTGTAAGCACTTCACAAATACTTGAAGTAATGACGAATCCACATTCTTATGTATATATACAGTTGTATATAGTCGTGACATATATGAGAGATGAAATATAGATGAAATAGAGAGGAGTAGATTATAAGTTGAATGAGTATTATCCATGAGATGTAAGATGAGCTGAATAGAAGAAGTTTTCTGAGAATTGCACATTAATCCTTTCTCTATTTCTCCTTTTGTGATTGATCAATTAAAAACTCTTTTTGTAGATGTTTAAGTCCATAGTTCATGCATCTATGGTCAAGATTTGAGTTTCTAATTGTAATGATGCTGAATGAATTAAAGACAGGAACATTTACATGTGTAAATGTGAAGAAGTGAAGGCAGGAACAAGTGCAATCCCGGTGGTCAATGTTTTGATCAGATATCGCTCCACAATGTAAAGTTTTAAGCAAATAAGCATTCATTCTTTAAGTTTAGAGGTAAACTACTTTGGGCTAAAAGCATTTGAATAAAGGGGTTCTACTTTGGGAGAATCATGCATTAGAAGTTGCAGGTGTCAAAGTCGACTATAGAGAAGAGCAGTTTTGGACGTAGGTACATTGTTTGGAGCAAATCTCAATATCTACTGAATCGTTTGGAGAGATTTAATTTGGAGAAGGTGCAAAAACTTTAGGAGACACCTTGTATAAAGTTTCATTGAAATATTTACACATTTGGTCAATGAATGAGTGAATTTAGTGCAACAGACTTTGCTGACTAATGAGTTTCTTCACAGCTATTTTAAAGATTGATAATTTGGCATTGGTCTTCCAAAATTGGTAGATTTTTTGCGTTTTTCTTGATATAGAGGTGGTCTAACATCAAGGATAACTTATTCTTTTGGAGATTAGCACTCTCCATCACCATGTACATTTACTTATGAGAAAATTAGAGAAGATGATTATGACGAAGAATGGAGAAACATTGGATATTAGCTGAGTACTTTACAGTCTTTCCAAAGTTGGTCGGCAAATGGAATTTTGAACATCAAAAGGAAGTCCTTCAACTTCTTTCTGAAAGATGAATTTCTTTACCAACGTGTTAGAGGAAAGGTGAAAAATCCACGGAAGGTTTTAGGATTGAGAAATCTTCAAGTGCAAGTCATGAGAGCCATGCATCAGAGCTTATGGGCAAGCCATAAGGCGTTTTTTGTGACATACTAAAAAATTCAAGGAAGATATTGGTGGCCAAGGATGTACTTAAATATTAAGCATTTGTGAGCACATATGCCACATGTCAGATTCATTCCTTAGTCAAACATAGTGGTCCGTCATACCCAAATTACCCACCTTGTATTCATTAGAAGTGGTAGTTGATCTTCTGACTATGCCTATATGCATTGATGGTATGAAATATATTTTACTTGCATGGGAAGATTTGAAAAATCATGTGGAAGGTCATGCACTTCAATCTAATACTACTTATAATGTAGGTTTATTTCTTTTAGAAGACGTTATATTGAGATTTGGATATGTAGAAAAAGTGGTTGTGGATCAAGGAGATTTAGATGCTAGAGAGGCGAGGGAATTCTTTGATCATCATATCTCTCATGAGAGCCTATAACCCAGAAGCAAATAAAAAGTTTGAGAGAGGTCATCCTTCTATAGTGAATGAAATCTTGAAGGCATGTGATGGAGATATTAGGCAATGGCCAAGATTTTGGTACGTTTGGCAAGCTTTGATGCTTGACCAAATATCAAAGGTTTACCGCATATCATTTTTTTATCACACATAGAGCACATGTGAACAACTCTCATAAAAGGAAAGTAGTTTAACCCTTGAGATAAAAGTAAATGAGGATGATTGAAGGAATGTCCTGGTATTACAAGTTGCATATCACACCCACCTAGTGGTTAGAATCAAATCAATCATCACCCTAAAAGTAGGAACACTTTTAGGTGGGAGATTCAAAAATTCGAATTCGCTCTATGACTACAAAACACATGACTTTTAGCCGCAGACATAGAGCAGAGAAGGAGTCGTCATTGAGCTTCAAGTCTGTGGCTACACTAAGCCCAAATATTTATGAATAATGGTATATCATCTTCCTTGTATCATACTTTCATAATCATATACATTTGATTCATCTAGTGCAAGTCATTCTTTGTGTACTGTTGTTTATTGCAAAGTCTTCATTTTAGTGATATTGATCAATCACGTTCTCTGTGTATACTCAACATTTTTATATGATTCAACTTGGGATAGGTAGCATTAGTCTATTTCTACATATCAATTTTCACATCATTTGGTTCATTAGATTATGCGATAAGTTCTTTGCAAGCAACCTATGTTTGCATTCTATCTTCTTCCTAAAATGTTGAGACTACACCCCCAACTTCTTAATATCAATTCTCATCATATAATCACTCTAAACTAGTGACATAAAGTCTTCATTTAGCTATGACCAAAAGCTCAGTTGAACTGTTATCAGTGAGTGATCACTCAATATTTTTTTTTGAGAGGAATCAAGTGCATAAATAGCAAGTTTTTGCAAGTCCTTCAAATATAAAACTTATGTGTTTTTCTATAACTATTTGGGAATCATTCTTCAAGGTATATAGTGGGTCCAAATGCATATTTGGGAAGCTAAAGGTGTTTACTAAGGTACTCTGAAGCTACATTGGTAGGTGAAGAGCAGGATTTTTGCAACAACACCTCATCTTTGGAGTGTATCCAACCATCTTCTCATAGTGGTATGAGAGCTAACATCAACTCAACACGGGAAATGGATTCCCATCATCGATTGAAAAAATTGGATGAAGGTAATTACCTTGCTTGGTCACTTAGAATGGAAGCATATCTTCAAAGTAGAAATCTCTATGGTTACATATCAGGAGATGAGATGAGGCCAATACTCAAAAGCAAAGGTCAACCTACTCAAGAAGAACAAGAAAGGTTAACAACATGGTGCTCAAAGGATGTTTTAGCTAGGTCTTATATTCTCAACTCACTTTCTAATTTCTTACTTCCACACATTAGGAGTTGTAAGACATCATAAGATTAATGGAATTCTCTTGAAGCATTCTTCTCTTCAAGCACTAGAGCCACGAAGAATCAACTCTCGATGGATTATACAACACTCAAGAAGATGCCCAAGCAGAGTAAGACTAATTTTGTCACCAAAGTGGACCTAGAAAACCAACTTGGGAGCATTGCAGAGGTCATTGAAGAGCAACAGATAGTGAGACAAGTGGTCAATGGAATAAAGGTAGATGATAAATGGGAAACCTTCACCATAGCAATGGACCTATCCATGGATATGGAGGTACCTGATTTCAACACTCTCATGGGGCAACTATTCACTCATGAAGAAAAGTTTGTGAAGAATAATGACAACTCAAAAGGTAACCAATCTTCTGGCCTATACACTAATAAGAGTGAAATTAAGAATAGCAAAGGAAAATGCAAAAGATATGATGATGAGCCTAGTACCTCTCAAGAAAATTTTGCACGATGAGGTAGAGGTACAAGAGGAAGAGGTAGAGGAGGTAGATAAGTCAGGGGGAGATTCCAAAGCTCTTTCTATGTGACATATGTGGCTTGACTAACCATATAACTGAGAAGTGTTTCAGGAATCCTGAAAATCAAAGAGGAAGAGGCTTCAAGAGAGGAAGCTATGGAAGAGGAAGATCAAACAAATTCAATGGCTACAAAAAAAAAACTACAACAAATAACCAAGGAGATTATAGATGAAGAAGAGATTACAAAAATTACAATAAAGAGCAGACACAAGAGGACTCACTTCTATTGATGAACATGACCATGAAGCAAGGTAAAACACACGACCATGTATTCTATATAGATTCTGGTTGTTCCAATCATGTAGCAGGAATGTGGTTGAATTATCAAACTTGGAAGATCTAAGGAGTAGACACGAGGTTCAAATAGGAGAGGACACTAGGCACTCAGTTGCAAAGATTGGAAATGTGAAGACTCTTGATGGAAATATGAATCTATTCAGTAAGGTATTGAATGTACCTACCATAACTAAGAACCTTATAAGTGTTGGACAAATTGTAGAGAAAGGATTGCAGGTACAATTCACAAGGAATAGAGCGTTTGTTGAAGATCCTAAAAAAGGATTCAAGAGAATTGCAAAGGGAGTAAAGTCACGTAGACTCTCTACATTTAAATAACAAAATACTAGAAACATAGCTCTATTCAATTATGGAGGACAAACGCTATCAAAATTAGAAATGTGGCACAAAAGATTGGCTCACATTGGTGAAAGAATCTTGAAGAAAATATGCAAGGATCAAAGTGTACTTGTTCTACCTAATACATCCAAGCAACATATAATATACAAATGCAATGCTTGCCAATTTGGGAAGTCACATAGACAACCCTTTATGAAGAAAGGTTACATCCATGGTGACCTATTGGAGTATCGTCCACATATATTTTGTGGACCTAGCAAGGAACCATCAATTTCACAATCTAGATACTATGTATCTTTTATTGATGATTGTAGTAGATGGACCATCCTATACTTTATGAGTCATAAGGATGAATTATTTAGTTGATTCAAGAAATATCTTGCTCTTGTTGAAAATCAAATAGGGAAAATATTAAAGAGGCTTAAGGTTAGATGGAGGAGGAGAATAGTCGTCCCATGAATTTTATGCCTATCTTCAAGATAGAGGCATCAAAAGATAGATCACAACAAAATACACTTCAGAGAACAATAGAGTGGTAGAGAGAAGAAATAGGAGCATAGTTGAAGTTGCAAAGTCCATGCTTAATGAAAAAAAGATACCCAATTATCTATGGATAGACGCTCTATCTAGAGGCACCTATCTCATTAATAGACTCCCATAAAAGACATTAGATGGGATGCCACCCTATGAAACTTGGAATCGAAGAGGACCTAGCCTTGATCATTGCAGAATATTTGGATGCATACCTATGCACATGTTCCATCTCAAATGGGAAGTAAATTGGATCTTAAGGCAGAGAAATGTGTGTTTATTGGATATGAATTAAATAAAAAAGGGTACAAGTTGTATAATCCAAGTAATAAAGGCTTTATTGTTAGTAGATATATCTTTGATGAGAACAAATCTTGGTTTGAAGATGATTTCAAGAAAGTCAAGCTATCTTATGACCTAGAGGAGGAGTTTCCAACATTGCAGAAGGAAAATAATCACCAACATGAAGACACAAGTGACTCTGATGATGATCACAAGACACCAAAGAGGAACATCAAGGCATGGAATAATAAAGGCAAAGAGAAGGTGCAAAATTTGAGAGATATTGTAGAATCTTCTCAATGAACAATAAGAATATCAATTAGGGGAAAGAAGAAGCCAAAAAGGTATGGATTTGACACCTCTCTAGTCACTAAGCATTCAATCTATATTGCTTAGGATATCAAATCAAAGGAGCCATCAAAATTGGAAGAAGACAATAAGAAATCACACTGGAAAGAAGCAATGGAGGAAGAGATAAAAGCTCTTCAAGAAAATCAAACATGGGACCTAGTTCCCAAGAAGCCATCCATGAAGATGATTGGATCTAGGTGGATCTATAAGGTAAAAACTAACTCAGATGCCATCAATAAACATGTATAAAGCAAGACTTGTGGCAAATGGATTTGTTCAAACCCAAGGCATAGATTTTGAGGAGACTTTCTCTGCTATGGCAAGAATGCCAACAATCAGAGTTCTCATGAGCATAACTGCTTTAAGAAATTGGAACATCAATCAGAAGGATGTCAAAAATGCATCCTTGAATTGTTGGATTTTAGAGGAAGTGTACATGGCACAACCTCCTGGATTTGTAGATGAAACACACCCTGTGTGTGTATGAAAACTTAGAAAGCTCTCTATGGACTAAAGCAAGCTCCTAGAGATGGGAACCGTAGACTTGTTATATTCCTGCAGGACAAAGGATTGAAACTAAGCAAGGATGATTCTTCATTCTTTATGAAGTTATATACTTGTGCATATATGTATATGGAATCATTCTTACAAGTGATGATGTTGATGGAATTAGAAAGATTAAAGCCTAAATTAAAGAAGAACTGAAGATAAGTGATCTTGGATTGCTCACTTATTTTCTTGAATTGGAAGTGGTTTACATAGATCAAGGAATGTTCCTCATAGAAAGGAAATACATTAAGGATATGCTTGCAAAGTTCAAAATGGAAGACACTAAGGTTGCATGTACTCCCATCGAGGTCAGTCACAAGTTAAGTGCTCATGAAGGAGAACTTATTGAAGACATTACAAGCTACCAAAGTCTAGTGGAAAGCTTGAACTATGCTACCCTAACTAGGGTGGATATGTGCTATCGAGTAAGTGTGCTTAGCCAATTCATGCACACTCCTAGGAAGACTCACATGGATGCAACCAAGAAGATATTGAAGTATTTGAAGGGAACACTTAATGAAGGTCTTTATTATCCTTACACATCTGATTTAAATGTGAAGCTATTCACTAATGTAGATTGGGCATGTTCAAAACATGACAAAAGAAGCACATCAGGATACCTATCATTTGCAGGCACAAAGCTTATTTCTTGGTCCTCAAAGAAGCAACCTACTATAGCTCTTTCCTCAATTGAAGCTAAATACAGAGGGTTAGCAAATGCAACACAAGAAGCTATGTGGATCAAGATCCTATACAGAGATTTAGAGTTGGATTTTGGCACTCCATTTATATTTGGACATAACATGAGCTCACTTCATTTAGCTGCTAATCCTATATTTCATGCTAGGACTAAGCATTTAGATGTCTATCACTTTGTTAAGGAAAAGATTGAAAGCAAGGAGATACACGTATCCTATGTATCTACTCATATGCAATGCGCAGACATGATGACTGAATCATTGGATGGAAGCAAGCTTAATAGGTTTAAATCCATCACTAGATCACAAGGGATACCCAAGTATTGAGGACTCAAGCATCTTAGGCTTGAGGGGGAGCAGTAGCTATATTTTGGAAAGCCTTGATGCTTGACAAAATATTAAAGGTTTACCACATATCATTTTTTTATCACTCATAGAGCACATATGAACACCTCTTGTAAAAGCGAAGGAGTTTAACTCTTGAGATAAAAGTAAATGAAGATGATTGAAGGAATCACCTGGCATTGAGAGTTGCATATCTCACCCACCTAGTGGTTAGAATCAAATAAATTATCACCCTAAAAGTCCTAAGGAACACTTTTAGGTGCAGATTTCAAAAATTCAAATTCACTCTATGACTATAAAACACATGACTTTTAGTTGTAGATAGAGAGCACAAAAGGAGGAGTCATTGAGCTTCAAGTTTGTGGTGACAAGTTGCAAAAAAATAGAGACTAACTCCTCAAATGCTAAGGATTCGGACTGCCTTTCATCATCAATTGAAGAGTAGAAGCAATGATATGAATCTCAAAGACCATTCATAACAGTCTATAAAAGTGAACTCTCTCGCAAGACTTCATCAGCAAAAATCAACTCCTCCTTTAAATCTTTGATCTTTGTCAAGTATCATACTTTCATAATCATATACATTTGATTCATTTAGTGCAAGTCATTCTTTGTGTACTATTTTCTGTTGAAAAGTCTTCATTTCAATGATATTGAGCAATCAAGTTCTCTACGTATGCTGAACATTTTGATACGATTCAACTTGGAATAGGTAGCATAGTAGATAAGTCTACTTGCTACATGGCAATGTTTATATCATTTGGTTTGTTAGATTCTGCGGTACGTGATCTACACGCAACCTATGTTTGCATATTGTCTTCTTCCTAAAAAGACACGACTACACCCCCAACTTCTTAATATCAATTCTCATCGTATAATCACTTTAAATTAGCAACATAACTTCTAGTTGTGAGCTAAGGTGGTCATGTAGCTTTGTCTAAAAGCTCTTAGGTGAGTTGTTATTAGTGAGTGAGCACTGAGTATTTTTTTGAGAGGAATCAAGTCCATAAATAACAAGTGTTTGCAAGTCCTTCAAATATGAAAGTTACCTATTTTGCTATAACTATTTGGGAATGATTCTCTAAGGTACATAACGGGTCCCAAATTGTGTCTACTAAGGTACTTTGAAGCTATATTGGTAGGTGTAGAACATGATTTTTGTAACACCACCTCATCTTTGGGGTGTATCCAACCATCTTCACACACAAGATATCTTTCATTTTCTTTATGGGTAGATAGGATGGCATATATGAGATCAATTAGATTTATGTCAACTAAGCTCATGTATTGTCAAAAGATAATTTTTTCGATACATACTCAGATAATAAATTTGATAAGTTTAGAATGGGAAGATAATTTTTCATGCAAAGAGTTATTAGCTTTGAGAATTCAACAAATTGAAAAAGGGAAACAAAATATGAAAGAATTTTTTAAGAAAACTAAATGAGTCACATTTAAAAAATGAGATCCATTTTGATAAGAAACATCGATTTACACCATGATCGATAGAGTTAGGGGATTGGGTACATGTCTATGATAGTACCTTTGATAAGCAATATGATGCATGACATAAATTAATTAAAAGATGGTTTTGACCTTATGTTATTGTTTCTATTTTTGATATAGGTATGTATGCTTTATACGAGCTTGATGGAACTTCTTTGAGAAATTTGGTTGCAAGAAAGAGAATCAAGTTATGGAAACGAAGATCAAGCACTCACTATGAAATTGATAATGAGAACTGAAATGAAGATGAGGAGGATGAAGAATGATGTGAACACTAAGAAAAAAGATAAATCGAGTGAAATAGTTCTTTACTTTGATTACTTTGGAATTTTCTATAAAGTTTTTTCCCCATGCATTTCATGAAAAAGGGGATACAATATTGTGACATGTAAAGTAAATGTTTTACTAAAAGATGAATTAGAAACTTAAGTAGGGATGAGTATGAACTCGAGATAGAAATTAGAGACTCTATGGATATTGTAAGGATAGAATAGGGAAAGCTTGACTTACAACTCCTAGCAGAGGTAAAGATTATTTTACATAGGTAGATTGCCTTAGTCTTTAAAACCATTTAGCTAGAAAGATTGCCATTTGAGCTATAGCATGCCTCTAGATAAGTTTCTATTCCAGATTGAATAATTTAAAAGTTTCTTTACTATCAGAATCCATATTTTCATTTAAAAGCATGATACACCATTTGGAAACATTTAGAAATAGGTTTCTTCAAAAGAATTTGATACTACTTTCAATAACCTACCAATTGGCCAATTGCGATGACATGCCGTTTTAATGGGGGTGGATTTCAGAATGATTTCTCAACTTCGACTTACATTCGAGAAAAATTAAAATCTTCTTAAGGATTTCTGATCTATAAACCTCTCAAAATGTGCTCCATGTGACTTTTGGATTTGAATAATCTCTTATTTTAGAAGCTACAGGCAAACAAAAAGAGGAAGATGTGCTATACACAGAACATGAAGGGATGATAAGTAATGAGTATACTTGTGTACATAGATTAAAGGGAATCAACTATATGAGTTTATGTAATGAAATTGTTTATGATGAAAACCCTTATATATATATATATATATATATATATATATATATATATATATATATATATATATATATATATATATATATATATATATATATATATATATATATATATATATATATGTGTGTGTGTGTGTGTGTGTGTATGTGAGTGTGGTCATGTGTTAATGTGTTTATGTGAATCCTATGAATTTGTGTGACCTAAACTGTCTATGTGCATATCTGAGTGTATATGTGAAGAACCGCAAGTGTTTATATAAGTCTACATGCTAAACCTAATTGTAGAACCCTAAAAGTAACATTTGGAAAAAACAACTAACTACTTGTATAACCCTAAAAATAAATCCTTATTGTAATACCCCCTATATATTTGTGAACATTACCCTATGAATTTGTGAACATTACCCTATGAAATTGTGAACATTACCCTATGTAACGAAATATTGTTTAAATTTAAGTTTGTATTACTATCAATACACGTGGGTCAGTATGTCCCTGTCCTAATGAATTAAGGAAGGTAGTGCCCCTATCTAATTATAGGAAATAAATTTCATTAGAGACTTAACCATGCTCATAGTATACATCATGGTGCAAAGGGGAATACTCCACATATAGTACTTCTACTCATTTTGCAGGACAAAATTGCTTTAACGGGGGAGAATGTTGCATAGTTCATGGGTTCAAAAGGCTAAATGCCTCGATTATAAAGGCTAGAATATAATGTATATTTGCACTGGTTTAGGTTTGAATTACCCTTGACACATGCCTTGAGCCTTTAGATTGAACCCTTGATTTTTAACCCTTATGGTATTTACTGATATGTGCTCCCAACTCATTGGTTGTTAACCTTAGGCTTTATTTATCCAAAAGCATGGGACCTGTAGTCTTGCGGAAGGTTCTTTAAGTGATGCCTTAGGGTTTACATAAGAGAAAAATCCTCATTTTCTTTAGAATGCATGTGATAGACCTTGCAAAATTAGAAGTGGTTTTGCTAGGTAATTTAGTATTTAGGATTGACGTAGTAACAGAACATGTCCCCATAGTGTGTGTCTCCTTAATATTAATCTTTATTTTAAATTGGAGAGCATTCCCTTGCTATCGTTCTAGGAGTACAAGTAAAACCATCTTCTCCTTTCTTGCCATGGCATGTCTCAAACGGACCTGTTAAAGTTCGTCAGGGAGAGGTGTATAAATTTGGAGTCTTTATCTATAGGATAAGGTGTTTAGTCAAGACATTGAGAGTATTAAAAAACATTCCCTTGCTATCGTTCTAGGAGTACAAGTAAAACCATCTTCTCCTTTCTTGCCATGGCATGTCTCAAACGGACCTGTTAAAGTTCTTCAGGGAGAGGTGTAAAAATTTGGAATCTTTATCTATAGGATAAGGTGTTTAGTCAAGACATTGAGAGTATTAAAAAACATTTTCTTGCATCCTTAAGCATAAGCGAGTTTCTTCCTCTCAAAATGATGTAAAGAATTATGTTGCTAGTTGTATTCCACATTAAAGGGAGAGTGAAGTATTTCTCTCCCCAAAAGAATATCTCTGCGAAATAGGTTTTGGCTTCTAGGGAAGTAAACATGCGTGAAGCTTTTTCCAATAGTTGTTGACATCGTTGCAATCCACAAATAGATGATCCATTGTTTCATCATGTTTATAGTACATACAAAGAGCTTCTCTCCTACTTCTTGAGTATTCTATTTAGCTTGCTTCCATCTTAGATGCCATGGTGTAAGACGAGCCACGAAAAGATGGCCTCTTTGTGAGAGAGGGCAAATGTCCAGATAGTAAACCTATATTCTCACTCAAACTACGAGCAGATTATTACGAAAAGCTTATAAATACACATATTTATAATTTTCCACATCAATGTAAAGTGGGTATCACCCATGTACAAATCTAGCTATGATATCTATATGAGATTACGAAGGAAGGATTCATGGTGCAACTCAAGATAATTTCTTGGAAATTTTAGATTTTCTTTCTACAATATTCTATCTTATTTGAGATATCTTTCCTTGAAGAACGTTCATCTCTCTCATGCTTTCTCTTTGTTCTTTCATGCTTGACACATAAATGAATTGGCGGACCATTCTTTTTCTTTTTGGGTTGATCAACTCCATCTATCTAGGAACCTCTTGATGGAGGTGGTGAATCTAGATCACATGGACAAATTGCACCTCTAATGATGTGCTTTGTTGCATTCTCTCTTAGTACTGTATCCCGACATCTGAATTATCATGAATATAAATGCCGGGAGATCTAATCCTCGAATCAATGAATCTCCAAGTATGTGCTAAAGTTATTCACCCAAGAGATGTTAATTCTTTTTTCAAGCGCACAAAATCTTGCATACACACAAACGATTTGGCTTCATCCAATTTTTCAAATTCTAGGAACATTTAATTCAAGTGAAACTTTCTGATATGTGAATTCCCATGCAATAGAACTGTTTGTTGCTGGGGCGAAACTTACATTTTCTAGTTTTCGTGCACTGATTGCAAGGAATTCATGAAACAAGTCCTTATTTTGGAGGATGTCTATAACTACAAGACTGCAATGACCTTTAAAGATAACATATAATATACTAGAAGGCAAAATGATGTATAGAAATGATCAAAATTTAGAAACATACTCACTTTTGAGCATATGGATATGTGATGTACACAACCTCCAAAGTATAACTCTTCATATAAGTCTCAACCTTTAGAAACTTTTTCAACTTCTTGTGTGACCAAGGGATCCCTTATAAAAACTTTTCTTACTATTTTCTCTAGATCACATGGCCAACATGACCACATGGCACAAAAATGGGGCATTAAAATCAATCCCCCATTCTCACATTGTTTGGTAATGGTTGTCATGATGGCTTGATACAAGACAACAAGGGTTAATAAGCTATTATCAAGATTATATGTGCCCAAATCAACCTATCGTACAAAAATCTTTCTTGAGCCCCTTAAAGGCCAACACGACCACATGATGACCATGGGAGGCGTGAGGATTTTTTTGACCCCCAATTTTTGTGTCGTGTAATCATGTTGGACCTAAGGGGATTCACGAAGAATGAGTGTATACTTATGCATGGAAAGGGGTAAAATACATGTGGTGAGGCAATAATAAGAGGATCAATAATTTAATATTGTAAGAGCAAGAAAATGATGATAGGGAGCCAAAGGAGTATAAACAACCAAATAAGATAATGAAATGGAGGTCCCCTTGTATTCCTACCTAGGATATATTACCATTGTAGGACATGCCACCATTTCATTGGATTTGAGATTTAACCATTGTGAGTCCCAAGATTCATATGCCATGTGTCATTAGACCATTCGATCTCATTTTTACCCTTCGTAATCCCAACGGTCAATTTTCATACTATTTAAGTCCTTGCTCCTTCTTTGCTTTTTTTTTTTTTGCTTACACACCCTCTTGCTACGTGAGAATTTGTTTTTTGTTTCTTTTTTCTTTTTGTTTTTACTTTGTCTATTGTCTTTGGGTTCTTTTTTGGCATGAAATAACAACCTCAAAAAAATATGAGAGCCCTTTTCAAGCCTTTTGGTTGCCTCATCGCTCAAGGTTTCTTTTGCACCAAGGCATAACTATTATGTATTTGTTTTGTAATCATTGTCATCGTTATCATCACATGCAAGAATCTTAGCTTCCTTAATTACGAGATCAATATATATTTTACATTCTTCATATCTTAGGATGTAGGTGGTTTGGTTCGCCGTTATGAGTTTCGTTTGAGATTCTATAGAATGTGTCCCTCCTATCACATGATTTTCATATTCTCTCAGATTCCACTCCATATGGAACGCTTTCTATCTCCACATACTCACAAAATTGTTTGCTATGTGGAGCGACTTATAAAACAAATAGCCAATGTGATTCTTTTGGATTTGGTGTAAAGACAACCTCCTCATAGTGTTTGGGAAGTACATATGTGTCTCTTTCATCCATCCATAGTTTCTTGGATTCTACTTGAAGCAAACAACTCTTGTCCCATCTCATCATTGCATTTCTTCTAGCAGTGACTAGTTTGAACCACTTCACATCAAAGAGAAAGTAGCCACATCTCCTGAATAATAGTTTCAAGATATCTTGGATCACTCCGCGCTACTCCAGTTGGCCTCCTTGGGCATTTTCATCTCTTGCATTAGCTCTACTTTTTTGGAGAAATTTGACTATCATCCACTATCAAGAGTAGACCTATTTTTGCCAATGGGTGCAATCCAAAAGTTTCATCCAAGAGAACATAGCACATCATATTTGTAATACTGAACAACACATAAAATGGATGGCATTATGATGGTCAAAATAATGCATAATATTAACACATTAGTAACTTGCAATCTTTGAGAGCGTTACATCCTAATCACACCCCTTTGTAGGTTCCTCCTCGTCTTCAAAGATATCCTCACCTTTTGTATTTGCTTGTCAAATGGTGACATCTAGCCATATGCTTGTTTGGCAAGGTTGGAAGAGGTCGATGACCTTTTAGTAGAGGCAAAGAGCAAGTGGAGTGAGTCTTTCAAAACTAGGCTCTTTCCTCTGTGTTTGCCTCCTCAACAAGCTCCTACCTCTCCAACCACTTCTACATGGGCTCCAAGTTAATGATGCAGAACTTTCACTGCCTTCTCTAAAAAGTGCATCCATTTTTCTTTGGATCCCTTGACAGTGAGCAAGGCATTTGTGGATCCAACATGACTAGAAACTCTTTTGTGAATATCAAAGAATCTTGTACGGGCCACCCCTTTGCCATGCTGCCCTCTAAACATGCTCTCTAACTAAAAAACCATTTTAGTGTCTTCATGAACTACTTTACAAGAACATCTAATAACTATGGACAAGCTTCGTCAACCACATGAACTAGTAATTCAATATAAATTGTGAGAATGCTTGTGGGAAAGTACTTTTCAACCATATAGATAAGCTCTACAACATTGATTCTTGCATGTCATTACCATCTTGCAAAAGATGATCTTTCAAAAGCTTGCAAGGGATGAGCAATTAAAAGGATATTAGTAAAAACCTATTTTAATGGAACAATCAAAGTTTCGATTCCACTCTACATGAACAATTAAGAGACACTACCATCTAACCATATATAGATGAATTAAAGTTTGAGCATTGTAAGAAATGCACATAGAACAAATATCTTTGTGCTATTGTAGACTGGTAAATGAGCTAGTTTTCACATATTTTGATGTTCTTTTTTGGCTTTTGATTGTGGAAATTATGTTGTATCCATGGAACCCACAATATCATCTCCACCATCATGGTCTTTGATCATTTCATTAAACAATTTGAGCATTTCATCCATGTGTTTATTCTCGATCATGATGTGAGTAGCTTGTCCTTCTAAAACGCATTTCGTTCTTCTCTGCCCCCAAGAGTTAGACGGTGCAATTTTGTGTGGGTTGACTTGCTTGCGAGCCAAACCATGTGATTAGAAGTATATATTTTGTAGTCCATCGGAGGTAAAGTTTCCATATTTTTGAATGTGTGTAGTACAAATTCGTCCTTTATGAACTCTAAATGCAAATAATTACAATCTCTATGATTAATACCATATGATATATATTAACAAATATATGAGATTCAAACATGAAATTTTGTTTAACTATTAAATAATTGTATTACATGCATTTATGTCGTGGAAATTCCATTGAATTCTAGTTTTGGAAATAGAACACGCTCAAGATCTGATGACAATGAAGTAGAGGGGCCATTTTCTATTTCTTTGCAATCAAGTCTCATAGACATCATTAGATATATCTTGCCTCCCAACCACTTACCTATCCATATATCTTCTTCTCTCTCTTTCTATACCATATGGAACCATTTAGCTCCATACATAAGTGCCACATGGTTGTCATGTGTGAGCCCACAAGTGCTCTACTCTAAGGGATGATTCACACATCTCTCTCTTGTAGTAACTATAGAATGTTTTCTTCCCCTTAATCCATTCGTTTCCTCAAGAATGGTGTCTAAAGGTTCTAATGAGAGAGAGATATATTATGATTGGTACTCCCATTGAACCAATGTATCTAATGTACATGGTCATATCTCTATGGTGATCCCTGTTTCCTTTTCCTTAAGGAAAATATCGGGAAGGAAACGAAAATGTGGGAAATCATCTCTAAAGGTCACTTACCCACTCCCATGTAGCACCTCCCTGATGAAGTGGTAATGAACCTCCATGTGTTTGGTTCTGGCATGGAAAGTAGGGTTTGATGCTAGATGCATAGAACTTACATTATCTCTAAATATGTGAGGTTTAGATTACAATGCTTTTAACCATATTGCTGTTAAGTTGCTAGGGTCAAACCTTTGTACTCTACTTCAGTTGAGTATTAAGCAACCCTTGGTTGCTTCTTGGAACTCCATAACACTAGATTTGAACCTACAAATGCTAAGTAACTAGATGTACTTCATCTATCATCCTTAGCTCCTAGCCAATCTACATCTGAATAGATTTTGATATCCAAATCTAAAGAGTAAGGATAGAATATACCTTCATTGATTGTACCTTTGAGATACTTAAGTACTCTCTTAGCTACATCCATGTGTGGCCTTCTTAGCGAGTGCATGAATTGGCTTAGCACTCCCACACTATATAAGACGTCTACCCTTGTATGAGTAGCATATATCAGGCTACCTACCAAGCTTTGATATTCTTTAATGTCTTCAATTTTCTCACCTTCATAAACAATAAATTTATGATTCATCTCCAAAGTTGTACCTCCAGGTTTTGTGTTCTCCATTTTGAACTTGAGAAGTAGATCCTGAATGTATCTCCTCTGATTCAAATACATTCCTTCATCTATGCATATCACCTACAGACCTATGAAATATGTCAGTTCACCTAATTCACTGATTTGGAACTCCTCTTGCATGTGTCTCTTGATCCTTTTAATGCCATTCAGATCATCACCTATCACAATAATTACATCTTCATATACACATAGATACATAACCTCATTCTAATCCTTTTGATGAATAGAGAAGGATCTGAGTTGCTAGGTTTGAACCCTTGATCTTGAAGATATGTAACCAACCTGTAATTCCAAGCTTTAGGAGCTTGTTTCAATCCATACAATGTTTTCTTAATTTTACAAACATAAGCTGCATGATTAGGGTTTTCAAAACTTGGTGGTTGTGACATGTATGCCTCTTCACTTATCCAACCATTAAGAAATGCATTTTTCACATCAAGTTGGAGGAGTCTCTAGTTCCTTGTAGCACTTACACAACAACGTTTTGATTGTATTCATCTTTGCAACTCGTGAGAATGTTTTCTAATATTCTATAGCATGAGTTTTTGAGCATCCTTTGGCAACTAATCTTGACTTGTACCTACAAATGGATTCATATGAGTTTCTTTTAATTTTAAATACCCATCTCCAACCAATTACCTTTTGATTCGAGAATATTGGAATTGAATCCAAAGTATCCATCTCCTTAAATGCATCTATTTCTTCTTTCATGGCCTCTTTCCCAATTAGGGTTTCGCTTTGCCTTTTCATAGGTTGCAGGTTCCTCTGAAATTGAGTCCTTTGCCAAGTAGATTGAATGCCTTGTAACAAATGTGGAATTATATCCATACCTTTCTAGTTGTCTTTTCTCCCTTAACCTTCTAGGTGGTTGCTTGGAGCATTCTCTACACTCTTGCATTTTTGCTTTGCCTCTTGACTTCCATACTTTGTAATCCCTTTCCCTTTCATCTTGGTCATCATATGTATCACTTCTTGGATCCTAGACCTGTGTATCATGCTTGCTTCCTAATTGACGAGAATTAGAATCAAGATCATATGGTAGAGTTACCTTCTGTTTGTCTTCACATTACCACGACCTGTGTTCTTCAAACACAACATCTCTACGTAGTGAATTTCTTGGTTGAAGGATTATAGAACTTGTAACCCATCTGGGTTGAGTCATACCCAATAAACATTGCCTCTGTTGCCCTTTCATCTAGCTTACCTCTTATTTGTGATGGTACATGAACATAAGCTAAACAACCAAACACCTTGTAATGTCCAAGACTAGGTTTTCTTCCATGCCATGCTTCATAAGGATACATACCTTGAAGTGTTTTGGATGGTATTCTATTGACAAGGTACATGGTAGTTGAGATAGCCTATGCCCATAGATAATATGGCAACCTCTTCTCTTCAAGCATTGTTCTGGCCGATCCAACCAATCTCTTGTTTGTGTTCTCTACAAATCCATTTAGTTGAGGAGAGTACCGGATAGTCACTTCCCTTTTGATACCTTTAACTTGCAAGAACTTATCAAACTCTTTGGAGAAGTATTCTCCCCCTCCATCAGATATGAGATTCTTGAGTGATCTACCTGTATGATTCTCCACATGTGCTAGATACATTTGGAACCAATCAAACTCTTCATTCTTACTCTTGATAAAGGATAGAATGGTCCATCTACTATGGTCATCAATAAGTTAGACATAATACCTTGATCCTACCAATTAAATTGCTTGACTTCGTTCCCATAGATCTATATGTACTAAGTCCAATATGTTCTTGTAGATGTAGCCTTTGTGGTTAAATGGTTGTCTATGTACCTTTCGAATCTGACATGCATCACACCTGTTGATCATGTTTGGCAGTCGAAGAACACTTTGATCCTTGCATATATCCTTCAAGGTTCTTTCATTCACATGAGCAAGTCTGTTATGGCACACTTCAAACTCACTTAGGGCCGTTTGAGAGCCAAAAGCGAATAGAGCTATGTTCTTGGTTTCTCCCACTTCAAAAGTAAAGACCCTACCATGTTTCTCACCTCTGGCTATCTTCCTGAAGCCTTGACATGGATCTTGCACAAAAGCTCCATGTTGGGTGAACTCAACTTGCAAGCCTTTTTCAACCGTTTGGCCTACACTTAGTAGCTTTTAAGTGATAGTGGTTACATAGAGAACCTTACTTAGAATGTTTGTCCTATCATTAGAAGCTTTGACATTACCAATCTACTCCAAATTGTGCTTTATATCATCCCCAATTTGAACTTCATGTCTATGCTTTGGACTTTCCAAATCAGATAGAAGAGCAACATTGCGTACAACATGATTTGAACATTCTCAATCTATGTAGAACAAATGATAATCTTCTTTACCTTCTTTGTGGCTTAGATTCATAACAAGCAATCATTCCTCATGTGGTTGGTCTTCTGAATAATTGTTGAAGTCCCTTCTATTATAGCCTCTATTGTTATTGTTGACGCTCTGTCCAGCTTTGCCTCTATTGTTATTGTTAAAGCTATATCCACCTCTTCCACTTCCTTTTTGGGACTTCCCATTGAACCAACAATTCTGAGTGGTGTGGTTGGTCTTATTGTAGATGGCACAAGGTTGAACATTCTGAACTTTTGATTTGTCATGCTTTGGTCCTTTCGTCTTCCCTTTCCACTTGCTCTTGCTTTTGAATTTGGCTTGGGAAGTCTCCTTTTCATCTTCTTCCTTCTTCTTCCCTTTGAGCTTCTTATCCTTCTTATCCTTCTTATAATATAGAGCACTAGTTCAATTACCATGATAGGAGTTACCTTCCTTCATGCTATTCTTGGCCTCTTGATTGAAGCATTGTCCAAGAAAGATGTTAAAGTCTGGAGTTTGCACATCAATGATGAGATCAAAAGCTGTGGTGAAAGGTTTCCATTGCTTATCATTTCTAATCCCATTGAGAATTTTTCTCGTGATAGATTCTTCTTCAATCACCTCTCTAATGGATGCTACCTAATCCACAACCTTCTTGACCTTGATAACAAACTCTGTGATGGTTTCTTAGTGTCTTCTTCATTTGGTTGAACTCATTCTAAAGATGATTCTTTCATGCTTTCTTAGTAGAAAAAAAGAAAGTCTCTAGGGCATCCCAAGTCTCTTGAAATGTCTTGCATCCTCTAATATGTGGTAATAAAAAGTTAGAGATAGATTCTAGTATGTAGGACCTTGCTCGAGAATCCCTTGCATACCAAAGTGTGAGCTTATCTGTCTCCTCTTGTGTAGGTACTCCTTTGGATCTTGGAATAGGCATAGCTTCATCATCTGCTACAATTCCATAAAGATTTCTACCTTGCAAATAGGCCTCCATTATGATTTGCCAAACCGCATAGTTATGTTGATCAAGCTTTTTAATCATTGAGCAAAATTTGTTACCCATCTTGATCTAGCTCTGATACTATTGAAAGAATTTGGAGAAGCTTGTAGGAGGTAGAGAACTGAGTTGCGAAGCGACGAATTTCAGTCTAGCTAGCCTGCACAACACCAACCCTTGAGCTTAGGGAGACTCAAATACACCTTATAGGCATGAGATAAGTGTAATAAAATGAACTATGTACTTTTGAGCATCAAGGAGATAGAGTCCATACAAAACAAATAGGTTTGCACATTGACTAGCTCAACAAAAAACAAGCAAAGTATTCTTTTGGAATGAATCAGACACTCAACAATGGTACCTCCTATTTTTCAAGAATATGTAGATATTGACCTTGAGACAGAAAAATTGCAATTTCCTTGAATCTACAAAATCCAATTATTTGAACTTATATGCATACATTATACACTAGTATATTTCCAATGAATCTCTAACATTCAATTTGGAGCTATGTATAGAGAGGACCAGCCTCTACAAGCTTACTGTTGTCGAAGAAGATGATGCAAAAAAATGAAAGAGCAAGACAATGATTGTCACAAGTGTATGTATATTGCTTCCATGTAATGTACAAGTTATTTGAAGTCTTTATATAGACTCTAGAAGTGCTCCACAACTTCTACAAGTGGATTTTGAATTGAAATGAAGGCGGTAAAGGTTGTTGGAGGGAACCAACTCACTTTCCTACAATCTAGGAAAAGTGAAGATCTAGTTTGATCTACTTCTAGTTGATTGATTGATTGACTGATTACATATCAACCACCACAAATTCATGGAATTTGGCTCTCTCTTTATCCTTTCACATGTTTAAAGCTCTAGGCATTTACAATGGTGAAACATCCATGAAGAATCCTTTTAAAAAATACAATAAGTGAACATAAGTTAAAGAACTCTCCAACAGATATTCTTTCAACATAATCCAAGCAATATCTTTTGACATAGATCAAATCCACCTCAAGCATAGTGTAAGATTGATGTTCCCACATTAAGAATTTGTTGTTGTGTAGTGAGAATTTGTTGAGCTTGTCAGTTGGCCTTGGCAGACAACTATTTGTCCGTCTCTTCTAATGTAGTCATATTTTGTTGTTGGAGGTCATAGTCCTATGCCTTTTTTTGTAACATGGTTTCTTTCTCTAGTTCGTGTGGATCCGAAAGTTGTTGAGCTTGTTGGTTGGCCTTGGGAGACAATTGTTTGTTCGTCTCCTCTAATGTAGTTGTGATTTGTTTTAGGAGGTCATAGTTGTGTGCCTGTTTCATTGAAAGTAGTGGATTGCACCATGGTTTCTTTCTCTGGTTCCTAGATTATAAGAAGATGCCAAGAGTTAGCATCGTGTAAATCAAGAACTTTCTTCTTATAAGATTGTGTCTCCTTCTTTGAGTCTTTGAAGAAACCCTTGAAGCATTAGGTCTACCGAGACTCTTGGTATAAGGCATCACCTAGTTATTGGCTAGTGAACACCTAATTTTGTAATTCATCCTTGAGATAGTGATTGCGGATTTTGAGCCATTCATTGTGGGTGTGGAAGTGCTTGCAAGTACCTTGGTAGTAATCCATATTGTGGGCAATGAGGGCTTGCATGTGTAGAAGGTACTGAGTTGTCCAAACTCGTGAAGGCTACACTATTAATTAACACTAAATTGTGAGAATTCTTCTTGCACTCCTTGAAGGGACTGAATTTTTGGCAACTAAATCTCATCTTTGAGGGTTAGTGGGGTGGGCTTACATGGAGAAATCAGATGGGAGGGAGATGACCATTTGATGCTAGAAGAGTTCAAGCTGGAGAGTAGGAAGGGGAAGAAGGAGGGGTAGAACTATGAGTGAAACGTTTGGGAGAGGGTGTTGCAACACTGTCTATGGGCTTTGGAGAATGGGTGGGTGAAGGAGAGGCAACGGGTGAAACCACAAATTTTGGGACCAAAGAGGGGGATGGAGAAGGGGGAGAGGCTTCTTGCATCAATTCATCCATTGGAGGAATAAGAGATAGTGAATAGGCTAGGACTAGGATGGAGAATGAGGATGCCTCATGTTTGGGAGAAGAGGGTCGAGTAGATGAGGGTTCAACCATTAGGGTTTTTTCAAAATTTTTGGCACTGGGGGAGGATGAACTGATTACTAGTCGGGTGTGGCAAGGTCAGCACAAAATCGAATTTACTCTCTCATCCTCCTCTTTGATTGGTGAGGTAGGTTGCACAAACCTTCTTAGTATCAACAAAACATGGGTGGTAATGGGGAAGTCACCCGGGTAGACACTACAACATATCAAGGGCATACCGACGTTGTCCATACCGACAGTCATGCCTCCGTGTCAGTATGACCATAAAAAATGCTTGAGAAACCATGGATGCAATACCGACGGTATGAGTCTCGGTATAGGCGTTCGTAATTTACTGGAAATTACCGACACTTATACCGATGATCATACCAACACTCATACCGACGCTTATACTGACACAACATTTTAACTGGACCCGAGAGCAAAAACTCGACATTTGCTTGCGTTTTGAATGAAAGTCCGCTTCTATCCAATTTGCGCGCACGGACTACATTCTGAGCATTCTATGTACACATCTCTCTCTTTCTCTCTCTATCTCTCCCTCTCCCTCTCTCTCTCTCTCTTTCTCTACACACACCTCTCTATTTCTCTAGATCTAGAATTTTGGTAAGTATCCCACATACTGTAGCACCTTCTCTTTCTTTGTGTTTTCCCTTTTCTAATTTCTCTTGTCTTTAGTTTGGCAGGAGCTTTTTTGGCATGAGTTCTTTGGAATTTGATGAAGGAAAACATTAATTGGACTTTGACGACAACGCTCCAAACAATTACATCGAGGTAAGTGATTGTTTTGTTTTTGATTGGTATAGTATAAGAGAGAGAGAGAGAGAGATGAAAGAGAGAGAGTGAAAAGGAGAGAGATGAAAGAGAGGGAGATGAAAGAGAGAGAGAGATATGAAATAGAAAGAGAATGAGATAGAGAGAGATGCATACATACATAGACACACATCTGCATACACATACTCACATACATA